>OX463781.1:1676065-1956065 GCA_949825025.1 Siphlonurus alternatus | reverse complement strand
ATGCATAGTAAATCAATTACAGAAAAAAGTACGTATTATCAAACGTCTAAATTATATGATCAACTTCCTTATATGCTAAGAATTGTAAAAAATGAGACTTTGTTTAAAAATTTACTGAAGAAAATATTGATTGATGAGGAATATTATGATGTTAAAATGTTTTTTCATAATGAGTCTAAAATTGTAGAGAGAGACATTTTAAAATTTACAACATCAAGTAATATAAGAAAATATTCATAGTGACTTTGAAGTAAAAAATAGATTTGATATTGTTTTGTCCTTTATTTTTATATTAGGAACTTGCTGTCATAGTGCTATGTATGTGTTATGTTTTAAATGTAAAAATTTGACAAGACTTATGCTGTATTGTGGCAATTTTTTGTCACTGTATTACCGCCAGTGGTCGAATAAAAATATTCTATTCTATTCTATTCTAAAAATATTATCATTTATTATTCACTATTAGAAATATTTGAGGTGATTTGATGGCAAAAGAATTAACTGTTAATTTTGTGTATTTCCTAGGTAATAATTTTACAGCGTGCAGTTTTTGAAAGAACTTCCATGCAACACGCAGTATGGTGCGTTGTTGTAAATTTACACTCCTCGCTGAATTCGTGGTACATCACGTACTGTGGCCGGCCACGGAACTTCAGCGGGCAATATGACGTGCTGTGGCCGGCCACGGAACTTCAGCGGGCAATATGACGCGCGCTGTAAAGTGACTTCCTCGGTCCTCGCTGTAGTAGCAGCACGAGCAGTGGCCGGACGTGACAGCGCTATGCCGTCAAACTAAACCCTTGTTATTGTTGCTTGATGGCACTCGCTGTTTTTGACTACGAACGCACAGCACCTTCTTTCTTAGTAATAGCCAATGCTGTAACTGTCTAAAACAGCATATTGCTGTAATTCTACAAAATTGATTCATGTAAAATTACTTCCTATTTTTTTTTTACTTTTTTTTTATTATTATTATTTTAATTTTTTTATTTTTTACTTAAAATATTTCATTAAAATTGTTAGTAAATTTCCTATTTACATTTCTGTAAAGAAACAAAATTATTACTCTCTATTTTTGATTATTTTTTCACCTATACAAAAATTTCAGTTTCTAAGTTTCTGTCATATTGTAAATTCATTATATCAATTAAATTTCTTTGTTTCTATGCTGCAATATTCCTGTCTATTTTATTGTTAACATGCCTGTTCATGCAGTTAGTTATTTAATTTATTGTGTCGAACTTCAATAACAATATTTTAATATACATTTTAAAACAATTATTTTATTGAGAGATATACAATGCAAATGGAAATCTCAACATAACTGTAATACACAACTCAAAACAAAATATTTTGCAATCATTGGAAAAAAAAAAATATTATGACAATAATTCTTAAGGCACTACACATAAAAAAATGTCATCTATACTAGTTGCAATATACCATATATAGTAAAAGTACACATAATAGCATATTAAAATTATATTTATAAAAAAACATATACTACGTTCACATCACGGTGTTTAATGCGCATTCCTTGACGACGAAAAATATTATTCTTAATTAATATGAGGTTGCGCATCGTAATCAGATCCGTATTAAATACCAGCCGTCATGTGAGCGTAGTGTCAATTCATTTGAAACAAATAAGAATATAATTAAATTATTTTATTTTCACCTCCGACAGAAAAATACTCTCAAAAAATAGTTTATCAATTAAAAATACACGCAAGTGATGTACGTGAAGTGAGCCCCCCCACTTTCAGCACTAATTCCAAATTTAAGTGAAGTAATAGGTGCTCAATTAGTGCTAATTAGTGCCGTAAGACAAACATCAGCCCCCCTGTAAACACATGTTCAAATCCAATTTGAATTATGGGGGGCTCACTTCACGGCAGCCCCCCAACTTACAGCACTAATTTTAATTTTGGGTTCAATAATTAGTGCTAGATTAGTGCTAATTAGTGCCGTAAGAAGTTTTGCTTCAGCTCAATATCTTCATTTTCAAAAAAAATCGGAAAAATGGGGGGCTCACTTCACGGCAGCCCCCCCACTTGCAGCACTAATTCCAATTTTGGGTTCAATAATTAGTGCTCGATTAGTGCTAATTAGTGCCGTAAGAAGTTTTGCTTCAGCTCAATATCTTCATTTTCAAAAAAAATCGGAAAAATGGGGGGCTCACTTCACGGCAGCCCCCCCACTTGCAGCACTAATTCCAATTTTGGGTGCAATAATTAGTGCTCGATTAGTGCTAATTAGTGCCGTAAGAAGTTTTGCTCCAGCTCAACATCTTCATTTTCAAATAAAATTGGAAAAATGGGGGGCTCACTTCACGGCAGCCCCCCCACTTGCAGCACTAATTTCAATTTTAGGTGCAATAATTAGTGCTCGATTAGTGCTAATTAGTGCCGTAAGAAGTTTTGCTCCAGCTCAACATCTTCATTTTCAAATAAAATTCAAACACATGAAGGCAGCACCCCCCTCCCCCCCAAACTTGCAAGTTTTGCCGCAAGAATTCCAAAATGAAATGGAATAAAAAGTGCTCAATTAGTGCTATATAATCCCACAATTTCATTTATTTTAACTCGTAAATTATATGCATTAATTCATGGGACAATGTATCATGGTGGGAGGGAAATTCAAATCTATATTTGTTTCATGGAAAATGAATTGAATGCTGCAGCAATTAATAAGTTCATTCAACATTTCTTTTGACATTGTCGAAGCATTAAATTTATAAAGTCTCTCCAATTAAAATTATATAAATGATGAAGGTAGAGATAACACCGATCAGCTGTTCGACGTAGTCCCGTTTGATTAACATGTAAACCTTAGCAAATTCACAGAATGTCTGAAATTCTTTTAAGAGGCAGATAAGAATTCCTAAAAGACATAGAAAAAGATTCAAAACAATTTAATTAGCCGATTTTTTTAAATTAAGGTTTTATATAGTTTGTCTCTCAATGGGAAAGCCCTATATCCTAAAAATTAAAAAAATTAATTATAAAAAAATTGGCTAGTTTAATTGTTTCGAAATTTTTTCTTCGGCTTTTAGGCACTAATATCTGCCTCTCAAAAGAATTTCAGAATTTTTGTCAATTTGCTAAGGTTTACATGTTAATCAAAGTGGACTACGTCGAACAGTTGATCGGTGTTATCTGTAACTTAATTGAAAAAAAATTAGTAAATTTTAAATGCTTAATTTTTTTTTTTTTTAATTTCCAATATAAAAATAAAATATACCAAAAAATTGTAGGGAAAATTTTAAAACAATTGATCGTTAAGAATTTTTTATATTAATTTTTTAAATGTCCAGTATAGAGCTTTCCCATTGGAGTCCTAAACTAATAAATTATTATTAAAAAAAAATCAGATCCAGCCATCGTTTTGACATTTTTTCTAAATTTTTTTGGTGCTTAGAATTATCTCTAAAAAAAAATTCAGAATTATCATGAGGCTGCTAAGGTTTACATGTTAACCAAATGGGACTAAAACAATCGATGTTTCGTGTTATCTTACCCTTAAGTATATATAAATAAAGAAATAAAGGAGGAGAAGAAGAAAAAGGAGGAGGAGGAGCGGGAGGAAAAAACATTAAAAAACAAAACAAAAATTAGTTCAGTATATAATTGTGATGAAATATTTTTCTAATCAACTGTATAGAGATGGAAAAATTAAAATAAATAAATAAATAAATAAATAAATAAATAAATAAATAAATAAATAAATAAATAAATAAATAAATAAATAAATAAATAAATAAATAAATAAATAAATAAATAAATAAATAAATAAATAAATAAGGGAGATGAAGATTAAAAAATATTATATTGGGTTTACTAATTTTACTGCCCTATTTTGAGTATTTTGGTAATAGTCTCAGTAATAAAGTTCTATACTTCCAGACAAACATTATTACAGTTATTTAATATATATGTTGGCACCAAAGCCCGAAAAAATGCGCACGTCTAGGTGTGGCTCTAGCGATTTGAGCAAAGTCCGATATTAACAAAAATTTCGGGCTTAAATTTGCTCATTTAAATTTGATCATTTCTAGAAGTGCTCAAATAAAAAAAAGCAAACCCCGACGAGAAGTTTTATTTCGGTGTTTACTCATTTAAATTTGATAATTTCTAAAAGTGCTCAAATCGAAAAAAGCAAAACCCGACGAGAAGTTTTATTTCGGGGTTTACTCATTTAAATTTGATCATTTCTAGAAGTGCTCTACACGAAAAAAGCCAACCCCAACCAGAAGTTTTATTTCGGGCTTTGCTCACTGTTTTGATTATTTCTAGAAGTGCTCAAAGCAAAATGAAAAATAATAATTAATTGTGCCGTATTATAGCAATAAATAATAAAACAATAAAATAATATAAATTTAATAATATTTTAATTATATCACTTTTTTAAATAATTGATAAAATACAAATTTAACATTAATAGCGTGTATACTGCAGTATATAGTATTTTTTTTTTTTTTTTATTATTATTAAAACTTTTCTTTCTGTATTATTCAAGTCATATTGAAAAAATACCATTTTGTCACACTGAGAGACACTTTTAATTTTTTTTCATTTTTTATAATTTAAGGCTATGATTACAATTATACTCTGGCAATGAATTCCAGGTTGCAGATGAACAATTTCTAAGTTCAGACGACTTACCATACATGACAAAGAAAAGAGTCTATCAGATCAGCATGCAGCAGCATTAGCAAATTCAAAGCAAGGTTTTGTGTTTTGCAACTGCAAGAAAGAGGTGTCAATCTAAAACATGTTGTGCAAAGAAAAAAAATTAGATGAATTTTAAAATGCCCTGAAAATAATTTTTTTTTTTTTTTGGTAGGTTTGGTACTATCTTGAGGAGCTCTTTGCTCCTTAGCAAGTTCTATAAATTAAGATAAAATGGTTTTATAATATATCAGCTGTAAAATTTTTTTTAAATTAACTAACATACAATATATTAATATAAAAAGTGTGACAAAACAGTATTTCTCAGTATGACTTGAATAATTGAGAAAGAAATGTTTTAATAAAAAAATAATATATGTATATACGCGCTATGCTAATGTTAAATTTGTATTTTTGTCAATTAATTAAAAAATTTATGTAATTAAAATGTTATTAAATTCATAATATTTTATTGTTTCATTATTTATTACAAATTATTACTATAATACGGCACAATTTTTAATTGTTATTTTTCATTTTGCTTTGAGCACTTCTAGAAATGATCAAAACAGTGAGCGAAGTCAGAAATAAAACTTCCTGTCGGGTTTTACTTTTTTTGATTTCAGCAAATTTTTTTTGGGCTTTGGTGCCAACATATATATTAAATAACTGTAATAATGTTTGTCTGGAATTATAGAACTTTATTACTGAGACTACTACCAAAATACGCAAAATAAGACAGTAAAATTAGTAAACCCAGTATAATATTTTATAATCTTCACATCCCTTATTTATTTATTTACTTATTTATTTATTTATTTATTTATTTATTTATTTATTTATTTATTTATTTATTTATTTATTTATTTATTTATTTATTTATTTATTTATTTATTTATTTATTTATTTATTTATTTATTTATTTATTTATTTATTTATTTATTTTAATTTTTCCATCTCTACACAGTTGATTAGAAAAATATTTCATCACAATTATATACTGAACTAATTTTTGTTTTGTTTTTTAATGTTTTTTCCTCCCGCTCCTCCTCCTTCTTCTTTTTCTTCTTCTCCTCCTTCTTTATTTCTTTATTTATATATACTTAAGGGTAAGATAACACGAAACATCGATTGTTTTAGTCCCATTTGGTTAACATGTAAACCTTAGCAGCCTCATGATAATTTTGAATTTTTTTTAGAGATAATTCTTAGCACCAAAAATTTTTAGAAAAAATGCCAAAACGATCGCTGGATCTGATTTTTTTTTAATATTAAAGTAAAGTGCGCGCTAGAAAAAAAAGTTGAGTTAGTATTTTCTAAAAATAGTTCAAGTAGTCCTCCATATCAAACCAAAATTCAAAAAATTCTATCTCAAATAGGTTTGCCAGAAAAAAATTCCAAAGTCAGAGTGAACGCGTCGCTTAACATGGGGCCTTACCTGACAAAAACCCTCGAATATCTCGAAAAAATACACCGTTAGGTGGTATGAAAAAAATATAGTAATGTTCTATGACCCAAGCTTTAACCAAAAACCGATTAAAAAAATTCTCTCGAATCCATTTTTCCGTAAAAAAATAATAAAAAATCTTATGGGAATTAACATGGTAGATTTTCTTGATTTTTTTACGGAAAAATGGATTCGAGAGAAATTTTTTTTAATCGGTTTTTGGTTAAAGCTTGGGTCATAGAACATCACTATATTTTTTTCATACCACCTAACGGTGTATTTTTTCGAGATATTCGAGGGTTTTTGTCAGGTAAGGCCCCATGTTAAGCGACGCGTTCACTCTGACTTTGGAATTTTTTTCTGGCAAACCTATTTGAGATAGAATTTTTTGAATTTTGGTTTGATATGGAGGACTACTTGAACTATTTTTAGAAAATACTAACTCAACTTTTTTTTCTAGCGCGCACTTTACTTTAATTTATTGGTTTAGGACTCCAATGGGAAAGCTCTATACTGGACATTTAAAAAATGAATATAAAAAATTCTTAACGATCAATTGTTTTAAAATTTTCCCTACATTTTTTTGGTATATTTTATTTTTATATCCGAAATAAAAAAAAAAAAAAAAAAATAAGCATTTAAAATTTACTAATTTTTTTTCAATTAAGTTACAGATATCACCGATCAACTGTTCGACGTAGTCCACTTTGATTAACATGTAAACCTTAGTAAATTGACAAAAATTCTGAAATTTTTTTGAGAGGCAGAGAGTGCCTAAAAGCCGAAGAAAAAATTTCGAAACAATTAAACTAGCCGATTATTTTATAATTAATTTTTTTAGTTTTTAGGATATAGGGCTTTCCCATTGAGAGACAAACTATATAAAACCTTAATTTAAAAAAATCGGCTAATTAAATTGTTTTGAATATTTTCCTATGTCTTTTAGGAATTCTTATCTGCCTCTTAAAAAAATTTCAGACATTTTGTGAATTTGCTAAGGTTTAAATGTTAATCAAAAGGGACTACGTCGAACAGCTGATCGGTGTTATCTCTACCTTCATCATTTACATAACTTTAATTAGAGAGACTTTATAAATTTAATGCTTCGACAATGTCAAAAGAAATGTTGAATGAACTTATTGCTGCAGCATTCAATTCATTTTCCATGAAACAAATATAGATTTGAATTTCCCTCCCACCATGATACATTGTCCCATGAATTAATGCATATAATTTACGAGTTAAAATAAATGAAATTGTGGGAATATATAGCACTAATTGAGCACTTTTTATTCCATTTCATTTTGGAATTCTTGCGGCAAAACTTGCAAGTTTGGGGGGGAGGGGGGTGCTGCCTTCATGTGTTTGAATTTTATTTGAAAATGAAGATTTTGAGCTGGAGCAAAACTTCTTATGGCACTAATTAGCACTAATCGAGCACTAATTATTGCACCTAAAATTGGAATTAGTGCTGCAAGTGGGGGGGCTGCCGTGAAGTGAGCCCCCCATTTTTCCAATTTTATTTGAAAATGAAGATGTTAAGCTGGAGCAAAACTTCTTACGGCACTAATTAGCACTAATTGAGCACTAATTATTGCACCCAAAATTGGAATTAGTGCTGCAAGTGGGGGGGCTGCCGTGAAGTGAGCCCCCCATTTTTCCAATTTTTTTTGAAAATGAAGATATTGAGCTGAAGCAAAACTTCTTACGGCACTAATTAGCACTAATCGAGCACTAATTATTGCACCTAAAATTGGAATTAGTGCTGCAAGTGGGGGGGCTGCCGTGAAGTGAGCCCCCCATTTTTCTGATTTTTTTCGAAAATGAAGATATTGAGCTGGAGCAAAACTTCTTACGGCACTAATTAGCACTAATCGAGCACTTATTATTGCACCCAAAATTGGAATTAGTGCTGTAAGTGGGGGGGCTGCCGTGAAGTGAGCCCCCCATAATTCAAATTGGATTTGAACATGTGTTTACAGGGGGGCTGATGTTTGTCTTACGGCACTAATTAGCACTAATTGAGCACCTATTACTTCACTTAAATTTGGTATTAGTGCTGAAAGTGGGGGGGCTCACTTCACGTACATACGCAAGTGATGAAAAACTTTAAAATAAAAAGTTAAATATATATTATATAGAATAATATAATTATTATATTATATAGGTAAAGTATTAAATACTTATTACTTATACTTATTGTAAGCATGCATGTTATAAATATATCCCTCGACCATAGTAACAAGGGTGAAAGTGCAGAATTTCATTGTTTTTAATTAACTTGATGTGATACGCATAATTTTGCATCAAATATTAATTAAAAAAGACATATAAAAACATAATACATGAAGAAAAAACATATAAAAGCTACGAACATGAAATAAATGTCTAAAATGATGCAAGGTGTGGGAGGTACTGTACATAGATAATTATCCCCTCACCGGCCTTCCGAATATTAAAAAGTAAATTTAAATAATGAATTACTTCGTTGCTGCAGTTGCACAGTATAGGTATAGTGTAGGTACATTTCGGGGCATCACGATCACTCTCTTGCCTCGTTCGCTTATATACGACCATACGGCGCCACAGGCAGCATGACCGTGCGTTCAAATAGAGCAGCAATAACATTCGTGATGTCCCGATGTGTAAAAAAAAAAAAAAAAAGTAATGAGAGTATTGACTGTTAAAAAAAATGTTAATCCTGTAATGAAATGCAAGGCAACAATTAAAGAATGGTCAACTTTTAGAAAGAAATTTCAAACACTGTTGTCTAATTTTCCTTCAAATTCACTAAACTCCTTGTAGTCCAGGATAGACTTGAAATTAGGTCGGCAAAATAGAAATGGATAGAGCGTGCAAAGTTATATATACCCTAAATTTTTTCAGAACTTTTAGAGCCCGGGAACTATTTTTAAAAAATTATTGAAAGTCTTTTTTGTGACGTCACGAGGCGGCAAGTCCTATCTTTTTCTTAAGGAGCGGCGTCTCGTGACGTCACAAAAAGTACTTTCAATAATTTTTTAAAAATAGTTCCCGAGTTCTAGAATATCGGAAAAAAAATCAGGGTATTAATTATAAGCATAACTTTGCACCCTCTATCAATTTCTGCAATTAAAAAAAAATTAAGGTCGATACTCCATTATATATATAATAATTATATATATTATATATATATATATATATATATATATATATATATATATATTCCCATGACCCGGCCATTAATATATATACCCCGCCCCGAGATCCACATTATAAGCTCATCGGGGTATAAATTAATATTATACGGATCTTTCACCATATACGGCCGGAGAGTAATTAAATATAATATCGACCATATATATATATAATAATATGTTGATCAGTGCATGGTGACAATAAAGAAGAACCAATATGCTAGTGAAAAAAATATTTAATTGGAATTGGCGACCAAAACTAATATTGTTTTAACAAATGAGATGCTGATGTATGTACGCGCGTACGTTATCACGCACAGCATAGGATTTTAGATATTTTGCCAACATCTTCGGGGGGCTTCGGGCATATCCCGCCCGTGTGCTACCATATATAAAAAATATATATGATAGTGAAAATGTAAACATGAAATTCACGATAAAGGCGGATTCACATGGCGATTTCCAGAGGCTAGCTGCGATATGCGACGTGAATATATAATGCGCACTTGCTGTAACATCCATTGGCGGCCATATTTGGTGATTAAAAGAAAAAGAGCATCGTAAAATTAACGCGATCGATTCTCAGCGCTCCCGCATATAGGATTTCACAGCTTTTACGTCAATTACATTAAATCGCGTCGCATCGCCGTTGTCGCCATCTGAATCCGCCTTTAATTAAGGTGCATGGATTCACAATATTCACATATATGGATCATGGCGATTTTTTTTTATAATATGCGACGCGCGCGACGCGAATAATATGCGCACTTGCTGTAATTGTAACATCCATTGGTGGCCATATTATCATATGGATAATTAAGCGTTTTCCTTGCTCCATTTTTTTTAACATTTTGTCCTTATATTGAGATGCCCCCCTCCCTCGATCCCTCCCTCTCGCCCTCTCCATCCCCGAATTTGGTTCTGCATGTATATCCGCAGTATCCGCACGCGCCTGGATAAAAAAACAACTTTATTTAGGGACAAAGTAAAATTAAATTTAGTGACTTTTAGGCACAAAATTTAACATTTTAGTTTGATGGTGGGAATACTGCGTGACGTCACTTGTTTCACGTGGATGGTGGATGTTGTGTCTGCACAATTATGAGATAATAACGCAGAAGGTGTGAAGGTGTATATATATAATCTTTGATAAGTTTTTTTTGTTTTTAAATACTGTCTGTTGCATTGATCGATAAATTGTATGCAATAATTGTATAATACAGAACAGCACAATGCAGTTATTGTTGACAGTTTGCATAGCACTTGTGTTGCTTGTCGGACTTTCCAGTCAGCAACACAGGGTTCCCCCAGGGGTTCCGCCGCAACAATATGCTCAGGTAAGTTGTGTTCTTTCGCTACCAGGATCATTTTGCACGTGACGTATCGAGTCCCTTCTTAAACCCTGCCCAGTATGCAAACCGGTATGATAGGTATCATATGCATATGCATACTTGCATATTATGCATGTATCGCCCGTATGTATGTGTTATGCATATGCATATATGATCCCGGTAGCTGTTGTATGCATGTGCCTAAATGCTTTTGATAGGCCAGTTAATTTCTGCACCTAATCGACCTTATGTTCAAGTAAAATCATTGCAGGTGCACAATTCACGACATGTATAGGGTTTATCCAATAAATATGAGATGGCGGCTCTGTTTTGGCCCAGTGCTGAGAAGTCTATTGGGTCAGTTCTTAATTTGCCAATACCGGTATCATACTGGGCCTTCACTGTTCCAACATATTTTTTACTCTCGTGTTAACTCGAACCGACTTAGAGACACTGCTTGTATTGCAGCAAGGGCAGCATCAGATGCCCCACATGCACCAGCAACAGGTGCCGATGCACCAACAGGTTCCGGTGCAGCACCAGGTCCCCATGCATCAGCAACAACAACAACACATTCCCCAGCAACAAGTTCCCATCCAGGCGCCACAGCAGCACTACCAGGGCGTGCCGGTACAGCAGGGCGTGCCGGTGCATCAAGGCGTGCCGGTACAGCACGTTGCCGGAGGTCAGCAGATCTTCAATGCCGCTCACATGGCACAAGAGAAGGAGTAAGTCCCGCTAAGAGCTAATTCTCTATTGTTAGGGGGTACGGTCAACCCCTTCCAGGGGCTCAGGGGCTGATCCAGCGTTCGCGGCTCTGGGGGGGGGGGGGGGCTATTGGAGTGGGTGGGGGGCGATGGGTGCGGGATGGTAACCCCTTTCACTGTATTTTGGGACCTTTCGGGGGGGGAGGATCACTCCTGTTGCCCCCTCCCCCCCCCTTAAATCCGCGCCTACCCCCTTCAAGCTTATGGAGGCTGAATTCTGATTGGCTTAGAAAAAAACCTTTTTGTTGAAACTCCCTCCTATTGGTTGAAAAGGTTATTATTTTATTTTTTTTTTTGCTTGTTTAGAAATTTCAACAATATTTTTTTTTTCTACCGGACGGAAAAGTGTTCAAAAGAGCCCAGCTCTCTGACACAATCCTCGAATTGTACCGTCACTAAAATTGAACAGCAAGTACATCAACGGGGGGAGAAACAGTGAGGGCTGGAGTGCCGGTTTTCTGAGTTTTTCGTTACAATTAATTTATATGTTTACCACCATCCACTGGTATGTACTAAAAACATTATGAATTTAATAGTTAATTTTTTCTAAAATGTAGTTCATACCGGTACTTTTGCTAAGAAATGACAAGAAATAACTATGTTTAAACCTCAATTATTCACCCCCAACTTTTAGTATCACCGTTTCTCCCCACGTGACTGTACATTTACTAGATTGGGTACTAAAATTGGTGCATACAAAATTATTTTATTACTGTAATTCCATTCTTCCTACAATCATAGAATCAGTTACATGATGTATGTTGAGGTTTTTAGGACAGGTCAAAGTTGTAATTGTTAAGAGGTAAAAATTATGCTGGAATTAAAAAACATAATACAACATTTAACTTTTAGTAGCAGTTTTTTCATTAAAGTTATATTCCAGATATTTCTTCACACTGTAAAAGCATTTATCTACAAGCAAATGAGGAATTTGCATGCTATTTTTTTACGGTAATAATTCAGTCGAAAGAGGTTGTTGAAAAATACATTCCTGAATTTTATGCGAAATTAAGACTCCTGAATTTTTGAATTTTATGCGAAATTCAGGAGTGTATTTTTTAACAACCTCTTTCGATTGATTTAAAAAAAAAAAATAAAATGGCATGCAAATTCCTCATTCCCTGGCTATCAAGAATCACGTCCAACATTTTTCTCTTTCCAGCCATATTAAAGAACACCTGGACGTGCCCATCGACACAAGCAACATGTCTGAACAGGAGTTACAGTTCCACTACTTCAAAATGCACGACGCTGACAATAACAACAAACTGGACGGGTGCGAGCTCATCAAGTCTCTGATCCACTGGCACGGTAAGTGGTTGTGACGCTTGTGTTGTGACGTCCGGGTTGCATTGTGTGTGTTTGTGGCGTGCAGAGCAAGGACACCACCATGACGCCGCGGCCGGCCAGCTGCCCCCAGAGCAGCGAGGCAACAAGCTGTTCTCTGACCCAGAGCTGGTGTCCCTGATTGACCCCATCCTGTCCATGGACGACACAAACAGAGACGGCTTCATCGATTACCCTGAGTTTGTGCAGGCGCAACACAAGGCCGCAGCAACTACACAAGTCAAGGCGTAACGTGAGTCTCTCTGTGTCAACGTATTTCCACAATCTTCATGGATTTTTTTATTAATATCGAGCACCTCAAGTTATGTATGGACAACCTGCATGGCAATTTTTTATTGCAAAAATGAATAGAGGGTACCAAATATGCTACTCTGAATTTTTTCCAACTTTTTTTGTGTCTCGGAACTATTTTTAAATAATTATTGAAAGTTCTGTAAAGCTGGTATTCAGCCTATATTACACGATACGATTTTTCTAATTATTGTATACAATTTTTCCTTGCAAGAAAATTTTCTCTCCTTACAAACAAATGGAGATTAAGTTTTCTTGTAAGGAAAAATTGTATACAATAATCAGAAAAATTATATCGTGTAATACCGGCTTTACACAATACAATTTTGCATACAATTTTTCCTTAGAAGAAAATTTCAAATCCATACAAACAAATGGAGTTCAAATTTTCTTGTACAGGAAAATTGTATTCATACAATGTAGTTAGAAAAATTTTATCGTGTAATACCAGCTTAAGCTAAGTTGGCACCCCTGAATCCTTAATAAAAAGGATAAGGACTAGAAGTCTACTGACACCTCCAGGGGGCGTGTCTGCACTTTCAATAATTATTTAAAAATAGTTCTGGGACTAAAAAATATCTGAAAAAGATCATAGTAGCATAATTTGGTACCCTCTCTTCAGTTCTACAATAAAAAAATTTCATCATGTATGTTGTCCATTGACAGTATTTTTCATTTTTTTTTTAAGCCTCTAACACCCTCAAAATTGAGAGAAAAGATGCCGTGACGTCATAGTCACGCAATGTCTTTCTTTCTGATTTAAATTTGAATGTTCATGACCTCAAAGCGTCTTGCAGTAATTAAGGGTTTGCAATGAAATCTAAAAACCTTTTGACAATACATAACTCAAGGTCCTGTATCCAAATATGTAATAAATTGTCCATTGTTTTAATTTCTAATTCAGTATGATCACAGTACTTGTTAGCAGTAAACATTTTAAATATTTGTGGACAACTCAATTGATGAAAAAAAAAATAATAATAATACTTAATTTCATGAATGTTGGGCTATAATTTAAGGGAGTGGCGATCCAACTTCAAGTTATTTATGAAAAAAAGGTGAGACCTGCAACTATTTTTTATCGTCATGTAATATTTGAAAGTTATAATTAATTAGCTTATTAGATCTGCCCTCTATGTGCTTGTTTGCTTTCGTGTGCTGTGATTTGAAATATTGAGAGCTTGGTTTTGTTTTTTAGGTGCATGCCATTTTTAATAATAAGTAATTGTTTAATGCATTCATTATATTTTCTTAAGCTTTTAAATTGTAATAAAAAAAAAAGAAGTAAAGTATTTTCAGGGTTTCAAGAAATTTTACATTAATTTTTTTAGTTGTTCTTTCATCTCAGGTAACACGCCCAATGTTAAAAAAAATTCCCACACATGAACATTATGAAACATATCTTAAAATTTTCTCCTCTAAACCCCCTATCAGTAGCTAAAATATCAGGTGTACAAATTCAATCTATAGTTTTTTTAACTAATGAATTTTTAAAATTGACTACTTTAACATGGAGTAGTGGAACTTCCATGTTTTAAATTAGTCAACTTTAAAAATTAATAACTGAAAAAAATATCTTAAATTTGTATATCTGATATTTTAGCTACTGATAGGGGATGTAGAGGAGAAATTTTTAAGATATGTTTCATAATGTTCATGTGTGGGAATTTTTTTTAACATTGGGCGTGTTACCTTACCCTGAAATTGCAATAGTAAATTATTTCAGGTAAATTTTTGCTGCCATTAAACATCTGAATTACTCAGAAGTTCAACTATCAAATATTTGTGTTCCATGCCACAAGCATACATCAATTTTAGTTTTTAGTTTCTTTTATTTCCTTCAAAAATTATTCCAGATAGAATCCCATGTTAATTTAAGTAAGAAATATCAAGCAACTTCTCTGGAGAAAGAAAAGGAATAAATTATTACCAAAAACTCAAATGGATTAAAACTTGGGACACAAAAATATTTTTAGTTGATACCACACCAGTATCCCAATGTTAAATGCTGGGTTGACATTATCTCTTAATTTTCACTATAGTAACTCAACTTTGTAACTTTAATCTTTGTTCTTAACGATTGACCTCGTCACTTACAAACCAGAAACGAGAAATTTCTGTCGAACAGAATCGAATGAAATAAATTTTAAAAAATTGAGGATGCTCTAAAACTTAATCGCTTATGGTTTGAGCAAATTAAAGGGGGCGGTTTTCTCATAACAGCTCCATTTCCGGTTTCCGTCCATAAGGCCAATGTTAAACTTCTGCCTCAGTTTTCTCAAAACTGGTCGAACAGATCCACTTCAAAAAAATTAAGCAACCTTATTGTGGCAAGCTTAAAGACTCCTGCAAGTCTCATTAAAATCAAGGGGGCCGTTTCCGAGATCCAAATCAACTGAGGTCAATCCTTAAATACATCTTCAATAATATTAATAATAATTTTATTTCAATAAAGGGTTGTACAAAACAACATTTAAATGAACAACAATTCATTTAAACAAAACAATTAAAGTACTTCTCGCCTCTGAAAAGTCCCGTTGTTAAACTAATCACCATAGAGGCTTCCAGTCAGCTGATTTTGTGGAAAAAACATAGTAAGAAAAAACCGTAAGGCACAGGTTAAAAATTTGCGGCCAATAAATGGCCCGCTGGGGCTTACATGACCAAAATGTGTCAATTGCCCCAAAATACCAATCAATCAATCAATCAATCAATCATGATTATGTGGTGTTCCCACCGTCCTATACAAACCTATTTAAAAAAACAACAACTCGCAATTGCTTTTTTGACATTAAATCAATTTTTTTTTATAGGAACTTAAGCTCTTGATTCATTATCAGAAGATCTCGAAGTTGGGGGTAAGAGATGGTTTCATATTCATATCTTTAATAGTTACTGAGAAAAAATTCAAATTTTCTAACATGGTGGCTTATGGAGAAAATTTTCCATGGAGAAAATTTTCCCGCCGTTAAACACTTGAAGCCTCTATTGTGACGTACTCACAGATTGCTGCAGTCAGAACTTTTCAGAGGCAATGCTAAATTTGGTTGTTTCAGATTCACACAAAGACGACCACGAGACGACGACCAAGACGGAGAAGTTCACTGACGAAGACATCATGGCGGTGCTGGAGCCAGTCTTCAAAGTGGCGGACAAAAACAATGACGGTTTCTTGGACTACATTGAGTACATTGAACATTCCGGTGTCCGTATTGACACAACTAACACCAAGAACTGAGACAATAACAACTTTCTTTACACTTCATCAAGTACCGTTTTTTATTTAACTCCACAAATACTGAACCCAATAAACAAATATTATTAATATTAAAAGTAAACCAAATTAAAAGTTTTTGTTTTACTTAAAGGTAAACACAAATCTGCTGATTGCCATAGTCTCATTTGATTAGCTTGTAAATCTTTGAAATTTTTTGGTAGAGAGATTTTAGTATTTCAAAGTGTCAGAAAAAATTTCGAAACAATTAATTGAGACAATTTTTTTTAAATTAATTAAAAACAAATAGCATAGGGCTTTCTCCATGGAGAGCCAAACTAAAAAATTAGTTAAAAAATTTAGATTGAAGCATTGTTTTGAAATTTTTTCTGTGTTTTTTACGTACTAAATTCTGTCTCTAAAAAAATTGCAGAATATTATGTGAATTTGCTAAGGTTTTTATGTGTATCAAATGGGACTAAATTGATCAGCTGATCTGTGTTACCTTACCTTTAACTGTACATAACTATAAACCAAAAACATTACATTACATTTGGCCTTTTAAAATGAACACAATGAAACATTTTTTTCTTAATTACAGTATCAATCTAAAATCACAAACGTTAAAAGTATAAAAATTGTCATTTATTATCTGTTAGATTATTTAATGAAATCAAAAATGTTGAGTTTTCCTACCAGTATTAAAAATTAAAAAAGGAATGTGTGTAAAGAAAGTTTGGTAAATTTCTTTTGATTATCTAGGCATTGTTATTTTTGTTACCAAGCAATTTTCAAGCTATGAAAGTTATCTGTATTGTTATTTTTCATAATAAAGCAAACATATGGTTGGATAAATATGTGATTTTTTTTTTTATTATTAATACACTTAATTGCTAATAATGGGAAAGGAAAAAAAAAAAACTTTTTATGAGAAAAAATATTGTATTCAATTTATTATTTACATTATCCAAATTTTGGAGTGAGAACAAACAAAATTACTCACTTTTATAATTTTAATTTATTGAATCAAAATAAGAGAGAATGCACCACCTTTAACATGTTATTTCAGTATGAGCTGTTTTACAGCGTTGCGTTTTGATAAAAAAAATGATTTGATTTCAGTTAGAAGTTAAACGGTTGTGCGCATAAATTAAAATAAATAGAAGATTGTTTCTTAAAAACTTTGGAACCATGAATACAAAACAGAATTGTCTCAAAATTTGAAGCAAACAAAAATTTAGGGACTGTTTTGATTTTTTGAGGGTAAGGTAACATGAATCAGCTGATTTTGTAGTATCATTTGATTAAGATTAACATGTAAATTGTAAACCTTAACAAATGCAAACAAATTATGAAAAAAATTTGCAAGACAGATTTTAGTACCGGAAAAGCCTTAGAAAAAAATTTCAAGACGATTATTCGAGACATTTTTTTTTTATTAAGTTTTTAGTTTGGCTCTTTATGGGAAAGCCCTATGCTGAAAATTAAAAAAAAAAAAAAAAATTGGATTAAATAATTGTTTTGAAATTTTTTCTACATATGGCTTTTAGGGACTAAAATCTGTCTCAAAATATTTTCAGAATTTTTGTGAATTTGCCAAGGTTTACATGTTAAATCAAAAGAGACCACAAAATCAGTTGCTTTACTCTTAAGTATGTATATATATATATATATATATATATATATATATATATATATATATATATATATATATATATATATATTAAGTTGCCAACTTCACATTTTGTGGTAATTCGAAACGTTTTAATTTACATGAAAGCAGATTCTGTTGCAGAATAAGGCAACATGAATTTAAATTATCCAATCTTCACCAAAACATTTAGAACCATTCAACTGACATTTGTATTTTGAGGCCAAAATTTTGCTAGAGTTAATTTGAATGGTCACAAAATAAATTAATATTTCATGAGGTTTTAATCTGCAAAAGAGGGATGCCAAAACAATTAACAGTGGAGAGTAAAAGAATTGTATAAAAAAAAAAAAAAAACTCCCCTTCCTCCAAGCAAACTGTTGCACCCTACCAACTTCAATTTTTTTAGTAGAGGGATATAACCTGTTAACCTTGCTTCTTGATGATGGGACAGAACTCTGAAATTTTAAAAGTGCTGGCCGGGGTTATCTTCAGCAGAAGGTTTGATAAAAAATTGTTCAAAAACAAAGAATTTCCAAAGGTACAAAAACAGAATATTGTTTGGTTGAAAAGGTTGGAATGAGTTGTTGACGTTGAACTGTTAATCATTCTGTCGACTTGTAGTGCTCGTCGTCGATTGTTGTGTAGATCTGGCCCTCGTTGCAAAGGAAATCCACCGCCTCACTGAAAACAAATGAGTTTGTCAACCACCAACAATTTACTGAAATTGTAAATTTTCAAAGTCTTGGCATGTGGCACAGCTCACAATCACCAAAAAGGAGACAAGGAATGCAAATTGTTAACTTTTTTACTGAAGTGATCACGATTACTGATGATTTAATGAATCCATAAATTAACAACATGATTATAAGGCCTGTGTCACACAGAATCACATGATTTCGCAGTGTATAGTAAAAAATAAGAACCTATGCCAACAGGTGTGCACACAACTTCGCATGGTAAAACATTGTAAGTTTTTCATTTAGAACCGGTTCTAAATTTTTATCGTACTACGAAGTCAAATGATACCATGTGATATGAAGACAACCCCCCTAAATTCTTGGGGGGGGGGGGGAAATGCAGAAATAGATAGAAGGTACAAAGTTATGCTGCTCAGATTTTTAAAGAGCTCGGGAAGTATTTTTTTTTGTAAAAAAATATTGAAGGTACAGAGAGAAGTGTCACTTCTTAATGAAAGGTTGGGACCTAAAAGGGGTGCAAGTTCAAACCTGGACTTGAAATAACTTTTTAGCAATACTTCCAGGGCTCTAAGGAATATGAAAAAGTCAGAGTGGCATAACTTTGCACCCTCTATTCATTTCTGCAATGATAAAAAAAAAAAAAAAAATGTGCATGTGTGTCTATTGTGTCTCACTCAATGGAGTATCGACCTAAATTTTTTTATGGCAAAAATGGATAGCGAGTGCAAAGTTATGCTACTCTGATTTTTTTTTAGGTTTTTTAGAGCCCGGGAAGTATTTTTAAAAAATTATTGAAAGTTTTTTTTGTGAAGTCACACGGCGGCAAGTCCTATCTTTTTCTTAAGGAGCGGCGTCTCGTGACGTCACAAAAAGAACTTTCAATATTTTTTTAAAAATAGTTCCCAGGCTCTAAAAAATCTGAAAAAATATCAGGGTAGCATTTCTGCAAAAAAAAAAAAAAAAATAAAAAAATAAAAAAAAAAATGAGGTCGACCATTACTGAAGGAGAGAACCAACAGGTTACTGACAGATGTGTTCACTCTTACAGCCACATCATATTGGCATCCAGACCATCAACTTACAGAGCTTGAGAGCATTGCACTCTTTTTATAAAAACAAAAAATGAAAGATAATTTCAAATTTATGTTTCCTGTCTTTTTTTATCTCAACTTAAAACTTACACAAAACTTATTTATAGTTTTGGTTAAGAGTAAGGTAACATGCCCGTTAAGGAGGTAACACGCTCAATGTTGAGAAAATTCTACACATGAAAATTAAGAAACATATTAATTATAATCTTAAAATGTTGTCCTCTACATTCCGTATCAGTAGCTAAAATATGTTTTACTATCAGGTACACAAATTTGATCTACTTTTCAAAATATGAAGTTTTAAAGTTGACTTATTTCACATGGAAGTTCCATTTCTCCACTGATAGGGGATGTAGAGGAGAACATTTTAAGATACAGTAATTATATTTCATAATTTTCATGTGTGGCTATATTGGGCGTGTTAATAGTTAAAGCCTCAAATCAAGTGAACTCTTGAATTTCACCAAAATAATTATCGAATTTTGAATCCAAGAAAGTTTTCTCTTTGATTCAATTCATCCATTTTACATGCAACATCTTCATTGACCAAACGTTTGTTATCTAGTAGGACTTACTCAATCTGTCTGGCAGAGTTTCCCCGAACGAAGTTGGTCTGGATCTCCTTCTTGCCGACCCCAGCTTCACTCTGGTGGAAACCCTGTAAAAAAAAAAAAATGGAGTGATGTTCAGAGGAACAAGATATCCGTGGGTAGTGACAAACCTGGCTATCTTCTTTTGATTGAACTGATTCAAGAAATAGAAAATATACGGAGTAGATACACTAGATTAAAGTGATTAACTATATAAGAAGTGTTCAAAAGTGTAGAACAGCATTATTTAGTGATGAACACGGGCAATGCTGACCACTGACCCGGCCCTTGAGCCAGGAATCCTGGCTCAAGGGAGTACATTGTCTCTGTGAATCAGCAGCTAAATTAATCCAAAGTGTGGTCGGCAGGACAAGTTGCACGTCCTCGGTACGTGAGGTCTACAAAACCTCACTACTTTTTAAGTAGTGTAAGTAGTTAAGTACTTTTAAAGTACTTTTTAAGTAACATCTTACTAAAAACCAAAGAAAAATTGCCTTGGATATCAACGACAGAGGTAATAATGCTGCTGGCTTACCCCGCAAGGAATATGTTAAGAGGCATTTCCATGGAGCGTGGAAAGCGAGAAAATCGCGTGCCATAGCCAATCAGAGGCTCGGAATTTCCTCGCCTTGCTAGGAGCGCTTTTTTTGCCAACATGGCTACCATACGAGATTGAAGCAAGTGCGCTTTTCTCGCGACGCCAGGCCCCGCTCGACATCGCTCCATGGAAATGCCCCTTTATGTAAGTATAAGTCTAGTAGGGACGTACCACGATGAACTGCAGGATCCGGTCCTTGAGGTCTCCACCGGTCTCCATCTTGACTTGGGCCGGCATCATCATCCCAGAAGGGCCGGCCATGCCAGCAGCAGCGCCGGGAGCAGGCTGCAAACAGTCGTCATTTAGTCACGAGCATAAAGTTCAACGAGACACTTGGTGTGTGAGACAACAACATTTCCCGTTACTGTCTGTCATTGTGGCAGGTGGATGATGTGTCTCAGTCAGTCTGCGACAGTGTTGCTCAGCGACAGATACCAAAATTTTATTTATTTATTTATTTATTTATTTATTTATTTATTTATTTATTTATTTATTTATTTATTTATTTATTTATTTATTTATTTATTTATTTATTTATTTATTTATTTATTTATTTACCAAAAATTAGGGGTAAGGTAACACGCCCAATGTTAAAACATTTTTATAAATGAAAATCAGGAAACATATCTTAAAATATTCTCTTCTACATCCCCTATCAGTAGCTAAAATATCACATGTACAAATTCAATCTAGTTTTTAAGTTATGAATTTTTAACATGGAGAAATGAAACTTTCATGTTAAATAAAACTTTAAAAATTCATAACTCAAAAACTAAATCGAATTTGTACATCTGATACTGATAGATAGGGGATGTAGAGGAGAATATTTTAAATTTTTTTCATAATTTTTATGTGTGGGATTTTTTTTCACAGTGTTACCTTACCCTTAACCCACCATTACCATGTCTCTGTTTCGGTACTCAGACCTAAAGATGGTTATAGGTCACCTGATGTACGAATGGTGGCTTGTTAGCAAGCAGCTCGTTGTGCACCACCCCCAGGAGGTGCGCGGTCAGCTGGTTTGCGTCCTGGAGCGGCTCGGCCTGCAGCAACATGAGGTAGCGACTGCCCTCCTGCGAGCGCACAGAGCCAACCACCGCGCAGTACGTATTCTCTACCAGCGGGCCGTTCTGAGTGTCCTCCAGAACAAAAACAATGTAACGTAACATAATGTAACATAATGTAATATAATGTAACATAACATAATGTAACATAACATAATGTAACATAACATAATGTAATATAACATAATGTAACATAACATAATGTAACATAACACAATGTAACCTAACATAATGTAACATGATATAATGTAACATAACTTAATGTAACATAACGTAACATAACATAATGTAATATAACATAATGTAACATAACATAATGTAACATAACATAATGTAACATAACATAATGTAATATAACATAATGTAACATAACATAATGTAACATAACATAATGTAACATAACATAATGTAACATGATATAATGTAACATAACTTAATGTAACATAACGTAACATAACATAATGTAATATAACATAATGTAACATAACATAATGTAACATAACATAATGTAACATAACATAATGTAATATAACATAATGTAACATAACATAATGTAACATAACACAATGTAACCTAACATAATGTAACATGATATAATGTAACATAACTTAATGTAACATAACGTAACATAACATAATGTAATATAACATAATGTAACATAACATAATGTAACATAACATAATGTAACATAACATAATCTTCGCCCTTCAAGTGTCAAGTGGTCTTTACTCAAAGTCTCTTTTAGTTTAAATTCAAGAGCTTTGTGACGTTAAAAACTGCAAATGTTACCAAGTTACATCAGACTTCATAAGTTTTCGGTTGACAAGTAAGTTGATACAGTAAAAACTTGTTAATATACAACTTGCTGATAGGTAAAACTTGATTTTGAGTAAATTGCAGTCTCGTGAAAAATAATTAGCATTGCAGGTATAAGAGAAACTCGATTTAAAGTACAGTAAACCTAATAATTTCCTGGGTCCCTTGACTTTACATAGTAAAAAGTTTTTACTGCATTCGCCCTTCAAGTGATCCTTGTTCAAAGATTAAATTGAAGACCTTTGACATGTCAAAAACAAGAAATGTTACCAAGTTACTCAAAAGTTTTTGTTAAGTATAAGGTAACGCCACCAATGTTAAAAAAAATCCCTCACACAAAAATTCTGAAAAAAATTTAAAATGTTCTCCTCTACACCCCCTATCAGTAGCTAAAATATCAGGTATACTAATTCGATCTAGTTTTTGAGTTATAAATTTTTAAAGTTGACTAATTTAACATGGAGAAATGGAAATCCCATGTTAAATTAGTCAACTTTAAAAATTCATAACTCAAAAACTAGATCGAATTTGTATATACCTGATATTTTAGCTACTGATAGGGGGTGTAGAGGAGAACATTTTAAATTTTTTTAGAATTTTTGTGTGAGGGATTTTTTTTTAACATTGGTGGTGTTACCTTACCCTTAAGTGGACACATCTTTACATTTATAAGGCTAGTTGCCAAAACGACAAATATGGAACTGAAGTTTTTAGCATTATGGAGTATTTTGTGTACTGTAGTCTATGTTGTAATTCTTTTGTAAAACTTAATTAGAGTAAAAAAAAAAAAAGAGGGTTACTAAGAATAAGTCAGTGAGAGGGGGGAGTCTTAAGTGTCTTTCTGTACAAACCATGGAGGAAGTCAACAAAAATTTCAAACTGAGAGTATTAGTGGAACACGTCCTACTTTTAATTATGAACTCTGTACATATTAAAATTTGAGAATTCCCTGCCCAACATTACAACTAACATTAACTTAGCGAGAACATAATTCACCCAAGACAAAGGTTTTACAATGAATGAAGATAAAAGTAAGATGAGTTCTTGCCATTGATTTTACTAGACATTATTATCGTCCATGGTAACTTACCGAGTCTCCGTCGAGCCAGGAGATTGCCGTGATGGTGCCGGTGTCGTCCTCCAGCTCGTACTTGATTCTTGTTGACGACATCTCAACGCTCTTCACCCGCGCAACCATCCGCAACTGATAACATGTTTCAAATTAATTTAAATTATTATTAATAATAAGAAATAAATATTCTTGACACCATTTTACCCTTTCGGATGTGGCCAGGGCGATATTTAGCCTTGTCAGTAAGAGTTATCTTGCGACTATGCTGGAGCTTACCAGGCTCCCAGAACTCTTTCCTGCACTCTTCTGGGCTCCTACTACCAAATCTGTGTAGCCTGCAGTGCAACACTGCAGGGCAGCGGAGTGTATTATTATTATTATCATTTTTATTATTATTTTTGCTTCAACTGAACTCTGTTGTAGTAGTGTGCTGGTTACAAGTGACTGAATCTCTTCATGGACCTGATCTAGCTTATTGCAAAGAGTTTTGTGGGTTTCTTTTAGACTTGGGCGGTCATGGCCATAACAATCCATCCCACTATTTGCCTGGTTGTGACTGAGGAAACCATGGAAACTTCATTCAGGATGGTCTGCAATTGATGGAGGATGATCACCTCCCGGATGCACGGGTGGGTGTTCTTTAGCAACCACCACTTGTGAAAAGTCTGACGGTGCATGGCTGGAATCGAACTCACGACCATCCGATTACGAATCAGAGGCACATATCACTAACTCAAGTGCAAGGTATTTTTTTTTTTTTTTTCAATTTTACAATTATTCAAATTAGTATCACAACAATTTGGCATTTGAAAATTCTCTTGACAAGAAGATGACATAGGTTTGTTGATGCTGGAGGGTACTCACCAAGTTGGCCTCGATGCGTCCAATTTTCAACGAGTCGCTCTGGCCTCCGAGAACTTGCTGCACGGTGGCGCACACGAGGTTCTGAGACTTCCTTTGGTTCTGAAAAGTGGGAAATGATTATCAACATGAAATATGTAACAAGAGAAAATACTTCAGTCAACAAATGAAACGAAATCAAGTTTATTTGTCAGAGATTACATCAGTATTTGTAGTACACGTCTGGCCAGCACGAACGTTACTCCTGCCTCACTTGCTAGAGCTGCAGCTACAATAGACAGAGAGATGCAGATTTGAAATTTTGGGAGATGTAAGAAGAGCACCCAGTCTATCAATATGAAAATAGTTTTGGTTCACCACACCTCCATAGACTGCGTGATGGTAACGTCCACAAACAAAGCAGAAGTAACGTTCGTGGTGTCCAGAGATGTACATTCAATTCATAAAGATCACATTCACAGCAAGAGACAGGTTAGGGCATGCTAACATCTCTTGGGGGTTTGAAACTTTAATCTGAAGAGCAAAATCGTGAGGGAGAAGAGGGGTGTAATTGGAGAACAAAGTCTTCTGCTCGTTGTTAGTAAACAAAGTATTGTTGTGTAATGTCTGTTAATGTCTGTCGCGTGAAGGTAAAAACATGGGACGCTTGTTGATTTACATGTTAACTTACGGAAAATGACCGTTAATTATGAAGTTGAAACTGTTACCTAGCGCCAACAATGCCATTACATTCTCATTCTCTGCTCTGTTGGCAAAATTAGGCACTTCCCACGTTTAACAATGAAAAAGGCTTCATGCGACTGACATTAAAAACAATGGTTTGTTACAACAATTGCGTGTAGAAGACTTTGTTGGAGAACATAAATTTAAGTTGCTTGCATCTTCTAAAATGAGATGGACTGACTTGCAGGAAATGTGGCAGTCAGTAATAATTTAAATCATTTTATTTTAATTTACTATATATAATTTATTTATTTAATAATAAATTTTAAAATTAGTTAAATTACTAGTAGAATTGTTATTTAATAAATTATTGTTGACATCCACACATAAAACAGGAACTCTACTTTCAGAGTATAATAATTGTAAATCTTTCTAATTCATTAAAAAACATAATTACAGTATTAACATTACCATTTGGTGATCTATATACACATACAGAAGTAAAAAAGTATCAAAAATAAAGATATCTACACAACAAAATTAAACTCTTCAGCAAGTTTATTTAAATTCCAGTGATTCATGCACAAAAATACATGAACGTATTTTTTCTTGGCTGCAAAAAATGATAAGATAAGATAAGTAGGGCACCGTTCTCCAGTTTTGCAAATATGTAAGCTGCATCGAATCTGACTTCAAATGTTCACGAATCATGAAGTTTCATTGCCAAAAATGCAAAAAAGTTTAGACTAGAAAATACTGAAGTTATGAAGTGAGAACTGTTTCAGTTTTTCAAAACAAACAATTTTATAAAACTGGCAACGCAGTTTTCTCTACAGTAGTAAAAGCACGTTTTTTGTGATAAAAATTATAATTAAATGTTTTTTATCATTATATTTCCCTCCTACAAAATCAAAATATATTGCAGATTTTTTTTTTATCGAAGAAGCATTTATAAAAATCATATTTGTGACTTTAAAGGTGAAGAAACGGGTAGAGGTAAAATATCAAAAAACTGGATTTCACTGGAATTCAGTTTCCAGTGTACTGTTTTTTTACTTTTTTTGAAGGAATTTGAGGATTGACTTAAGAAAAAACTGGATTGAGTCCAGTGCTGGAAATTAAAAAACTGTAAATCTGGACTCTAACGATAGGATTGTACTCACAGTGTCTTTCTTTTTCTCTGAGGGGGAGTCAAACTGAGAGCTGACATCCATGAATCCTCCGGGCTCCGCGGCGCTTTGACTGCCTCCTGTGAAGTAGAGCAGGGTGAGACATGCACACACTTGCGGTGTTCCAGCACGGAGGCTTACTTGCGACTGATTCAATAGACACAGACCACATGACTATAAGGATGAGAAGTTACAAGCATTTTTATTTCTTAGTTGGAAGGAATTCAATTATTTTTATCCCTGATGGGTTTAATTGAGTATATATAAAATGATGCTAATTCAGAGGCTAAATGTGATAGCAAATTGGAGCCAACATATCTGTTTAACATTGCTTTTTGCACGGATTTAGTCCATTTTTAGATACTGTAATAAAGGCAACTGGGGTAACTTTGAAAGCCAATCAAGAGACAGTTTTCTCCCTACTGAGCGAGATACGGAAATTTTTTTAAGCTCATGTCTGATTGGTGCTTCAAAGTTACCCCAAACTCTCAAAATATCCCCTGTTGACTGTTGCTATTTTAGCTTATTTGGAATTAAATATCAAGAACATAACATTAATTTCACGTTATGCAGAAGTGACATCAGCGACTTGTCAATTGTCTGTGTGATCACTCCGAGAGAGTCCGCAGAACTTTTGGAGAGGGTGACGACTTCCCCCAGCCTCGCACGTTGACTTACAAGACACAAATATATTTCGGGGGAGCTCATTTTGACAGAGCTGTAGTAAACGAATGCATTTACAGTAAGGTTTTCTTTTTAACACAATAATACATTATTTATGAACAAGTTTATAACAAAGTATTGTTGGTAATGTCTGTCCTATGAATGAAAAACATGGGATGGTTGTTGATTTACATGTTAACTTATGGAAAATGACCGTTACTTATGAAGTTGAAACTGTTAACTAGTGCCAACAATGCCATTACGTTTTCTGCTCTGGTGGTAAAATTAGGCACTATGTCGTCCCACGTTTATCAATGAAAAAGGCTTCATGCGACAGACATTATTAACAATTTAATTATAGTTTATTAGAACTATTGCGAGTAGAAGACTTTGGATCACAGACAGATGAAGGACCAGCAGGATTTTTGTACTCGTTTCTTCCCCTCAAAGTACGGCAAGTATTCCTTTGTATTATCAGTGTCCAGTACAGATGGCAGCACTGGTTCTCCCTATCTCTCAACACATCCCCTCCACTGATATGCATATTCCTCTCAGTCCAGCTATACACGACTGATCCAAGTGGGCCTAAATATTTCGCACAGACGTCTTACGATATGGGAATTTTATGGAGGGACTATAATATGTTAAGTAATATCCTTGAAAACACAACTGTCAGTCCAATGTTGGGCCACGGCTGTGCCAACACTCGAAAGTGCCAGACCAACACATTTTTGACACCCTGTGTTTACTGGGATGGAAAATCAACACAGTATGCATATATATATATGTATACGGTATGATACCAGTATGCATAATTATGCAGTGTGTATGCATATGCATACCGGTACGCATATGTATGCATATGCATACAGGTACGCATATGTACTGTATGCATACTGTAGTGCCATCCGGGCGGGTGTGCACTGGCTACTAGGAATACGAAGGAATACTAGGCGTACTGTGAGAGTAATAAACGAGCACACAAATCCCGTTGGGTGGGCATCTGTTTGTCTTATTTGTGCATGAGGAGTGAAAAGTCAACAGGTTGACAACTTACCACCAAAACTACCACCGGACTGCCACAATGACATGATCTTGTTTTTAATTATACACCAACGGAAATTATGAAACAATTTCTATAACCTTGTGGTGATAATACAGGATTTACGCCAAAACAAATTGTAAAGATTTAAAGACCAACAAAGAAAGTCTTCACAGAAAACAGAAGGAACGAGGCCGAAAAACCGAACAGATGTGACGGAAAAAAATTTCTTCGAATTGGCGGGAATCTTATAGAAATCAAGATGCTGGAGAGTGCTGCCATCTATATAAGCGGGAAAAAAGTTTATATGTTCGAACAGAGCGATCTGAGGCTATTTATTTTATTATTGGAATCAATTTAATGGGTATCATATATATATGCACGTCAAAAATACCACGAAAACAAAAATCACGAAAGCATTTTCAACGAATGACTTTATGCCGAAAACAATGGACAATGGAACGCGAGATTTTAGCGCGGGTTGCCTAACCGGCAGGAGCAAGACCGCGCGGCATCCCCATCAAGACTGTGGCGCGTGTACGTAGCACATCATCGCACATCATATATGCAGTCGGTAAAGCGCGTAATACGTATAATATATACCTATATAGTTATTCTTTTATACTTTATGTTTTTATCTGGTTTTTACATTTGAAGACATGATATTTTAATATTTTTTTCCTCATATGAAGTATATACACACGGCACGTAAAAAATTAATTAAATCATGGTCATAATTATATATATATATATATATATATATATATATATATATATATATATATTATATATATATTTAGTAAACATGCAGCTTATATAGTTTTTTTATAAGGAGCAGCTCCTTATAAAAAATATACAGTATATATTGAAGTAAATTCAAAATGTCACAAAATGCTAACATTATATAGTTCCCTTAAATAATTTGGATAGTTTTATTATATATTTTGTAGTGCGGGAGTTTCTTTTATTGACTTAATTATTAAAATTAAATGGGGTACACAGTAAAAAGCATATATATCCCGCCTTGTCAAAAAATGAGTCTATAGTAGTCAAGTGGATGATATATGACTTAAAACTTGAACACTGAGCACCTATGAGCACTTGACTCAGTATATAATGACATAAAAAGCTCTCTGGACATACCAATCCTTTTTTGTCCTCCCATTTACTTACAAAAAAAGATTGGGCGCACGTAAAAGATCCGGATACGGAGCAATTTTTCGATCGCTTAATATATATTAATTGTTAACCCTCTAATTATGTTTGCAAATTTAAAATTACATATTGGCACTAACATTTTACGTTTGATGGTATAAAATTTTTATTATTTGCCTCGGGTCACTTTAATTACAGAGCATCTAAAGAATTTCGCGGTATAGTTGTGTTTTGACTTCGTGCCGAAAAAAACGTACGCAGAAGGGTCGTACGTTGCACGCTGATGCGCGGTGGTTGTCTCTAGCAGGAGTCAAAATCAGCAAATGAACATGGCGGCGACTATATAATTTTTCAGATGGACGATATATAATACTTACTATTATATATTACATCGAAAACAAATATAAACGAAATCATTTACCTCGATATTAAATTAAAACGAAACAAAATAATAACGAGAACAAAATCACCAAAACAATTTGATATAAATATACGAAAGTATATTTGACCGAAATAAAATTTAAGGACGAAAAGTAAATTAGAACGAAATTATTTTATTATATACGAATTCTCAAAAATCACGAAAACAATTTGACCGAAAGTTATTTGAAAGAAAACATTTATGACGAATTAATACAAAAACCACGAAAACAATTTGACCGAAAATTTAAGTTATTTGAACGAAAAACATTTAAGACGAATTAATAAAAAAATAACGAAAAAAATTTGACCGAAAGTTATTTGAACTCATTTGAACTAAAACATAATTGAAGACGAATATATTAGTACGACAAAAATAAGGAAACGCGTACTTTGATCGAAATTTATTTGTACGAAAATTAACTTAAAAATGAATACAAAAATAGTGAAAACAATTTGAACGAATGTAATGTAAAATATATATATATTATAATTGGAACGAAACAACGAGTTTTATCAAGAAAATATTTTTAATTTAATTTATAACTATATTATATATAGTAAAATTACTAAAAAAAAATATATATAATTACAATATATAAAAGAAACACACATAATATATATATATATATATATATATATATATATATATATATATATATATATATATATATATATATATATATATATATATATATGTTAGCACCCAAAGCCGAATTCGGGCAAAAGCCGAAAAAAATGCTCACATCTAGTTTTGCGCATCACGAAATGAGCCAAAGCCGAAGTGTGTTTTTTTTTTCGGCTTTGGCGCATTTCATTTTGAACAAAACTAGATCTGCTCAAATCGAAATGCGCCAAAGCCGATATGAGATTTTACTTCAACTTTGGCGCATTTCGTTTTGAGCAAAACTAGTTCTGCGCATCGCGGTTTGAGCAAAAGTCGAAATGATATTTTATTTCGGGTTTGGAGCAAAATTTTGAGCACATCTAGTTTTGCGCAAAATAAAGGTGATTTTAATGACGAGATGACGATTTTAATTTTAATGATATTAATTTAAAATTTTAAAAATAAAAAACTAAGACACTAAATTTATAATAAATATTAATATTGTGACCTATATAATATCTTCCAAGCACTGTTTAAAAATAAATTAATTAGGGAAAAAATAATGACTTTAAAATGTAATCATACAGTATACGTACGTACATACCTTATAAAAAATATTGTAAAATCTGGGAGGTGGCTAGAATCTGCTGTTTTTATAAAACACTCCACCATTCTGTCACTTAATTACTATTAGATGATGTATTTGCTAAATTGATAATTTTTTTGTTTTAAGAACTGCAGCTCAAATAAAATAGACATATACGCCACACATTTTAAAGTATTCTTCAGATTCACTCGCTCTCACCATTAGAATTTTCTATTTTCATGCACGCACTTGTAAATTTCATAGTTCTATATATGTCTCAGAATTAGGCTATATAATATGCAATACAGGTTGTTATCGGTACAACGAGATAAGAAAGTAGCCTTTACTTCTGCAATGAAGTTTAACCCCATTTGATTGCCGGATATGTTTATGTATTGTGGCTGCTACAATGTTCGAAGAAATGGATCTATGAAATTTACAAGTGCGTGCATGACAATATTTCTAATGGTGAGAGCGAGTGAATCTAAAGAATATACTTTAAAACGTGTGGCGTATATGTCTATTTTATTTGAGTTGCAGTTCTTAAAACAAAAAAATTATCAATTTAGCAAAAACATCATCAAATAGTAATTAAGTGACAGAATGGTGGAGTGTTTTATAAAAACAGCAGATTCTAGCCACCTCCCAGATTCTACAATATTTTTATAAGGTATGTACGTACGTATACTGTATTAAAGTCATTATTTTTTCCCTAATTAATTTATTTTTAAACATCGCTTGAAAGATATTAAGTCACAGTATTAATATATATATTTAGTATAAGTTTAGTGTCTTTTAGTTTTTTATTTTTCTTTTTAAAAATTTAAAATTAATATCATTAAAATTAAAATCATCATCTCGTCATTAAAATCATCTTTATTTTGCGCAAAACTAGATGTGCTCAAAATTTTGCTCCAAACCCGAAATAAAATATAATTTCGACTTTTGCTCAAACCGCGATGCGCAGAACTAGTTTTGCTCAAAATGAAATGCGCCAAAGCGGAAGTAAAATCTCATATCGGCTTTAATTGGCGCATTTCGGTTTGAGCAGATCTAGTTTTGTTCAAAATGAAATGTGCCAAAGCCGAAAAAAAAAACTCACTTCGGTTTTGGCTTTTTTCGTGATGCGCAAAACTAGATGTGAGCATTTTTTTCGGCTTTTGCCCGAATTCGGCTTTGGGTGCTAACATATATATATATATATAAAGTATATAAAATGGAAAAAAGATAAACCTTTATATATAAATAATACATTAATTAATATAACAAGCGGGGGGGGGGGGGGGACAACTTGCAAGTTGTCTTAACAATCGGGGGCCATACTAACGGTGGTGGTCGGTGCTTGGTGTTCGGTAATGCTATTGGTGTCGGTAATGGTGCTTTTATTTTTCACCAAACACGAATTGACAGACAGCAAAGAGCAAAGACGAAAGACAATTTTAATGAGACGACGGTCAATGGGTGTTGGTGTTGGACAATGGGTGATTAGCTCAAAAATTTGAATTTCGTGGCGTCGGTATTGGCGTTAGGTCTTTAAAACCCTCAAAATCGTGTTCCTGAGGTGATTTTAGGTGGGGTAGGGTGTATAATATGTTAAAGAATGAGGGGTCAAAGTTACCTTGAAATGATGAAAAGTTAAGTAGAAGATCGAAGAACGTCAACAGTCGCCGGCGAGATTTTAAAAATGTTTGAATTTACCGGTCGCCCAACAAACTAAACAACCGGTTGCCATGGAGCCGAGAATCAACAGTCGAGAGTTCGTCCGCAACGAAATATTCGGCAGAGTGCGGTCTCGCGGGTGGCTGTGCGCTCCCACTTAAAGGAAACATATGTGGTTGAATTGCAGCCGCACGCTGTCCCAAGGCACAGCCACGCCCTGAGGGTACACACGTCTGTTGCCTTGTTGGGTATGAAAGAAAGCTTTTTAATCGGATGAAACCGGGAAACCGAAAAGCGAAAGGGGCTTATCAGAGGAACCTGGTAGCGGTCACTGGTTTAAAATGTAAAATATCAATGTGCAATAAACTTTGAAGTAAATAAAAATTCACAATATTCATCTTAACCTTAAAATGATGAAAAGTTGAGTAAAGGTGGATTCACATGGCGATTTTTACCACGCGACGCGACGCGAATAATGCGCACTTGCTGTAACATCAATTGGCGGCCATATTGGGCGATTAAAAGAAAAAGAGCATCGTAATTAACGCGATTACCGGCGAATACGCCGCCGCATAGGATTTCACAGCTTTTACGTTAAAATCGCGTCGCATCGCCGTTGTCGCCATCTGAATCCGCCTTAAGGTGGATTCAGATGGCGGCAACGGCGACGCGGCGCGATTTTAACTTAAAAGCTGCGAAATCCTATGCGGCGGCGAATTCGCAGGTAATCGCGTTAATTACGATGCTCTTTTTCTTTTAATCGCCCAATATGGCCGCCAATGGATGTTACAGCAAGTGCGCATTATTCGCGTCGCGTCGCATGGTAAAAATCGCCATGTGACTCCACCTTTAAAACGTCGAAGAACATCAACGGCGGCCGGCGAGAATTTAAAAATGTTTGAATTAACCGGTCAGACAACAATCAAAACAACCGGTTGCCGTGGAGCCGAGAATCAACAGTCGAGAGTTCGTCCGCAAAAAAATACTCGGCAGAGTGCGGTCTCGCGGGTGGCTGTGCGCTCCCACTTAAAGGAAACATATGAGGTTATGTTGCGGCCGCACGCTGTCCCAAGGCACAGCCACGCCCCGAGGGTACACCCGTCTGTGGCCTTGTTGGGTTTGAAAGAAAGCTTTTTAATCGGATGAAACCGGGAAACCGAAAAGCGAAAGGGGCTAATCAGAGGAACCTGGTAGCGGTCACTGGTTTAAAATATAAAATATCAATGCTCAATAAAGTTTGATGTCAATAAAAAAACACATAACGTTCATCTTTACCTTGAAATGATGAAAAGTTGAGTAGAAGATCGAAGAACGACAACGGTCACCGGCGAGAGTTTAAATTTATTTGAATTTACCGGTCGCCCAACAAACAAAACAATCGGTTGCCATGCAGCCGAGAATCAACAGTCGAGAGTCCGTCCGCAGCGAATCACTCGGCAGATTGCGGAATCGCGAGTGGCTGTGCGCTCCCACTTAAAGGAAACAAATGTGGTTGTGTTGCGGCCGCACGCTGTCCCAAGGCACAGCCACGGCCTGAGGGTACACCCATGTGTGGCCTTGTTGGGTATGAAAGAAAGCTTTTTAATCGGATGAAACCGGGAAACCGAAAAGCGAAAGGGGCTAATCAGAGGAACCTGGTAGCGGTCACTGGTTTAAATTATAAAATATCAATGCTGAATAAAGTTTGAAGTCATTAAAAAATACACAATATTAGTCTTTACCTTGAAATGTCAAAAAGTTGAGTAAAACGTCGAAGAACGTCAACGGCGGCCGGTGAGAATTAAAAATTATTTGAATTTACCGGTCGCCCAACAAACAAAACAATCGGTTGCCATGGAGCCGACAATCAACAGTCCAGAGTTCGTCCGCAACGAAATACTCGGCAGAGTGCGGTCTCGCGGGTGGCTGTGTGCTCCCACTTAAAGGAAACATATGTGGTTGTGTTGCGGCCGCAAGCTGTACCAAGGCACAGCCACGGCCTGAGGGTACACCCGTGTGTGGCCTTGTTGGGTATGAAAGAAAGCTTTTTAATCGGATGAAACCGGGAAACCGAAAAGCGAAAGGGGCTTATCAGAGGAACCTTGTAGCGGTTAGTGGTTTAAAATATAAAATATCAATGCTCAATAAAGTTTGAAGTCATTAAAAAATACACAATATTAATCTTTACCTTAAAATGTCAAAAAGTTGAGTAAAACGTCAACGGCGGCCGGCGAGAATTTAAAAATGTTTGAATTTACCGGTCACACAACAATCAAAACAACCGGTTCCCGTGGAGCCGGGAATCAACAGTCGAGAGTTCGTCCGCAAAAAAATACTCGGCAGAGTGCGGTCTCGCGGGTGGTTGTGCGCACCCACTTAAAGGAACCATATGAGGTTGTGTTGCGGCCGCACGTTGTCCCTAGGCACAGCCACGCCCTGAGGGTACACAGGTCTGTTGCCTTGTTGGGTATGAAAGAAAGCTTTTTAATCGGATGAAACCGGGAAACCGAAAAGCGAAAGGGGCTAATAAGAGGAACCTGGTAGCGGTCACTGGTTTAAAATATCAATGTGCAATAAAGTTTGAAGTCAACAAAAAATACACAATATTGGTCTTTACCTTGAAATGATGAAAAGTTGAGTAAAACGTCGAAGAACATCAACGGCGGCCGGCGAGAATTTAAAAATGTTTGAATTTACCGGTCGGACAACAATCAAAACAACCGGTTGCCGTGGAGCCGAGAATCAACAGTCGAGAGTTCGTCCGCAAAAAAATACTCGGCAGAGTGCGGTCTCGCGGGTGGCTGTGCGCTCCCACTTAAAGGAAACATATGAGGTTCAGGGTTATTCTCCTATTGTTATCGGGTATACGCGCATCAGAAAAAGTGGACATTTTCATTGTTGGGGATACGTAACTCAATGTTAAAATCGATTTTTTCGATACTTTTTCTGAAGCTCCAGAGGATTTACATTCTTAACCAAATGCACCTGGGGGTTTTAAAGGGTGAAAAGAACGATTTTTGAGACGATGGAGACATTCACTCAGTGAAATCATTGATTTTAATGCATTAAAAGTTGGACGTTTCTGATTGGCTGATCAGAATTTGTTGATTTTTTCAGTTGCAAATTCCTATTGTTGAAAATTTGCGCGTGGTCCCTGTATAAATAATTAATATTTTTGAAATAAATAAATATAACAATTTATAACACTATTTTCTACAATTTATGATTTTTTAAATAATTTTTATGGTGTAAAAAGTCTTTTTTTAAATTAAAATATGGGCAAGCAAAGTGTTTTTTTATTGCAGCTCTCTGATTGGTTGAAAAGTGGACATTCTTTAACCAATGATATCGCTCGAAAATTTTCAACAATTAAAATTTCAGCCAATTAGAAAAAAATCAACAACTTTATTTTGGCCAATCACAGCAATTCCAAATGACCACTTTTAAGCCAATCAGAATTCAGTATTTAGCGCCATAAGCCAGACAGTGGCGCGTATACCCTCTATTATAGGAGAATAGCCCTGATGAGGTTATGTTGCGGCCGCACGCTGTCCGAAGGCACAGCCATGCCCTGAGGGTACACACGTCTGTTGCCTTGTTGGGTATGAAAGAAAGCTTTTTAATCGGATGAAACCGGGAAACGGAAAAGCGAAAGGGGCTTATCAGAGGAACCTGGTAGCGGTCAGTGGTTTAAAATATAAAATATCAATGCTCAATAAAGTTTGAAGTCATTAAAAAATACACAATATTAATCTTTACCTTAAAATGTCAAAAAGTTGAGTAAAACGTCGAAGAACGTCAACTGCGGCCGGCGAGAATTTAAAAATATTTGAATTTACCGGTCGCCCAACAAACAAAACAATCGGTTGCCATGGAGCCGACAATCAACACTCCAGAGTTCGTCCGCAACGGTTTACTCAAACGGCACTGATAACACCATAAAAACATAATATATATGAAATGTTGATTAAAATTTGAATTTCCCGCCCTTCCTGTCCACTTCCGGTCTTTTATTTGGTCAAATTCAAGTTCCTGGGTTAATTTTACATGGGACGGGTCACACCACTCAAGTCAGCCCGTTTACACATTCCTTTTATTATAAAAACATGCATAAAATCACGGCAATTATATTGACAATAAAACCAAATGGTGTTTTCGCCCCCCTGGCTCGAGTTTTGGTCCGAGAGTAAAAATTCATGAAAATTCGAACTCAGCGCGGTCGATATAGTGGGAAATGACACTCATCTCAAATTTTTATTTTTTTGTCGATTTTGCTATATTTTTGAAAAAAATTCGAAATTCCCGCGAAAAACGGTCAATTTTTATACGATTTTTGCAAATGGACATTTTTATGTTAGAGGACAATAAAACGAAGGTTCATGGCAATTTTCATCATCCTGTGATGTTTCATGCCCCCTCCAGGGCCGGCGCCGCATCTCATCCAAATGCTATAAAATTACAGTGGTTTCCATAGAAAGAAACGTGATGGAGGCGTGCTTATGGGCTTAAAAGTTGTCAAATAGAGACCATAACATGCCCACATCATAACATTACCATACTTTAAATTTGTGAAGCCGTGGCAGCGATAGTTTCATATTTTCATGCAGAAATCATAGTATATTATAATATGTATATTGAAGAAAAACAGGTGTTTTGGCTCTCCTGGCTCCAATTTTTGTCCGAGACTAAAAATTCTTGAAAATTCGAACTCAGCGTGGTCGATATAGTGGGAAATGATGCTTATCTCAAAATTTTATTTTTTTGTCCATTTTGCTATATTTTTGCATAGTATACATCATGAAATTGGCTAAAAAATTCAAAATTCCCGCGAAAAACGGTCAATTTTTATCCGATTTTCGCAAATCGACATTTTTATGTTAGAGGACATTAAAACGAAGGTTCATGGTGGTTTTCATCACCCTGTGATGTTTCATGCCTTCTCGAAAGCCGGCGCCGCATCTCATCTAAATGCTATGAAAGTACAGTGGTTTCCATAGAAAGAAACGTGATGGAGGCGTGTTTATGGGCTTAAAAGTTGTCAAATAGAGGCTATTACATGCCCACATCGTAACATTATCATACTTTAAATTTGTGAAGCCGTGGCAGCGATAGTTTCATATTTATATGCATTTCACATAGTATATTATATGTATAATGAAGGAAAATAGGTGTTTTGGCCCCCCTGGCTCCAATTTTTGTCGGAGACTAAAAATTCTTGAATATTCGGACTCAGCGCGGTCAATATAGTGGGAAATGATGCTCATCTCAAAATTTTATTTTTTTGACCATTTTCCTATATTTTTGCATGGTATACATCATGAAATTTTCAAAAAAATTCGAAATTCCCGCGAAAAACGGTCAATTTTCATCCGATTTTCGCAAATGGACATTTTTATGTTAGAGAACATTAAAACGAAGGTTCATGGCAATTTTCATCATCCTGTGATGTTTCATGCCCCCTCCAGGGCCGGCGCCGCATCTCATCTAAATGCTATAAAAGTACAGTAATTTTCATAGAAAGAAACGTGATGGAGGCGTGTTTATTGGCTTAAAAGTTCTCAAATAGAGGCTATTACATGCCCACATCATAGCATTATCATACTTTAAATTTGTCAAGCCGTGGCGGCAATAGTTTCATATTTATATGCATTTCACATAGGAAATTGCATGCATAATACATAAAAATTACATCTTAGCATATAGAAATTGCTTCATTCTGGCAAATGTTTTAAAATTCTTGGCTAGATGAAGGTTAGCCAGCACTCATAGGTCATATTCAATGGAGCTCGGCTGCTACCGCAGCCTCGCTGAAAATTGAAGACGGATGGAGGGTGGTTTTAGCATGCTAAAGTGAACTAAAATGGCGCTCGGATCAAAGATCCTCGCTTAAAGGTGTCGAAAGATGATTGATGGAAGCTTAAAACATAGCTGGACAGGTGCAGGCGCAACCCATGCATGTTATATCAAAGTTTTGCAACGCTAGTCCCATAAAATTTCATGTTATGGCAGCGGGCGCATCGAGAAATCAATAAATATAATGCTATTTAGCGCTCGGATCAAAGATCGTCGCCTAAATTGTTGTTACATCAATCAATGGAAGGCTGAAACATAGCAGGACAGGTGCAAGCACATCCCATGCATGTTATGTCAAAGTTTGGCAACGCTACTCCCATAAGATTTCATGTTATGGCAGCGGGGGCATGCAAAAGTGAACTCAAATGGCGCTCGGATCAAAGATCCACGCTTAAAAGTTTCGAAAGATGATTGATGGAAGCTTAAAACATAGCAAGATAAGTGCAGACACATCCCATGCATGTTATGTCAAAGTTTGGCAACGCTACTCCCATAAGATTTCATGTTATGGCAGCGGGCGCATGCAAAAGTTAACTGAAATGGCGCTCGGATCAAAGATACTCGCTTAAAAGTGTCGAAATATGATTGATGGAAGCTTAAAACACAGCAGGACAGGTGCAGGTACATCCCATGCCTCTTATATCAAAGTTTGGCAACGCTAGTTCCATAAGATTTCATGTTATGGCAGCGGGCGCATCGAGAAATATGTAAATGTAATGCTATTACAATTATATAATAGATAAACCAAATAAGAGCCATAAAAATAAATTGTCTTTACATTCTCCCTCCATTATCTCGGCTCCTATGGGACTTATGGCAAATCTTATGGCACCAATAAAAAGAGCACAAAATTAAGGTTCAGAAAAAATGGTTCCCAAAATTCGGCGTCCCGGATTGTTTTTCCGGGACGCCGAGGAAAAGTTCATTTCCAAAAACGTGCCATAAGTCACGAACCATAAGTTGGATCTTATTTTTGAGCCCGCCGTTGGAAAGCTCGTTAAAAAGTAGGTCTGGGGCAGGAGCCTGGAGCGGAGAGCCGTCACCGTTTTGCCCAGAAATCAAAAGAAAAAAAGTTACGGAAAAAAGAAAAACCCGGAAATTTGCTCTAACTGGAAAATGACGAAAATCACAAAATTTTTCAACTTTCCGATTTTCTGTGATTTTTTGTATGGGTCCCGTGTTTCTTAAATTTCATTTTTCTAGAGCCAAATTTTATTGGCTTTCTAACGGTGCCCACGAAAAAGCGCTGAAATTCCAACTTTTTGAGTTATTAACGGTTTTTTGAAAAAAGTCAGATTTTGAAAAATTTCAAGATTTTTTCCTTATTTTAATTTTCGTCGTAGCTCAATTCTGAGGCCATATTCGGATTTCTCGTGAAAAACTGCTTTAAAAAAAAATTTAAAAACCCGAGATTCGAAAATTTCATTTTCGGGTGAAATTTCCCGGGTTAATCCTTATGGGGAAATGAGGCGAATATAAAATTCGATTTTCGGGCGCCATAACTTCGCGAAAAATGATTCGATCGTTTTAAAAATTTAATAGAAGGTGTAAAAAACCATGGCGCACAACTTTTTCTTGGTCTCGGTATATCAAAAGTTCCTGGTTCGCCCGATTTTTGAGTACGTGTCCCGGAAAACCGGGATTTTGAAAATCAGAACTCAAAATTCGAAATTTTCAAGATAGCAGTTTTGTAGTCCGGAACAAACCCAGCTAGCGTTTTTCTTTCAGAATCGAGCTATCTCTGTAACTTTTTGAGCTGTGGGGTCCGAAAGTGACCCCTTTTAACCCGCATGTCCCTATGCTGAAAATTCAAAATTTCGCACCCCCCAAAATAATGATTTTTTTCGAATTTTTTTGAATGGACCTGGGTCACATGATTTTTAGGCCCATTTCGTCTCATTGGACCGGTGCGCTAGCGCGCACCGTTCCAATAGATAATTTGGTCCCGGAAAGACCCTTTTCCGGGACGGGGGGCCGAAACGGCCCCTAATTTTGCGGAATTTTTCAGTATGCCCATTTTATGTGAAATTTTGTCTATTTTTCATTTCTGAGGTCAAAATCAAACATTTCGAAACTTTCGAGGTTTTTAAGGCGATTTTTCTCCGAAAAATTGCGAAAAACCCGAAATTTTTTGACTTTTTTCGAATTTTTTTTAGAGATTCGGAAATCCCGATTTTTTTATGGGGGGACCCATATCTCACCTTTTCTCCACCACCTCTTTGACACATCGCGAGTTTGCACTTTTGGGTAATTTTCCTGACCCGGAAAAAAATTCCGGGACGCTCAAAATCGGCTCAGAGGTACCCCCCGAGGTGGTCTACCGATCGCCAGATTCGGAATTTCGATTCGGGCCCCGGCAAAGGCGGCGCCGTCGCGCGAAATCGACGACAGACGTTTCAGCGTAGTAAAATTAACTCATTAATAGAGGGGGGTATTCTGTGAATGGAATAAATATAATTGCCTCCGTTTTAATTTATATTTTTTTTAATTGGTTTAATTATTTGTTATAATTTTTATTAATATTATATTATTATACTGTATATAGTTGTATCATGATTATATATATATATATATATATATATATATATATATATATATATATATATATATATATATATATATAATATATATATATTTTCATGGATCGGTGTTTTTTATTTCGGTCAAATAGCGCGTTCGCTCAAATTGTATTCGTGATTTTTCCATTCGTTTTAAATGTTTTGGTTCAATTAACTTTAGGTCAAATTGTTTTCGTTATTTTTTGATTAGTCTTAAATGTTTTCGTTCAAATAACTTTCGGCCTTTTTGTTTTCGGTGTAATGCCTTTTGTTCTTTTATTTTTCGTTTTTTTGACGCAATTTCTAATTAATATTTTATATTTTTATGAATTCTCGATCTATATCTAGCTAACTTCGAATTAATCTATAATTATATAATTTGTGTATATATATGTATATAATATATTATATTCATATATATTATTATAAATTCACAATAAAAATATACCATGCAGTTGCATGGCGACCAGTTAATTGTTATATTGTGATCGAATTAATACATATATTATAATGTACACTTATAATTTTAACATTATACATACTTCACTTATATATTTATGGATTAACCTAAGTCGATTTGGATCTCGGAAACGGCCCCCTTGATTCTAATGAGACTTGCACTAGTCTTTAAGCTCGCCACAATAAGGTTGCTTAATTTTTTTGAAGTGGATCTGTTCGACCAGTTTTGAGAAAACTGAGGCAGAAGTTTAACATTGGCCATATGGACGGAAACCGGAAATGGATCGAGCTGTTGTGAGAAAACCGCCCCCTTGAATTTGCTCAAACCATAAGCGATTAAGTTTTAGAACATCCTCGATTTTTTAAAATTGATTTCATTCGATTCCGTTTAACAGAAATTCCCCGTTTCCGGTTTGTAACTGAGGTCAATCGTTAATTAGCGTTTAGTTGGAAAAAAAAAAAAACATCTAATTTTATATATAATATATATACTCTTGATATGGTTTCATATTTTTTTTAGTTAATTTCATATATTTCATGCCAACAAATTTAAATCAGTTTAGATGCTGAAAAATGTTGATTTTTTGCCTCAAGGTGATGATCGAGATAATATATGGAGAGGCACTCATATATATATATATATATATATATATATATAGTTCATAAGTCCATTTTCATAAGCCGCAGTTCTATGTCGCTCAAGCGCATTTAAATTGATCTTTTGCATGACGATTATTATAACACTGTCTTCGTGTTAATAATAATAATAATAATTTTATTTCGAAGTTAAAGGTTGCACAAGGCAACATACATCACGTCAAATGTCACAAGATACCAAAATATTAATAAATAATAAATAAATAAATAATTTATTATTATAAACATATATTGATTGAATTTACAGTTATTGTAGTAAATCTGACAAAACAAAGCATTCGTAACCTCTCAATACGATACATATTTATAGTATAATTTATATAGTTCATTTTTTCTCAAAATCTAGCTTTATATGAATTAAACTATTTCGGGTAATTGAAAGTATATTTGGCAATAAAAATTTTGTTAAATGCATAGTTTATACTGCAATTAAATCCAGTAACATAATTCCAGATTCTAACTTTACTTTTGTTAGAAAATATCGTCCGCATACAATTATATAGACATTCAATTTATTTAAACTAAAATATGTTAAAAATATAAATTATAATTTTTTATTGAGAATACACATTACAAAAATTATTATTCATTACACTTTTAAAATAGTATTTTATCTTTTGCGTAAAAATAAAACGATCATCTTAAATTCTATTAATATATAGTTCATATTTATAATTATTGTGTAAATATATACCTAATGAATAAGTAATCAGGCTACTAAGTTAATATGTTACACCAGTTGATATATATATATATATATATATTGCATGCATACAAATAGAAATTAATATTTTAAGATTTTTGCTATATAAATATATATTAATGTATCTATATAATTAAGTGTGTAATACAAGTAGGGAAAAAATACAATCAGTGCAGTTATCAAACTTTATCCTACATGGTTTGAAATAAAATTCAAATAATATATTCTGCATATAAAACACCAGCAGGAATATTTACATATCACAATACATACATAATTAATACTATACTGAAACATTCATTATTTATATTATCAAAACAACACAGTGTTTTCTTCTCTTTTTTGTATAATGTCAATTCTTTACTTCATAACAAAGATAAATGTGGAAAATTATGAACTATAATTAGAAGTTGTGTCCTTCTTGAAAATTTCACCTCTCATCACTGAATGAACTTGATCGATTCAATTCGCTACATCAACGTAAATTTCATAACGATATCAACTTTTCCTTGACGACACAAATTTTAAAATATATTGTAGGTGCATGGAAAGTACAGAAGACAATTTTTTTTAATGTACAATAACAATTTTGGTCCCATCACATAGCTATGGAAGGGAAGAGCCAATGTAAGTGTGTATCAGTGTCTACCAGAGATGCAAAACTTTGCGCGAAACAGGGTGCGCGAAACTTCGTGCGAAATTTCGTGAAACTTCGCGAAATATTCGCGAGAATAAAAGAATGACTATATCGTGATGCGAAATTATTTTATTTTAATCAAAGAAGTAAGATAAACTGGCCCCTTTCTATACTCGATAGTTTAATTGATCAATATACAAATTAATAAAAGTACTTTTAAAAATTAATAAATAGGAAAAATAATTTTTGAACATGGCAAATATTTTTTAATTTGTCTTTTTAATTGATTAATAACATTAAACAGGTTATTAATGCGAAATTAAATTAAAATGGCGTATTTTGTATATATGATACGAAAAAGTAGAGCGAGAAATTAAAAAAATATCAATTTTGCGAAGTTTCGCGCTAAACTTGGGGTGCGAAACTTCGCGAAACTAGCGAAATTTCACGCGAAGCTTTGCGAAATCACTGTGGACTGTCTACTAATATCAAACAATAACTTTTTCATCAAAGGTGAATGAAACTTGCAAGGTACAAATAATTATTTCTTTCTCCAGATACCATCAATTTTTGTGTGTGCTAATTAATTATTAAGTACCCCAATTTTCATCAATAGATATTGGAATTTGACTGTGACGGCACGATGACGTTATCCAGCCAACGGACAAGGATTGACAAGTGACGTCACAAAGTCAAATTGCAATATCTATCGATGAAAACTTTGGTAAATAATTAGCACATGTGTGAATGGAGTATCAACCTCAATTTTTTTTATTGCAGATATGGATAGAGGGTGAAAAATTATGCGACCCTGATTTTTTTTCAGATTTTTTTAGAGCCCAGGAAGTATTTTTAAAAAATTATTGAAATTCTTTTTGTGATGTCACGCGTCGGCAAGTCCTATCTTTTTAAGGAGCGGCGTCTCGTGACGTCACAAAAAGAATTTTCAATAATTGTTTAAAAATACTTCACGGGCTCTAAAAAAATGGAAAAAATCAGGGTAACATAACTTTGAACCCTCTATCCATTAAATTTCTGCAATAAAAAAAATTGAGGTCGACAGGCACGGATCCAAGGGGGGGGCGATGGGGGCGATCCCCCCCCCCCCCAAAGGTCCCAAAATACATTGAAGGTATTACCACCCCCCACCCGTTGCCCCCCTTCCCACCCCAAAATTTAACATTGCGGGATAGGGCACCCCCCCCCTAAAGCCGCGGACTGGATCCGCCCCTGGAGGTCGATACTTCATTAAAAGTATCAGGAAAAAGAGAATAATTTTATCTTCGTTTTATATTGAAAGTATGATGCTTCTAAAGCCTCGCTGGACAAGGAGGCTTCGTCACATTCAACCTGGCCAGGTGCCTTACTGAGAGGTGGACATTTTACCCCAGCCAAGCTACTGTCAGAGTTTTAACTTTTGGCCGAGACAAAAGAGCACCCAGTTCAGCCATCTTTAAGATTTGATTTCTCCAACGACAAACGCAGCAATGATAAAATTCAGAAGGTGGGAGGGGGGGGGGGGCGTCACCGCCTCTCCCCACCCACCTTTATTCAGTGTCCAGAAGGCAAAGAACCCCCTCCGAATTTTATCCGCCACTGCTAAGGCATACATTGTAAAGACAGGGAGAAAATGTTACTTGAAAAAGCTGCTCGGATCAAGATATGATCTGCAAAAATGAAGTAATTATTACACTCCAAAGAAAAGTTTCTTACCACCACTGGCTTTCCTCTTCCAATTCTATAAGTATGTAAATATTTTTTATCTAAGGTACATCAATTAAAATATAATTTTACAATTAATTAACATCAAGAAATTGGTGAACAATGTTAAAACTGCACGCAGTTCAACAATGGCTGACAAAATATTGTGTAAACATACTTTGTTGAAACATTTATTAAAATAAACCCACGTTTGATCCACGACATGAGCCTAATTTCTTGTAATTTAACATTTACACTTCTCAAGATCACAATGTTTTTTAAAAGTTATAGAGGCTTTAAGTGATGCGCTCTCGCTGCGCAACTGTTTGTCGCTAAGGTCCATCTTGCACTTGAAAATGAAGAAAAGTGTTTTTTTAAATTTTCTCGGTTATAAATCAAGTAAAAAATCTAAATCTTGAATTATCTACTTTATTTTTCAGTTTGGACCAAAGTTCCGTAAAGGAATTTTCCCTGAAAAATCTTATTCTTAGTGAAAAATCAAATTCACGTTTTTTTACATAGGTTTGGTATAGCGGGTAGGAACACACCGAAAAATCAGCTGACTTGAAGCCTCTATAACTCTGCTCATTAATAGCTTTGGATAATGCTTCAAAAATGGGATTGGTTATCCCCCCCCCCCCCTATATACCAAGGCCTGCACACTGTGAAGCGCACGAACAAATAATAGTCCACATCCCATTGCCAGATCATTGTTAAATTCAAATTGTAGTATTTTTTTTTTATATATATTTTCACACCCCAGGCATAATTTCTACACCTTTTATTTTGCCGTTTGTAAAGTTTCAAACTTTTAGAATCACTTCTTCCATGAAAATTTCGGGGTCAAAGTTGCATATAATGAAATACTGGAAATCTAGGACTACAATTTCAAAAAAAAAAAATGGGGTATCGATATTCAGTGTGCTGGTTTTGGTATATCATAAAATAATTAAATATCTTTTGCTACATTTGAAGTCCAAGGCAAGAAATGAACCTTAGTTTGTTCTCAACTCAAGTGACAAATCAGTGGGCCTATGCATTATAAAAAATGTAATTAAAAGACAGCATTAATATGGTAAATATATATACATTTAAAAATAATTATTAAAATGGATATATATTTTTCAAACGTGATAACTGATGATATGGAAGCTCATCGCACACAATTTCCCAAATATTTAGAGAGTGCCAGCTAAAAATGTGTAAATATGTACAGAATAAATAAATAACACAATTATTTATATTTGCTGTTATTGCAGCGTTGCAAATGCCCCTTGATTCCAATATGATATATGAGGTAAATCTGTAATTGATTAGCGATGCTGTGAATTTTAAGCTTAATAACAATGTTAAATTTAAGAAATAATTTGTGGGGCCAAGAATTTCAATTTGAAAAACAAAAACAAAAAAAAAAAAAATCAGTACAGCTGTGATTTTGAGTTCTACAAATTATAGTATAGAGCAAAGTCTTCTGCTCGTTGTTAGTAAACAAAGTGTTGTTGTGAAATGTCTGTCGCGTGAAAGGAAAAACATGGGACGCTTGTTGATTTACATGGAATATGACCGTTCATTACAAAGTTGAAACGGTTAACTAGCGCCAACATTCTCTGCTCTGGTGACAAAATTAGACACTACGTCGTCCCATGTTTAACAATGAAAAAGGCTTCATGCGACAGACATTATAAACAATGATTTGTTACAACCATTGCGAGTAGAAGACTTTGGCACAGAGCAAGTAATGGACAACCTGCATGAAATTTTTACTGCATATTTGGATAGAGGACCTTGAGTTATATATAGCTAATATTTTTTATGTATTTTTTTAACTCTCTAATACCTTTAAAATTGTGCTGCAAAGCGCTGTGACGTCAGTCATATGCAAATATTTAACACACTTTAACAAGTAAGTATTGGGAAGACGTTGCATTACAATGACGTCATAGCGTCTTTCCCATCAATAAGGGTGTTAGAGGGTTCAATATGGTAGCACCACGAAATTGTTGGGTTGTCTGCTTACAGGATAATTTCCCGGTGTTTACCTCCCCTCCTAAAGAGCAACCTTACGCTCTAAAGTATTGAAAAAAATTAGAACAATTGACTTTGTTGCCAGGTATAATTATTTAAGGACACAAAAATGTAACTGTTGTATTCTTTATAAACTAGCAGATGATATGAAAAAGATATAAATGTTGCCATCTATAATTTAAAAGCAAAATTTTTTTTTCTACATTTCCTAATTTTTTCTTTCAATTCTTTAGAGCGTAAGATTGTTTTTCAGTAGGGGAAAAGAGGGGAGGTAAACATAAGGATGTTATCTTGTAAGCAGACAACCCAACAATCTCGTGACGTTACCCTTATATGAAAAAAAATTATAGCACATAACTCGTAGTCCAAATATGCAATAAGGCGGTTGCATGAGCAACGCAATCAGTCTACTTTACAGGGGCTGAGTGAAAACATGCGCGCGCAGCCTGCCATGCCGGTGGACTCACGGTGGAGTGGTAGAGAACTCTGCATGCAGGCAAAATATTAAAAAAATTCATTGTAAATTATTTAAAATGAAAATAAAAAATGTGAGGTGAACAAAATGTTAAAAATAAAATTTACAAACTTTTGCTCACCTCAGAATTCAGAATATTTTCTTTATATATTTTTAAATATTTTTTTTAATATTTTCTCCTATATGCTTATACACTGCGGAGTTCCACCAGGCCACCATCGACGACTGGCGGACGACTGTTGAAACTCCCAATCCAAGGTCACACTGACGTCACACGCAAGCGCCTTATAGCAAAATACATGAAGGTGTTCCATTTTCATGATTTTGATCACTTACAAATTTGTCATGTTTTGGATAGGTTGTCCTGGCTAGAGGGCTGACGTTGCAAGGGTCAGGGGCGAGAGGGTTGACGTTGCAAGGGTCACGGGCTAGAGGGTTGATGTTGCAAGGGTCACGGGCTAGAGGGTTGATGTTGCAAGGGTCACCGGCTAGAGGGTTGACGTTGCAAGGATCAGGGGTCAGAGGGTTGACGTTGCAGGGGTCAGGGGTCAGAGGGTTGACGTTGCAAGGGTCAGGGGCTGGAGGGTTGATGATACAAGGGTCAGGGGTCAGAGGGTTGACGTTGCAAGGGTCAGGGGTCAGAGGGTGGTTGAGATGACGGAGCTGACCCCTCGCACCAGGATGGTGGGGGGCAGACCCTCAGTGAGTTCCGTGAGCAGCTCCAGGTACGTTCTGGGAGTGTCCAAGTCTCCGGGCACCACCGCGGGAGGGGGAGGAAGGTAGATGAAGATGGCCGCCGTGTTGGCAGACTTCTGGTGGATCAGGTGGTTGATGCTGCAAACAGAGTGCTCATTGTTGCTTTGTGTAACTCAACCAGAGACTCACTTGTATGTGTAGCGAGAGAAAATTATCTTAGTGATTTAAAGTAAAGTGCGCGCTAGAAAAAAAAGTTGAGTTAGTATTTTTTAAAAATAGTTCAAGTCGTCCTCCATATCAAACCAAAATTAAAAAAATTCTATCTCAAATAGGTTTGCCAGAAAAAAATTCCAAAGTCAGAGTGAACGCGTCGCTTAACATGGGGCCTTACCTAACAAAAACCCTCGAATATCTCGAAAAAATACACCGTTAGGTAATATGAAAAAAATATAGTGATGTTCTATGACCCAAGCTTTAACCAAAAACCGATTAAAACAAATTTCTCTCGAATCCATTTTTCCGTAAAAAAATCAAGAAAATCTACCATGTTAATTCCCATAAGATTTTTTATTATTTTTTTTACGGAAAAATGGATTCGAGAGAAATTTTTTTTAATCGGTTTTTGGTTAAAGCTTGGGTCATAGAACATCACTATATTTTTTTCATACCACCTAACGGTGTATTTTTTCGAGATATTCGAGGGTCTTTGTCAGGCAAGGCCCCATGTTAAGCGACGCGTTCACTCTGACTTTGGAATTTTTTTCTGGCAAACCTATTTGAGATAGAATTTTTTTAATTTTGGTTTGATATGGAGGACGACTTGAACTATTTTTAGAAAATACTAACTCAACTTTTTTTTCTAGCGCGCACTTTACTTTAAGAGAACATTAAAAAGTAATATAATATATCGCTGTGGCAGTATATATTTGTCCAATCTACAACTTGTAATAAATTGACAATTTTGTTTTAAGGCTTAACTTGAGATATTTGGACGAAAAATTCATTACAACAGATGTTCTTCAAATTAATTTGGTAGACTTACTACAATCGTCAAATTAGCTCTGATTTTTTTCAGAATTTTTTAACTGTTGGTTTAATAATAATTAATTTATTCAAACGTGAATTTTGTATCCTTCTAATGTTAAATTTGTTAATTTGCATTGCAAAAAAACTCTAAAACAGATTTTTTCACTTTTATTTTTACTAAAACCTAATTTTTTAGACTATTTTTCTGAATTGTTTTCATATTTTTTTAACTGTGGCGTTGATTGTAATTAAAACTTATTAGCGATGAGAAATTTGGAAACGCTCTCAGGGACTGTAGTCACCTCCCACTCCTCCCGATTAGCATTACTAGTGCACTACAGTGTTGCCACGTCGCTTTTAGGTGTGACCTTGACAGACAAATTCTCAGGTTATACTTTGACACAAAAGAGGGCTTCACATGTGTTATTATTATTTTTTTTCCCCCCATCAGTGGTAGATCTGGCAAATACTGCCACAGCGGTACATTACAAGTTAGTTACTCTTTAGTTGAATGGACAATCTACATATGATGAAAAAAATTTATTGCAGAAATGAATGGAGGGTACCAAATAATGTTACTCAGAATTTTTTCAGAAGTTTCTGAGCCCAGATATGATAGGGGCATCTAATCTAGGTGCCGTGGCAGCACTTTCAATATTTTTTTTAAAAAAATTGCACAGGTTCTGGGCTCAGAAAAATCTGAATAAAATCAGAGTAACACTGCAAAGTACATTTCATTGTGATGTCACTGACCTCTGCATGTGCTGCACAGTGGGGAGGGGGGGTGGGGCGTCACAGCTCTCCGCGGGGAAGTCCCAGGCCACCTGGTGAATGCGGGCGGCGATGCGCAGCTGCTGCAGCCAGTGACGTAGTCGTAGCTCCGTCTCATGCACCGTTGGCTCTATCAGAACCTCCTCTAACTGCGAGCCTTCACCTGCAACATCATTAAAATATCCTCATTATTTCTGCCATAATAATGTACCCCTCTGGATAATTCTTTTGCGAAAATTGTGGGGTATGCTACCTACTGCTTTCAACAGCCATTGTGATAAAAAAATGAAGGAAATCCTGACACTAATCCTCCTGCATTGTCATCTCAAGTGACAAGGGTTGACAGGCAGCAACAATTGATGTGAATAAATATAAGTTAATTAATAAATTAAACTAATTAATTAAATATCAATTTAATTAATTATATTCATTAAATCATTAATTATTTAATTCATTGCTTTAATTACTTTTTTACTGCAATGAAGATTTAATTGTAAAACTAATTATTCAAATCAATTGTTGCTGCCTGTCAACCCTTGTCACTTGAGATGACAATGGAGGATTAGTGTCAGGATTTCCTTTGTTTTTTATCACAGTGGCTGTTGAAAGCAGTAGGTAGCATGATACCTCATTATTTTCGCAAAAGAATTATTCAAGACTCTGGACACCACGAACGTTACTCCTGCTTTGTTTGTAGACGTTACCACGCTGTCTATATATGGAGGTGAACCAAAACTATTTTGATATTGATAGACTGAGTGCTCTTCTTACATCTCCTAAAATTACAAATCCACATCTCTCTGTCTATTGAAGCTGCAGTTCTAGCAAGTGAGGCAGGAGTAACGTTCGTGCTGTCCAGAGATATAAATCACCTCCATAATACAAGATACAAAGATTTATATTCCCCATTCATACATAGAACTTTGGCTTATGAAGATGGACCATATTAGAATTTTCAAAAAGTGTTTAATAATCTCCCCAGTCATTTAAAAAGTGAAAGTGATATACAGTATTTTAAAAAAAGGATTAAAATGCATTTACTGGCAATGAACATAATTATATTTATAAAATGTATTGTTATATTTATTTTAAATATATTTCTGTACTTTTATTGACACATCTTTTAGCAGATGAATAAATTTTTGAATTTCTTGTCTGTATTTATTATCCTGATCAATTTCAACACAATTCAGCACCACAATGCTATTAATGTGTCCTATAATTCAAAATTGATCCACCAACTTTCAATTCAATTCGAGTTGAACTGCTCTGTAAGTTCCTACACAAAATAAAATAAAGGAGAGGTTACTTTCTTTGTCAAGCCCCGCTTCGTCAACATATTTAAGACGTCAACTTACCCAGCGTTGACGAGGGAGGGCGGGGAGTGCACAACATCACTCGCAGTTTTAGCTTCTTCCAGCTGGGAGTCTGTAAAACAGAACGTTGAATAGTAAATACATTGCGATAACATGTCTTGCAAAATCTCAAGCATTGTGGTCTAATTCATTGCACTTTTAAATTAAAATGACTTGGTTTCTCATGCTGTAAATTTGTAAGAAGCACAAGCATCTAACAAAAGTGCAAATCCAGAGCTTGGCTTTAGGAGAGGGTTGGAACTGTTGATAATGTTAATTTTGTCAATTTTAGAGAAGGGGGGAGAGGGGGGTCCTGCTTGAACACTTGTTACAAAAATACTATAAAACTAGGTACGATATGAAAGGAATCATATTGTTGCAGTAATTATAACATATTATACAAATGTTCAAAAAGAAATATAATAATTACTGTAATTAATTATTTGAAAAAATCGAACTAAGCGATATTTATTTATTTAAAGAAGATAGAAACACATATGATAGAAAAAGATTTGTTGGGAAGGAAGATAGTTCGAGCTTTTAGCGTCATTGACGCAGCAAAAAGAGAAAAATTAATTAAAAGTTTTAATTAATTTTTCTCTTTTTGCTGGGTCAATGACGGCTAAAAGCTCGAACTATCTCCCTTCCCAACAAAAATTACTGTAATGAATTTAATAGGGTAGCAGCAAGAAATTATGTAGGTTTCGCCAATATTCCTGATTTCAAATTTGAAAGGATTTTTTTCTATGGCCATCTGTCAGCCAGTTGCAATTTTCAACTATTTTTTTATGGGACCAAACACTTCTACCAGAGTGCTCTGTGAGGAGCCTTGGGAGTCGTCAAGTGTTTGCTACTACTCTGATGACATTGAGTTTGGATGCATTGAAGAAATGTTACAAATTGTAGCTAGCAATCATGGAGAAAAACTAGAATATTGCAATTTTGACAACACTTACATGATTTCTGGAGCCTATTTGTTTATGCTTTAACTTTGCAACATACTGCATTTGACCAATGTGATACCTTTTAATTTTTAGTAAACACAATTTTAAAGAAAAAAATTAATTAAAAATGTACACATTGCAAGCAAAAATTAAAAAAAATTCACGTTAGTCAACAGTGTGTGTCTGATATTTTTACAAATATCATAGTTTATAGTTTTTTATAAACTAAAAACATCAAAAAAGGTACACCCAATGTGAAATCTAATGTGAAAATCTCGGGGAGGCAACTCTGTACTTATAACAGCCGAGACCATTAAGATGATGAGCCACCTGTCACTCATGATGAGGGTTCATCTTTGATGTTGTTTATGTCTTACTTTATTGCATTTTCTTTGCTTTTTGCCAAATAATGCGATAAATAAAAGTGTAATTAATTCATAAACAAAATCAAAGGTCACCGCGATGCCAACCCTAATTATCGTTATGGTCCCTTACAAGTACAGAGTTGCCTCCCCGATATTTTTCCAGTAGATTTGGTGTACAAGCTCACCATGTTGATGATGCAAGCGAGCTGCAACATGAAGAGACTGCTCTCGTCGAAAGGGTCCATCTCCGTTGAGTTGAAGACGTTGATGGGCCACACGTCGATGTAAAAGGAGGTGCGAGAGGAGGCGATGGCGACTTTGTCGAGAGAGTGGAAGTGTCGACACAGCCCGACGTTCTTCTGGAGCTTCAACGTGTCACACACCATCCCCACGTACTCCGCGGCACTGAGGGCGCGACTGTCCTCTCCGCGAAGTCCAAACAGAGGCTCTCCACAAGCCTCCAGGCCTCGGAACGCCTCAGTCTGGTAGGAAGACTCAGAGCTGGAACAAGATCACGTGGATTTGAGGGGGTTTTAATCTGACTGCAGAGTTTATTTTTGTTAGGTGCCTTGGATTAAGAGTAATAAAATAAAACATAAATTAAGGAAAGGTTAAAGGTCACTCAGGGTCAACCTATGGGAGATTTTTTAACACTTCCAAAAATGACTAAGGAGGTTATTATTTACAAGTCCTGAAAATTTCAGGATTTTGTCACTAATAGCCAATTTTTTTGTCTTTTTTTTATTGTTAGTTCCCTAACTATTTATAATAAATTCTTTTATTAAACACAAATAGTGAACAGATACAATTAGGAATACAGTACATATTATCTAGACATGAATCAGAAATACAAATAGAATTATAGAAAAAAAAAATAGTTATAAAACATTTAACATAATTCCGTGTTTGATGAATATAAATGTAATTAAAAGATACATAGAGTTATTTTATAGATCTTGAGAGTCAAACAACGTCTCCCTTGACAAAGTCATTGATAGATTTGGTTCTAGTAATACAAACATTCAAATGATATTGACTGCAAATCTGATTACTACATTGTTTACAAATACAAGTTGAATCAGCAATACAGTATGAAATTTAGGTTTGCAAATCAAATGATGAAAGCCGTGAACCAATTGAGATTTAGCCTTAAATGATAAAATTTGGTACAGTATTTTATTTTTGTTTTTTTTTTATAAAAATGAATAAAAAATATTTGAAATTTTGTTCACAATTTTCGAGGGTCAACTGAGCGAGTGATCACAAAAGAATCAAGTTGAATTGAATCAATGCTTACACCAATAGCAGAGTAAGCTAGCATTGTGAATGAAATCAAGTTATGTATTTAGTATAATTCAAAATTCAAAATTTTATTCATTTTCCAAAGACATTTCAACAAAAATATATTAAATACATGAAATATATTCATTTGTAATAATCGTCCAATTTATATACAGTATGTTCATTTCCAGTAAATGCATTTTATTTTTTTAATCTTCTTTTTAAAATGCACAATATCACTTTCACTTTTTAATTGACTGGGGAGATTATTATATAACTTTTGGAAAGAATAATGCGGTTCATCTTCATAGGTCGATGTTCTATGTAATGCCGGGGGAAACAAATCTTTGTATCTAGTATTATGAGAGTGAAGCATTATGGTCGAAATAATGAGGATATTTTTTTACAAAACTCAATGCATGATAGATATATAGCGCTGGTATTGGCAAAATGTTAAGATTAACAAACAAACTTTTACAATTAGTTTGTGGAGATACATTTGCTAATAATCTAATTACTTTTTTCTGCATTTTGAAAACCCTTTGTATTAAAGGCTTTCTGAACCTTTGCACAGTATTAAGTGCACGGTTAGCTTTGCTTCAGTGTGATTCGGCTGCATAATTTTTTTGGTTTCAGTAGCACAAATATCAGAGATAATAGCTGATGAAGAAGCACCTGTGACGTCACTCACGCTCATTCAGCGGCGACTATATAGGGAAATCTCTGCAAAAGATAGGTTCACTCTCGCTGCAACCACGGCCACAATTTTACTTCTGGAATTTTGAAACTTTACCAGGGCAGTCTTGATAGTATTTGTCAAATAGCCTGAAAGATTTTTTTTGATGACATTCATAGAAACCGAGTTATTGCGGTAGAAAGAGGAGCAAAAATGTTGTATAGGAAAACAATGTTAAATTTTTAGCTTATCTTGCAACCGCAATAACTCAATCTGTACACACGCCACCAAAAAAATTCTTTCAGTCTATTTGACAAATACTATCAAGACTGCCCTGGTAAAGTTTCAAAATTCCAGAAGTAAAATTGTGGCCGTGGTTGCAGAGGGAGTGAACCTATCTTTTGCAGGGATTTCCCTATATTGTCGCCGCTGAATGAGCGTGAGTGACGTCACAGGTGCTTCTTCATCGGCTATTATCTCTGATATTTGTGCTACTGAAACCAAAAAAATTATGCAGCCGAATCACCCTGAAGCAAAGCTAACCGTGCACTTAATACTGTGAAAAGGTTCAGAAGGCCTTTAAATATTGAGCTGCATTGCCCCAAATTTCTATTCCATAAGTGAAAATAGAATGAAAATAAAATGATAATAAAGTAATCACCTCTCCAGAAAGTCTCGAGGCTGGTGGTTGTCGTAGAAGCCCATGATGATGGTGTTTGGCTTCATGGCTCCCAGACCAGCCAGGCGTACCAGGTGGTGCATTCCCTCGCGAACCGAGCGCGCCATCGTCAGCTCCACAAACGCCTTCACCTGCACCAATTACCATGGGTATAGTTACACTGCAAGGTGGGGGAAGACATTTTGTTTATTTGTTTAGGCATACGAGGTACATCTTAACAATGGAGGCTTCAAGTCAGCTGATTTTGCCGTGTTCCCACAATCCTACCCAAACCTATGTCAAAAAAAACATCAAATTACTTTTTTGGCATTAAGGAATTTTTTTAGAAGAAAATAAGTCCTTGATTCATTACAAGAAGACCCTTAAATGGGGAGGTAGGAGATGGTTTCAAATTGATTGCTTTAATAGTTACTAAGAAAATTCAAAATTTCTAACATGGTGGCTTATGGAGAAAATTTTCCCGCCAGGGAACACTTGAAGCCTCCATTACTTTGGAATCCTAGAATATTTCTGAAAGAAGAAATCAAATGAAACAAATTTTTAAAATTCAAGAATGTTCTAAAACTTCATCACTTACTTTTTGAGCAAATTTAAGAGGGTGTTTTTTTTCTCACTAGATCCTATTTCCGGTCCATAAGATACTATGTTAAACTTCTACTTCAACTTTCACAAAACAAAGACAACTTCAAAATATTTATGCCACCTATTGATGACGAGTTCAACGTTCCCTGAATTCAAGATTCTGAGATCTCAATCAACTGAGGTTCATCTTTAATTCTTATTTCAGTACTGTGCAGAGTTTATCACAAAAAGCAGAAAACGGCTATTTTTTACAGGGCATACAGGATGTAGTGACACTACAGGGTGGGGGGAAAGTAAAGAAGCTTTGTTCAGTTAAAGCTTTACCTATGAATGGCAAGATATATTTTAACAATTAGACTCAGTTACTTCAGTCAAAGAAATTTCAGAAGAAATAAAATGAAATAATTTTTTTTAAAAATCAACAATGTTCTAAAACATAATCATTTAAGCTGAAAATACAAGCTTTTCGTTTTGTGCCTAAACACAAGTCGCAACTCCGAAGTCGTGCCAGGGTATGAAAGTGGAGGGGGTTTGCGCAATGACGTCACGGCCAATCAGAGAGAGGGCGTTATGTACTAGTTTTGCGACTTCTAGAAAAAGCTCATATTTTAGGCTTTATGGTTTGAGCAAATTCAAGGGGGTGGTTTTCTGTTAATAGATTCATTTCCAGTTCATAAGACCCCATGTTAAACTTCTACCTCAACTTTTAAATCAAAATATGTATGCCACCTATAGAGTCCCCTGCAAGTCTTTTTGAATTCAAGGTTCTGAGATCTCAATTAACAGAGATTCATTGAGGTTGTCTATGACAGCCACGTTATTGTGTTTACCTTGAGGTGGTCTATTAGCGCCAGCCAGTGTTCCGTCTCCTCCAAGGCTAGGTCATACTCGCAGGCCTCCAGTTCTCCGATCTTGACGTGTCCCAACACATACAGTCCGCTCTTCTTGAGGTCATTCACAAAGTCAATGAGCGGACACGCAGACCGAGGGTTGCCGACCAGCAGCAGCATCTGGGGACGCCAGAACTTGACGTGGGCCTTGCGCGAGTCAAGCAGAAGAAGGTACTTGCGAACCTGTGGGGAGTTACAAGAATTAGGAGACACACCCTGGGTTGTTTTTAGATTAGAGGGAGGGGGGGGGGAGTAGAAGATGTATAATATTTATATAGGCTTCAAGTCAGCTGATTTTGCGGTGTTTCCACCGAAATTTATGGAAAAAAACCCCTCGAAATTGCTTTTTTTGGGAATTAAAGAAATTTTTTAGAGGAAAATAAGTTCTTGAGTCATTATCAGAAAACCCCTAAATGGTGACGGGGGAAGGGGGGTAGTAGATATTTTTAAATTAATAGATTTAATAGTTACTGAGAAAACATTCAAATTTTCTAACATGGTGGCTTATGGAGAAAATTTCCTGCCGGGGAACACTTGAAGCCTCTATAGTAATATTTTATCATGTTTTTCGATGAGACTACACTTTCTCTAGATAATTCAGAGATAATTGTCACCTGGTGGAAGATGAGGGCCTGGGATATGGAGCCCCAGTTTGCAGTGCGTGCCGGAGAGAAGAGATGCAGCACGATCACCAGCAGCAGACACAGGATGATGCTGGACGAGGCGTAGATTGGGTTGATCACGAACATCATCACCAGCGTGCCGAGCAGCCCCACCAGTGCCGTGTGCCACGTGAAGAAACGGAACGACGGCCTGGAATCAGCGGCATTATTTATCCAAGTAACAGATTTGTTGTGAGGGTGAATCTCAGTTGATAGACAAAAATCCGATTGATTTAAATACTTGCAGGAGATTTGTCATCAATAGGTGGCATACAAAGTTTGAAGTGGATCTGTCTGACCAGTTTTGTAAAAACTGAACCTTAATATTGCATAGATGTAAGTTTAAGCCAAGTTTAATGATTGTTGCAATAATTAAACTTAAGCCTAGCTTAAACTTAGACCACATCTATGCAATTTGACGTATATTATTTTTAAGATACTGTATCTAAAGTTTCTGGTTCGAGTGCTTCACCTGAAATTTGGTGCGGAGGCCAGCTCCAGGCCCAGGCAGGCCAGGTTGGTGGCGAGGTATGACAGAAGGAACAGCACAGAGTTGATCTGTGCGATCAAGTTGAGCGAGCCAATCAGCAGGATGAGCTGCACCATGGCCCAAGATACGAGCACTGCGACCACTGGGTTGCCGTTCCAAATCCCCTGGCTGACCGGTCGCAGCAGCTTTCCTGAGTCAACAAATACAGAATGTTACTGAAGTTGCAAGCAGCATATCAGGGCATTAATTGATGCGCCAAACAGATATAAAGTTTCAGGCTTGTTGGTACCAAAATCTCACAGTTAAGCTGGCTTTCAATAAACAAAAGTAAAATGCTGTGTATCCTGTTACAAGCTACAGGCATGCAATAGTAAAAAGTTGTCCAAAAATCAAAGAGAGGAAAAAAATGAAATGAATCTTTGTTATAATCAAGCAGAATAAAAAGTATATGATCTGTACCCCCTCCTTTATAAGCTTCTTGTGCTCCTCCCACTTCCATCCTCTTAAATGCTTTTGAATTTCATTGAATTTCTACTACATTTTTAATGACAAATGTAAAATCACTCTTAATTAACCATATTTCAATCAACATTTGTTGAGAAGGAACACAGTTTGAGTTTTTAGCTGTCATCAACAGCCAAAAATAGAAAATTTAGACAACTTTAGATAAGACTGCTGATTTGAAGCCTAACTCTCTCTGTTTTTCTGAAATTTAAATTTAAAATATCCAGGCCTAATTGTGCTCTGAATGCCTCCACACCTTCACAAATATTCACTAACCGAACACGTTGTCTTTGGCCAGGGCCTCGATGACTCGACTGGAGCCGATGAGGTTGCTCAGCGAGGCAGAGAAGGTGGCCGTCAGGATGCCGATGGTGACAAACGGGGGCCACACGTTCACCGGCTGTGACAAACATGTTGGTTGATGACTTCCACACAACAATAGCAAAGACGTTATACATTGTTGCATTGTAAATTTATTCATACAAAAATGTATGATTCAAATTAAAATTTAAGTGTCTAACATCAATTACTGTCTTCAATTGAAAAATTTGTTAAAAGTCTCACCTATTTAAGGATTATTGTCACTAGTCTTAGGAGATGGTGAATCACTCTGAAAATTATAGCAAACCTTCCTTACATTACAACATAAATTTTCAGCAAAAAAAATGAAGCAAAAGTCTGCTAGTTTTTGAGATATTCAGGATATAAATAATGAGAATATCATTGGAAATCTGGCGGTTATTTTCAAATCATGTCAAATCAGCATCCTTTTCAACCAAAAAAATTAATACCTCAAAAACTGGACTGAATAATTCCTTTTTTTACTTCAGAAAGTGAACATTCATTTTGTTCTCTATGTTCTGATCTAAACTTTATATTTTTTACCATCAAAAAATAATTACACTAGTGACAATAATCCTTAACGATTTCATTTCAAAATATTTGACAAAGAACAGAGTAAATATAAAAATTTAAATGCTCTGAAAAAAGTTTGATGTTTTCTTTCATGAAGAAAACAAATGCAAAACAAACACTTTAATATCTGTTGTCAATAACAAGCTTGAGAGGATAGGAGGTAAGAATAAAAAAAATATTGTAAACGTTATTCACTATAAGCCCCACTTATAAATACAAAAACATTATTTAACATATTAAATACTAATAAATACCATAGTTGTTTGGGTTTTTGTTCATATAGACAGGGAAATTTGCAATTGTTCTTTAATGATAAAAAAAAATACTGTGTCTTTTGATGAACATTCATTTGCTGATAAGGAAAATAAACAAACTTGAGCCTAGCACGGTGTAGAGGCATTATATCAATGTACTGTGTAGCATGGTGTAGAGGCATTATATCAATGTACTGTGATGATAATGTTTTCTAACCTGCATGAAGATGTAGTTGTTCTGCAGCAGAAAGCGACTGCAGGTTGCGGCGGTCAGCACACACACCACGACGTAACACAGGAAGGTGAAGCCCACCGCGGACAGAGTGCCGCGAGGGATGCTGCGACCAGGCTCCTTCAGCTCCCCTGCACATCACAACTTGGTCAGACGATAACTCATCAGGATTTAACATTTCATCAACTCAAATTTTTCTTTTAACATTTCAACATTGGCCTTATGGAGATGCTCCCTTTCCCCCCTGAAATTTGGTTCTTGATCCGTGCCTGAAGTGCACTTATAAATTTTAAACGAATCTGTGAACTTGGTACAGAAAGATACAGTACTGAAAATTATAAATTATTTTTAGGATATTTGAAGCTCAAATTGATTGATTATTTACCATACTTTCTTATGATTAGAGCACTATGAATTTTGAACAGTATGCCCATTTTGTAAGCCTCTTACCATTTTTGATGAGGACTACGTTCATGTATCTATAATAAATATGACAATTTGTCAAGCAGTTTCCATAATTTTGTTTGTGAAATACCCCCACAAAAGCTGAACAAACTTGAATTTGTAAGCTTGCTATCAATTCTGCAGTCATACCTGCATATTAATATTGATTTATTTCCATGTTCTTATGTCTGAGATTTATGTCATATGTGTCAACACACAATCTGTGTTGACAAAACAGTTTCAACAGCTCACCGGACATGTTTGCTCCGGCCATTATCCCGGTGACTCCGCTGAACAGCACTCCGAAGATTGCCGCGAAGTTGGTCACGGTGAGCTCGGCCACGCTGTAGTCGGCTCCATAGTCGGGCCACAGGTTTTGTCCCAACGTCACCGAACTGAGCCCAGTGTAGTTGGCAGACGTGTTGTGGAATATTTCGTTGGCGTCCGGGATCATCACCTGCAAACATCGAAACTTGTTTTATTGTGTTGAAACTTGTCAAAGACCAAACACAAAGTACAGTTCCTGTTGACAATTTAATGTGAGAACAGACCCTTTTTTGGGAGGAGGGGAGAAGGGGAGGAGAAAGACAAGCTTCCTTCACCCTGCCTGTTTTATCATTGCACATATAACATGATTTTATGATAATGTGGTTAACTCTACCCCCCCTTAATTCTAGTTCTTAAAAAAAAAAAATATTAAATACTACCCATCTTCTTTCTATTTTAAATAAATTATTAAAAAAACTTAAGAATCAGGGATAATTTTTAAGGAAAATGAACCATTATTTAAATATATTACAATTTATTGTATAATAATAAAAATACTGTATTTGTTTTTTGGGTTAAGTAATACATTTTTTGAAGGTAAGTTATGATAAAAAAACAAACAAACCTAAATGAATTATTTAAAGAAAATGACAGAAAAAGTCAGCAAGGCCTTGTAAATAATTTTCAAAATGAACCTGTGACCATAAGATTTTCTCCTGCTATAAATTTCTTGATCGGTGAAACCTTTGCTATTTCTGTATCTTTCTTTAAATATCATAGAATCAGAGTTAAGAAAATTTTTCAAAATTGTCAAACACTTAAATTCAATTTTTCTTAGGACTGTCATGTCTTTTTACCAACTTTTCTTTGAGACAAGAAATGTGTATTTGTCAGGTCTACAGTATTGATTGCTGTTGTTGACTAAATAATTTCTTATTTGAGAATATTTGATGTATGTAGTAGTGATTTAATTTGGTGGCTCAACACTTTATGTGAATGGGATATCTTTTTTCAGCCACCAATTGAGCAGAGTTGTCTATGTCACATACAATATTGTATTTTGTGTTTCTGGTCATTAAACATTTATATAATTACAGTAAAAACTCGTTATTACGTAAATTGTTGTTTGGTAAAACTCAATTTTGAGCAAAGGAGATTGTGGTTCTGTCAAAAATAATTAGCATTGTGTTGTATAAGAAAAACTTGATGAAAGGTAAACCTAATTTCTTGGGTACCTTGACTTAACATAATAACAAGTTTTTACTGTTAATGATATTATTATCATCAGACAAGGCACTCAGGTTACTCAAGAGCTACCTGGTCTATAACTTTGAATTAACTTAAATTATTGCATGTTTAAATTATTAATGTAAATAACTACTCCTCTGGCTTACTTGCCTACATGACCTGTCCTACTAACCTCAACAAATATCTAGCTTGATATACATATTGATTGTAGGAGAAATAGATTGAATTCTGAATTTGAACTCACGGTCTTGGGTCCTAGGGCCAGGAAGCTGGTGATCGTTGAGGCGAGACAGACGCACACGATGGCGAGAATCAGCACGCTCATCTTGGCGAACAGGTTGGCCCCCACCAAACACACCCCCAGGTTGAGGACGTTGAGCAGCGAGCAGTACAGGAATCGCCACCACCTTCCGTCAGGTACCCCAGGGTTGCCCTCCCCTACCAGGTACCCTGGGGAACAATTAACATGAAGTGATTGGATGATGGAATTTTACTAAATGTGTCTTCTACTCGCAACGGTTGTAACAATCCATTGTTTATAATATCTGTCGGATGAAGCCTTTTTCGTTATTGTAAAACGTGGGACTGTGCAGTACCCTGGCACTAGTCAACACATTTTAAAATTAAGGGTCATTTCTCATAAGCTATATATCAACATCATCAATATCAAGAAATGAATCAACAATTGTACAATGATGCTAACTTGAATGGACAGACATTACCAACAATACAATACTATGTTTACAATAATGAGCCACCTTGTTATAAACTTATTGTATTGTTTACAAATACCAGATGGTATTATACATTGCATTTAGGTGAGTTTATTATATTATACATTGTATAATTGTATTATACATTGTGGTACCCTGGGGAACAAATGACATAAAGTTGGCAGCGAACCTGGTGGTAACAGCTGAACTATGTGGGTACCTGATTTAACATTGTAGAATCATGTAAATGCTCTGACAGCAGACACATCATAATTTTAATGAGTAATTGTCCCATTCTTTCAGAAAAATATTAAAAATATTTCAAATTTATAAGACATTTCTTTCATATAAATTTTATCATTTTTGTGATCCTCCCCATGCAGAAATTTTGTCTCTTTGCAAAATTTCTCTTCACAACGCCATCTATTGGTTTATGTACCCAATAGGATGTTGATGATAGAAAATTTACTTCCAATGAGACAGTCTTTTCCTCTCAAGGCTGTAGCATTAAAGATTTTTTTTTTTATTTTTTTAAATTTTTAATTCTTTCATTGGTGTCCAATGAAATGTTAACCATGGGACGATGCTGCACTGTAGCTGATTTTGCCAGCAGATCAAGCAACATAATGGTATTGTCGGCACTAGTCAACACATCTTATAATTTTAAAATGAAAGGTAATTTCTCATATAGGAAGCATGTAAATATTAAAGTATGGTTAAAGTGCTTTATGAAATCTCCCCAACATTAACAAAATGCGTACCTGAGGGCCCGAAGTTCTCGACCAGTCCCTCAGTGCAGCCGGTGATGTAGAGGGCGCTGCTCACGATGTTGGCCAGGAAGAACAGGGTGCCGATGGAGCCCCCGAACTCAGGGCCAAGCGTGCGGCTGATCATGACTGACATGAGCTCAGGAGAAAATATCTTTCTTCTGATCAGAGAAGAATTACCTTGGACATCGATGGCAGAATAATGCTGCTGGCTTACCCTGCAAGGGATATGGGGTCATGTTATGAATGAATGAATGATTAAAAAAAAAAATCCTATATCTGGTAGTATACAAGGTGTTTGTTTTAAAATAATACAGTACAATAATGATGTTTTCATAAAAATAATAAAATTATTATTATTATTATTTACAGCTATGTCATAGATCTTAAAGTGATTCTTAATTAGCTCATATGAATTAATAATGTTAGCTTCCATTCATTGTAAATAATAATTAAACATGTATGCTGGGTTAAAGGTATACAGGCCTCAAATAACAAATTAAACAGACATTAAGTGTTGCTCAAGTTCATAATCAACATTCGTATTATTTTTACCTGCGCGCGGTGCGTCTGTGCAAAGTCGCGCTGTAAAGAAAGTCCTTGCTGACGTCACAACTCACAGCTAGCACCGATTAGCATTGAGTTGTGACGTCATCAAGGACTAAATTTCTTACTTTGAACTGCGACTTCGCACGGATGCATCACGCGTGGAAAAAAAATGATGCGAATGTTGATTATATACTCTAAACCCACTTGGCGACTGTCTAATTTGTATTTTGAGGCCTGTATGCCTTTAAAAACATGGATATTGTGGTGGATTTTTATTAACCTACAAAATTCTCTTGTCAAATTTGAAGCTTGTGATTAATACATTGCAGATTTGAGTACTGTGTAGTCTTAGATCAGTGGACTCCAGCAAGTTCCAGTTTCATTTACCAAGACTGTACAAGTGGTTAAAAGGATACAGTAGGCCCCTCCTCCCTCCACGGCTCCGTTTGTTGAGACGGCACACACCGACGCCACCGTAAAGAGGAGGATGCCGTAGGCGATGACGAACTGCATCAGCGTAACCAGCAGCCCGGCGTTGCCAACAATGAACCCTGTCGAGAAACAATGATACACATTATCAACGTGTTCGTAATCGTTGAATTAATTTTTGTACTTTATTTCTTTATGCACGTGGACATAAGGTCGATCATGTGCAGAAAGTTTATGCAGGGTTCACGACTAAGAAGCAACAAAAAGGTCTTACCAACTCGAAGAAAGAGAAGGGCACTGAACATCGACAGAGCCACGGGACTGAAGACTCCAGCAAACGTTCCCAAAGTGCGGCCTTCATTTTGAGTTTCAAATAACCCCTGGAAGCTCTGGAAGAGTCGCCTCTGATTAATTAGCGGAGATTTTTCACTGGTTCTTCCTTCCGATATATTGACAGCATTTGTAGAGTTGGTCGACCCAATTTCTGGCGCCAACATTTTAAGGATTGTACACTGCCTGGAACATATTATATGAATGTTGTTACATAATTCACCTCGTGCCTAAAAAAAGAGGAACTTGGCATGAGAAAAAATGACAACACCCAAAAATTCATTCACTTGACAGTTATCATATTTGATATTAGGATAATTTTACTGCAACAATCTTACCTCTAACAGCAGAGTTAAAAAAAATGAAATATTTTGCAACTTGTAGATTGAAGATAGTCAAATTTGCAGTCCCCTAAAATTGGGAAATCATAATAATCTATTGGATCTATCCGCCCACTCCCGCGGTGACACAAAAACAGCTGATAATGAGTCATCTGGAGAATTTAGTTCTGAATTTTGCCACAGCATGCAAATCAATACAAAAGTGATGGCGCCACTAGCAGTTTCCGAAAAACTCAGCTGAATGCGATTTTTGCCGGTCCCGCGTGTGTGCCTGCCAGAAATTTCAATAGATTTGATTTTTCTCCATGACTTCGAGCTTAGCAGGTAAGCAATTATATCATTAATACAAAGAAAAATATCATTAATATGAAGATGACAAACTTGGAACCATATTTACGAGGTATTTTCTGCAGGCACGCCGGGGGAACATGAGGATGGACCACCCCAGGGAGAGGTCGGTAACCTTGATTGCCTTCTCGGATCGAAACCAGAAACAGAACGTGAGTTTATCGCTTCATCTTTACTCTTTGATTGGCTCCTAACAATTTAGAACATATTATTAAGCTATTGGAGCAATTTTATGTTGGTCTTTTCGTCCGAGAAAACTGAAAGCAAACTTTTTGCTGCCTGAATGTCTTTCAATTTAGTTTCCACAGGTTGTAACAAGTTTTGTGAAAGCCATCTCTTGTCCCACAGCGTTGCAGGAGCGAGTGGTTGCCTGCGTTGGTCCGTGGTATGTGCGACTACTGCACAACAATTACGTGTGTGCGGAGAGCGGGGATGACCATTGCTTGCCCGCCGATGTGACCGAAACTCTTGAGGACGAACTCGAGGAGTCAGAGGTCCTCTTTGAAGACGATATTGAGTACCTGAGATCTCTGGACCCGAAGGAATGGAAGGTTGGTCTTAAAGTCCTTTTCATGGAAATTGCCGGAAGATGAAGTTCTGTATTCCGGCTTTACTAGGAACATTAAACTTCTAAGACTTGGCAGAGAAGTTGAAACTCGTAGTGTAAATCTCTCTGCAAAAAGTCTTATAATTTGTCATGTTCATATTTCTGTCGGAACCCTTCCAGGAGTGGACCAAACTCGTTGGTCCACTCCACAGTATATACAGTATACAAATTGTCATACTGTATACTGTGGTGGTTTAAGGATGTCAACCAACCCAATCCAACACATACTTTGCTGGGGGAAGGGGGGGGGGAGGGTATATGTTGAATGCAATTATGCATAGTTGACTGAAATATATATAAAGTATTGGGGGTGGGATTATGTTACTTTACCGGTATGGAATTTATCTTGTTCTAGTTGTCGCAGGACCTGTGCTGTAATTTCAAATTCTCAATACTGAAACAAATAAATGGAGACTTTTGAAAGTTTGAGTTTAATATATCGGGAAATTAATAATTTTTTTATTGTAATTTCCTTTGATACAAAAAATTGAACATGGTAAAATTAAACAAATCCAGTGTAATGATTATTTGCTCATTTTGAAGATTACAGCTTCATCATTGGGAAATAGTTAAAATTAGTTTAAAGTATTGACGCTTCACCAGTTGATAAATTCTGGTCGTTTTGTTTCAGAATCAAGATCACTACGCTGTCCTAGGGCTGAGAAAACTTCGTATTAAGGCAACTGAAGATGATATTAAGAGAGCTTGTAAGTGTAGCTTTTGTTGGCAGTAGCGTTCAGATATTTGAACAAGAATCTCGGTCATATTTCCAGGCTTCAAATTCAAATTATTATTTATTTAGCAACAGTTACACAACCAAGACACTAAATACAATAAAATCTTATTATCTGATCTTATGTCTATGGCCAAAACTAGTCCTTGGAAACTACCGACATTTTGTTCAAATTTCTGGCCGAAACACACATAAGAGAGTAGCATATTTTGTTATGCAGACCAAATTTCTGGTGACTACTTGAGCTGGGCTCCATAGAGGCTTCAAGTGTTCCTCGGCGGGAATATTTTCTCCATAAGCCACCATGTTAGAAAATTTGAATTTTTTCTCAGTAACTAATTAAGCTTTTAATTTAAAAATATATCTTATTCCCTTCCCCCCCCCTCCCCATTTAGAGGTCTTCTGATAGTAAATCAAAAACTTTTTTTTTTCTCTAAAAATTTCTTTAATGTCAAAAAAGCAATTTTGAGTCTTTTTACATATGTAGTTTTGAATAGGATGATAGGAACACCACAAAATGAGCTGACTTGAAGCCTAAATTTGGGTGGGGGTGTAAGTGGTGGGAGGAAAGTGGACCTTCTGAGCCACACCCCCTGTGATGCTGTGGAGAAACTTTCCAAAGCTTCAAATCAATTTCTTAAAGCTCCAAATCAATTTTCCAATGTTTCAAATGAATTTCATACCCAATCATGCGTATACCCAATTATTATGATTACAAGTTACTTGAGTCATTTTGACCCAATTATTATGAGTATAAGTAACTTGAGTCTTTTTGTTGTTCAGACCGTCAGAAGGTTCTGAAGCACCACCCCGACAAGCGTCGTGCGGCGGGAGAGAAGATCAGCCAGGACGACGACTACTTCACGTGCATCACCAAAGCCTGGGAGATGCTGGGCACACCCCTCCTGCGACGAGCCTTCGACTCCGTGGACCCTGAGTTTGACGATGACATCCCCTCCGCTAGTGACGCTGCCAAGGAGGGATTCTACAAGGTAGGCTGTCGAAATTAACATGTTTATCGTTTTTACAATCTTCCAGCACCAGAACACTGTAAATTGTCATGTAAATTTTTAACATTCAAGTGTAGGGAAAGGTGTGTCTTAAATTTCAGGTTGTTTAAGGTAAGGAAACACGCCCAATGTTAAAAAAAAAAAAAAAAAAAAAAAAACTCAGATGAAAATGATGAAAAAAATTTAAAATGTTCTCCTCTGCATCCCCTATCAGTAGCTAAAATATCAGGTACGTATACAAATTCATAACTCAAAAACTAGCTCGAATTTGTGTACCTGATATTTTAGCTATTGATAGGAGATGCAGAGGAGAACATTTTAGTTTTTTTCATAATTTTCATGTGAGCGATTTTTATTTTATTTTTTTTTAACCTTGCTCTTAAAAAATCTAGTCTTCTTTTCTTATGCCCATGTATTGGCTATTAAGCTATTTTACTTCTAGTAAGCCAATAGAGGAAATATTCTTTCTCTTCTCTCTTCATGTTACCAGGCAACGAGTCAAGTTCTGTAGTTAATGCAGATCATCTAAATAGATGCCCTCTGTCTTGAGGTTCATTTTTACATCTGGACAAAATTTATGATTGGGTTGAGGTCCTCTATCCATATACATTATGCAGTATAAAAAAGCTGTGATGGTTTTACATTGTATCTGCTGCTAGAATCTCACTGAAATTTCGAAGAAATAACATTTCTTATGTAACTTGGCATGAAATGGGAGACATTGGAAACAACTTTTAACATTGTACCTGATCATATGAGCTTTCCAAGAGATGCCTAGAAAGAAAAAAAATTATAAGTTTTCTACTTTGAGAATTACTTTGATCTTGATTCATAAAGAATAGTAGAACATGGAATGGTGCACTGATTAGTTAAAATTAAAAAAAAAAAGTACCTTACTTGATTCAACTTGAATGTGATAATATGTATCAGACATTTGTACAATCGAAGAACAATAACATAATGATGAAAATTGTTGCAGGCGTTTGGTCCAGTGTTCAAGCGCAACGCCATCTGGTCAGAGAACACGCCCGTGCCGAAGCTCGGTGACGAGAACTCCCCTCGTCCGGTCGTTGAGAAGTTCTACGCCTTCTGGTTCAACTTCGTGTCCTGGCGAGAGTACTCCTACAATGATGACGAAGAGGCAAAGACTGGACAGGAGTGAGTACAATCATGGCAATGTAAAAATAAAAAATATTTTATATAAATAAATAATTACTGTATATCAAATAAAAAATAGAAATAAAATAAAATATACTGTAAGACTACATTAAGGATTATTGTCACTAGTGTAATTATTTTTTGATGGTAAAAGAATATAAAATTTGGATCAGAACATAGAGAACAAAATGACTGTTCACTTTCTATACTGTAGTAAAAAAAGTAATTATTCAGTCCAGTTTTTGGGATAATGTATTAATTTTTTTAGTTGAAAAGGATGCTAATTTGATTTGATTTGAAAATGGCTGCCAGATTTCTAATGACATTCACACTATTTATATTCTAACTATCTCAAAAACTAACCCGAATTTTGCTTCATTTTTTTTTTTTTTTTTTTTTTTTTTTTTTTTGAAAAGTTTTGTTATAATATGAGGAAAATTCAAATTCAAATTCAAATTTTTTTATTCGTCAATTTCCACACATACAAATACAAACATTAAAAGAAATGCAAGCACTTTGAATGAGAAGGTTTGACACGTCGACACAACAAAATATTATTATTAGAATTTACATTGTAAATAAGCTTCCACACTGTAGAAACAACAATCAGTTTACAACAATCTCACAGATTTTTTAAAATTACTATAATTTGAAACTTGTTTGATACATATAGGTAGCTTATTATACAATCTAATACACATTGCGAGGGGACCTTTGTTACAAAGTTCGAGCCTGCATATTGAAGGAGTTATTGTTAAATTTTTGTTCCTAGTATGATAGTTGTAATTTTTTGGTACATTAAAATATTCTTCATATTGTTTCTTAACAAAACAAAACAAAACACCTTAGGAAGGTTTACTATAATTTTCAGAGTGATTACAGTATATCCTAAGACTAGTGACAATAATCCTTAAGTACTGTACTTTGTCATCATCTGTCTGCCACGAGTGCAATAAGGAGCTACATCAGACAGTGCAAGTGTGAGCTGTAGCACAGTGGGGCATTATTTAGGTCATTGTTGCGCTGACGTAGCAGACAGCTCATTATTGTCCATGATCATTGGTGGGCAGATGGCTTATTGTTGTAAATGGGGCAAGAAGTTGCAAAGGTTGTTTTGAAACATGCATGAAATAAAACAGAAAATTCCATATGAAATGTAGATAATACTACATATTGTTTCTTGCATTTTATTATTTAATTTATAATTCTTTATTTAACGATTAATGTCAGTGGCAAGGAAAATAGGCTTAGTAGATGAGCTCTCTGAAAGTTGTAGTAAACCTTCCTGACATCGTAAAATTAATTAAAAAAAAAAAAAAAAAAAAGTTCAAAATCTGTGAAATTTCTTAGCTGCACATTCAAGGATTATTGTCACTACATGTAGTCTTAGGAGATGGTGAATCACTTTGAAAATTATAGTAAACCTTCCTTACATTACAACATAAATATTCAATGAAAAAAATGAAGCAAAAGTCTGCTAGTTTTTTAGATATACAAGATACAAATTATAGTGAGAATATCATTGGAAATCTAACGGCCATTAATTAAATCAAGTCAAATCAGTATCTTTTTGAATTAAAAAAATTAATATCTCAAAAACTGGACTGAATAATTACTTTTTTCTTTTTTTTACTTCAGAAAGTGAACTGTCATTTTGTTCTCTGTTCTGATCTAAATTTTATATTTTTTTACCTTAAAAAAATAATTACCATAGTGACAATAATCCTTCAAATTAGCATTGCTTTAAATGGGAACTGCTGAAGTGGCAACGTTGTAATTCTAAATGTGGCAACGTTGCAGCCGCGACACTCGCAAGTGGGTGGAGAAGCAGAACAAGGCGGCACGTGCCAAGCTGAAGAAGGAGGAGATGGCTCGCATCAGGAAGCTGGTGGACACAGCCTACGAGAGTGACCCTCGCGTGCAGAGGTTCAGGCAGGACGACAGGGAGAGCAAGTTGGCGCACAAACAGGCGCGCCAGAACGCCATCCTTGCTAAGAAGGAGGAGGAGGAGAGGGTGAGACATTTCCACTTGTCGTACATATTATCACACATTCCGCTAGCATAATTTGCTCACCAGTTTCTTTGTTTCTTTAAATTAAGGGTAAGGTAACACCGTTCAGCTGTGTTTTTAGTTCCATTTGATGAACGTGTAAACCTTAGCAGACACACAAAAATTCTGAAATCTTTTTGAGAGATAGATTTTAGTAACTAAAAGCCAAAGATTTTTAATTTTCAGCATGGGGTTTTCCCATGGAGAGCCAAACTAAAAACTTAATTAAAAAAAAAAGTTGCGAATAATTGTTTTGAAATTTTTTCTATGGCTTTTAGGCACTAATATCTATCACTCAAGATAATTTCAGAATTTTTGTGTGTCTGCTAAGATTTACATGTTAATCAAATGGAACTATAAAAACAGCTGATCGGTGTTACCTTGCCCTTAATTTATTTGCTCTGTATAATTATTTTTTAACATAGAAGTGCTCCAATACAGTAAAAACTTGTTATTAAGTAACTTGTTATAAGGTAAAAACTCGATATTGAGTAACAGAGTAAAGGTCCCGTAAAAATTAACTAGTATTGCAGGTATAGGAAAAACTTGACATAAGGTAAACTCGATATAAGGTAAACCCAATTTCCTGGGTCCCTTGACTTTACGTAATAACAAGTTTTTACTCTATTTGTTAAAATTTCAGTTGCAGTATCACACGGTGTAGTTAGTGGCAGGCTAAATACGCACATTAATATATTTGTTTAGCGAAATCTCTGCGTACAGAGTCATCTTTGACGTCGTCAATTTGCAGGCTCGTCAGGAGACGTTGCAACGTGAACAGAAAGAGAAGGAGGAGCGGGAGAGGGAGGAGAAGGCTGCGCAGGAGGCGAGTCGCAAGCAGCGCGAGGCAGTCAAGAACGCCCTGCGCAAGGAGAAGAAGGCCCTGCGCACCCTGTGCAAGGACAACAACTACTTCGCGCAGCCCGACGAGGACGCGGTGCAGAACATGGTCAAGATGGAGTCCATATGTGACGTCTTCCAAGTCAATGAGTAAGTACGTCAGACTTGACGAAACTGCTGACGGAAAACAAATCAGCATCGAGCGTAACTCAAATTTTTACACCACAATCAGTTACCTGCTAAAAGTGACTGCTTAGCATAGTTAGCATACATTGATTAAGCTTTTTAAGATTTTACAAAAGATTGATTGATGCTGTTCTCCAAAGTCTTCTACTTGCAATGGTTGTAACAAACAATTGTTTATAATGTCTGTCACATGAAGCCTTTTTCATCGTTAAACATGGGACGACGTAGTGCCTAATTTTGCCACCAGAGCAGAGAACGTAATGGCATTGTTGGCGCTAGTTAACCGTTTCAATTCCATAATTAACGGGCCTTTTCCATGAGTTAAGGAAGGGATAACGCCGGTCAGCTGTTTGACGTACTTCCCTTTGATTAACATATTATGTTGTAAACCTTAGCAAATTCACAAAAATTCTGAAATTTTTTGAGAGACAGATATTAGTGCTTAAAAGCCATAGAAAAAATTTCAAAACAATTTATCAAGGCCATTTTTATTAATTAATTTTTTTAATTTTCAGTATAGGGCTCTCCCATGGAGAGACAAACTAAGAATTTAATTTAAAAAAAATTGGCTCGTTAAATTGTTTTGAAACCCGGAACTTTTTCTTTGGCTTTTCTCTTAAAAGACAGTTGTAGGCAAAGGAGTGATTTTGTTTTAAACCCTCAAGGACGCAGCGTCACATAAGCTCAATGTTTCAGGCTGGCGGAGGTGACCAAATCTCTGCAAGGTCTCTCTCTGGAGGACGGCTCGGCCAAGTTCCGCCATTGGGTGGAGACCCTGGACGCCAGGCTGGAGCGTGAGAGGGCCCAGGTCATGGAGTCTGCAGCCAAGGGGTCTTCCGGCCGCAGCAAGGTGGGAGGGGGAGTGGAGTGGGTCCCTGCAGACCTTGCCTTGCTCATCAAGGCTGTCAACCTTTTCCCAGCGGGCACCAACCAAAGGTAAATTTAACTGAAATTTCATCTAAATTTCCTGGCAGACACAAAAGATTATTTACACTTGCATGCCTGCATGTTAAACATGTTAAATTCACAGCAAAATTTAATAAAAAAAAAAGTATTGAAATTTTCAGTTCTAGCAGTTACAAAAGATTATTGATATGAGCACTACGTTTAAAATAACAACAAAGATATTAAATTATGTCATTGTTTCACTACAGCCAATCAGTTTATAAACAAACAAAAATTAGTTTTTTTTAATTTGATGCTGCAGTTTGTCAAGTTTGTGTTCATAATTGGTTTTATTTAAATACCTTGTTTTTAAAAAGAACACATTACAAAAAAAAATCTAGTTTTAGAAAAAACACAGACAGTAAAAACTGACTCGTTGCCTACAAAAAGAGAAGAGAAAGAATCCATCATCGTTGACAAGGAAACTGCCAGAAAAAGTTGCTCTAATTGTGTGTTGATTAGCAGGTGGGAGGTGACAAGTCGCTCTTATTGTGTTCTGATTTTCAGGTGGGAGGTGATTGCAAACTTCGTGAACCTGCACAGCACAAGCAAGGAGGTTCAGCGAACTGCCAAGGAGGTGCTGGCCAAGACCAAAGGACTGCAGAGCTCCGACTACTCCTCTCTCAAGGACGCTGCCAACAAGAAGGCCTTCCAGGACTTTGAGAAAGGACAGAAGGGCGTGGCCACCGTTGCAGATTCAGAGGCCTCGCAGCGCTTCGACAGTGAGTATTTATATACCGTCGTGACGTCATAATTTACACAAACATTTGTATACCGTCTTGACGTGATAATTTACACAAACATTTGTATACCGTCTTGATGTGATAATTTACACAAACATTTGTATACCGTCTTGACGTGATAATTTACACAAACATTTTTGTATACCGTCTTGACGTGATAATTTACACAAACATTTGTATACCGTCTTGACGTGATAAATTATACAAACATTTGTATACCGTCTTGACATGGTAATTTAAAAAATTAAGATTTTGTAACATCAAGTCCCGATTATGAACAAAGACATTCCTCTAAATATAACCTTTAATCACAGTAAAGAACTCAACAGCTGTCAATGCTAGTGACTGGTTTTGCTTGATAGTGCAGTAGAGAGACAATAACGTTGATAGCAGCAGTAAGACAGAATTGAACAGTTTAGTTTGATCGAAGAAACGGTCTCATATTCTGATCGTAACCACAAGGTTTTCACCAACTGTGATTTTTCTCGGTCAGTAAGGCTTTGCTGGTTACTTCTTTCCTCTACTTTCCATAAGATATCATAATCTTAATGGTTTATTTTTCTTTAAATTAGGTTGGTTGGTTGATATTTTGGAGCAATTGACACATTTTGGTCATGTATGCCCCCGTTTCTTTAAATTATATGACCCTGTGAAACACAATGGACAACCTGCATGAAATTTTCTTTTATTGCAGAAATGGATAGAGGGTGCTACTCTAATTTTCTTGAGATTTTGTAGGGCCCGGGAACTATTATTAAAAGTACAGAGAGACGTGTCACTTCTTAGTGAAGTCACCTTAAAAGGGCGCGGGTTTAAACCCCACCTTAGCAAAACTTTTTAGAAATACTTTCTGACTTCCAAAAACTCTGATTAAATTAAGTGTAATTTAATTTGATTCCCTATATTTATTTCTGCGGTACAAAAATTTATGCAGGTTGTTATTTGGCAGTGTGGTCGTAACGTTGTGATGTCGCAGGTCCGGCAGAGCAGCAGGGAGTCAGTGCCCCCTGGACGGCCGCGGAGCAACAGCTGCTCGAGCAGGCCCTGAGATCGTACCCCGCCTCTACTGCAGACCGCTGGGACCGCATTGCAGAGTGCATCCCCTCGCGCTCAAAGAAAGAGTGCCTCCGGAGGTTTAAGGTGAGCATTTGATTACTTTTATTGAGGCTTAACCTGAGATATTTGGACGAAAAAATCTTATTGACAGATGTTCTCGAAACTAATTTGGTAAACTTACAACAAGTGTCCAAATACTAATGATTTTTTTTTTTTTTTTTTTTCGGATTTTTTTAACCGTTGGTTTAATTATGATTAATTTATCAAATGTGAATTTCGTATCCTTTCAATGTTAAATTTTTCAATCAACATTACACAAAAACGGCTAGAGATGTTTTTTAAAAATTTATATACATTAGATTAAAAGCTAATTTTTTTTACTATTTTTATGAATGTTTTCATATACTTTGAACCGTTGTGTTGCTCGTTCTTGAAACTAGATAAGAAATGTGGCAACGCTCTCATGGACTGTAGTCACCACCCACTCCTTCCAGAGTCACATTGCTAGTGCAACAATGTTGCCAAGTTTTTTTATGGTGTGACCTTGACAGACAAATTCTCAGGTTTCACCTTAAACACAAATAGTGTAGATATATTATAATTACACATAGAGAATATAGACATAGATCAGAAATACAAAAAAAGTTATAGAATATAAAACATAATTTCAAGTTTGATGAATATAAATGTAATATTAATTTAAGGAAAATAAACCATTTTGGTTGTGATAAATATTTTAAAGGAAAGAATAGGAATAACCGGCAAGACCTTACCGATCGAGAAGTCACAGAAGGAGAAAATCTTGCGGTTACAGGTTCACTCGAAAAATAGTTAAATATCCTTATTTTGAATATAAATGCAATTAAAAGATACAGTACATAATTACATATAGTTATTTTGTTGGATCATGAGAGTCAAACAATGTCTCCCTTGGTATAGTCATTGATAGATTTGTTTCTATCAACACAAACTTTCAAATGATATTGACTGCAAATTTAATTGTCTAGTTGAGGCAAACACTTTTGCCTGTTTGTCGTCATAACTAAGAAATGTTAAGATAACATATTTATATTCATCAAAATTATGTTTTATGTTATATTACTCTTTTTTTGTGTTTCTGATTTATATCTATATTATCTGATAACTATTTGTGTTTAATAAAAGTATTATTATACAGTAAAACCTCAATTTTACGAACTTCGATTTAACGAAATTCGCGATTTTACGAAGTATTTTCTCGGTCCCGAATAGTTAGAGAGGGAAATGCATGTTAAATAACCCTGAATTTACGAAAACTCGATTTTACGAAATAACGAAGTGCTCACATGGTCCTTAGAGAGCATTAACCTTGAGTTTACGAATATATTTGTCATAAAAACGACATTTAAAGCGTTTTTTAAATGTAAATTACGCGCGCGTCGTAGCGTAAAATTTGTGATCGAGTATCGAGATTAAATTTATTTTATAGCGTCAACTCGTAAGATTTTTTATTTATTAGTCATAAAGCAATAACTGATAGATAAAACTTTTATTTGTATGGCAACTGCGTGGTCTAATTCGATGTAAGTAAGATCTTAAAAATAATATAGTGTCGAATCATCTTCGTCCGGCCAGATCGTACGACCCAATCGCATTGCTGCATGAATGGAGTACATTATATACCTCGAAACTTCATTCAATTTTAAATTTTATTTAATAAATTATTAATAGAAAATAAAAATTAAAAAAATATAAAATAAAACGCACGTTGTTATGGAAAATTAACCGCGTATATGAACAGTATTTTTATTTTATTGGCTAAGCGAATAGAAATAACGTCGTTGACTGCATTTCAAATGTCGATTGCGAATTGCGAAAACAAAGTTAATACGAGTTCTTTTATTTTCTAAAAGACCTAAAATACACAAAATTGAATTTTTTTTGTTTTTTTCCACCCCTTCAAGTCACGTCCGCGATGTTATGATATTCACGTAAAAATTGCGATTTCCTAAGAGATGTAAATTTACATCGCACCGTTAATGTATTTTTATATGGCATTATTAATATATATATTATGTGTCTTATTGTTAGTAACGTTTTGATTATTTTTTATATTTTCACGTCGTCCCGAATTACCGCGCGACTTATATATATATAATACGCGATCGATCACTCGCGTAAATCGCGATCTTTTTATCTCACGCTATTTCATATTTTTCTACTTTTTTAATCTCTTTTACCACTCGAATAAATCTAAATCAATTATAAAAACGAATTTTTATTGCAATAATTTGTTAATTCATGCGTTTTATGGCATTTTTTAATTTTTTTTTGAGAACCTCGAGTTTACGAACCTCAAATTTACGAAGTCCCGATTTTTCGGTCCCTTCAATTTTGTAAAATCAAGGTTTTACTGTATTTGAATTTGGTCATTGTATCTTCCATCAGTGCAACTTTTTGTGTTATTTTACTGCCCGCACAGCCTGCATATATTTTTTATTGCATATTTGAAAAGAGGATCTCGAGTGATGTATTGCCAATTTTTTCAGTACATTTTTGAATCTCCAACACCCTTTACATAATGAAAACAATGTGTTGGATACATAAATAAATAATGCATAACGCTGTGATGTCAGACAGAGTCTTGCAAATATTTAGCTCACACAAATAGGGAAAAGCTGTGTCTAACTATGATGGTTTTAGAGGATTGACAGAAAAAAAGGGACAATACCTAACTTGAGGTCCTGCATCTAAATATTCAAAAATTTAATAGATATGATGCACTGTTGCATGCTTGACCAGTGCTACATGAATTCACCACAAGATTGGGCATACATCAGCAAGGCAATTTCAGATATTGGAGTTCAACTTGGCCTAACTTCTGGGTCCTTAAACAGGTTTACCAAGCTTTTTCTTTAAAGTATTTAATTAAAAATTTGATTGATTGTTTGGTTGACTGTAGTAAAAAAATAAGATACTAGATAATGTCCCTGTATCAGAATAGAACACTTGCCTCAGAATTTTTATTGCAGAAATGGATAAAGAGCATCCAATTATGTTACCCTGATTTTTTTTTTTTTTTTTTTTTGCATTTTTAGGTTGGAATTCAGGGAGGACGTATCCACGACTTTCGCCAGCGGATAACTTGTCCGCCTTCTAATCTGGCTAACCTAAATACTTAGCCGCGCTGATAAGTATAAGGCGGACAAACGTTTGGATAAGTAGGTTTGGACAAGTCACTTAGCCAAACCTGTTGGCTAAATAATTGTGGATAACTAACCGCGCGGCTAAAGTTCGTGGACATCTCTCGCCCCTGGATATCTTTTTTAATTAGGACGCCATCTTGGATTACGTCTTAAAAATGAAGGTAATTGGACCTCGATATATAGAGATTTTTGATAATTTATCAAGCAATTGTGCTCAAATTTGGTTTAATATTGATTGGTGTGTATAGTTTTTTTAAGACAAAGGAACTAGTTTTAAATATTAGCGCTTTTTTAATGTCTACTTCCCCCCCTTCTAAGCCATTAGCAAGCCCCGCCCTCTCTGAAAGCATATGCATACATTTCCTGCGCTGCATTTTTTAGTAATTAGAACATATAAATACACAATATTTGTGCCAAATAATTGCATAAGACCATCCCAAAGACACACTCTAAATCATATTAAAAAGGTAAGTGAAATATCAGAATTCTACCGTTAAATTACCTATTTTGACGATTTATGAGAGCCTTTTGTTCTATGATACAATTTCTTTGCTTCTATTTTTTTAGACTTTATCTGCATATTTTTGTCATATTTACACTTTTAAATACGTGCAGTACTTAAAAATATAGCTCTGTATTGGTTAGCTATTAGCCTGGTAGAAGTTCATGAAGAAATATAAACTCGTATGTCAAAAATAAGTAAATAAAGCATGCAGGAAATGTTGAGGGGAAAAAAAATGAGGTTGTAAATGAGCTCTCAAATATCGTCAAAATAAGCAATTTTCTAATAGATATTTCACTTACCGTCATATATAACAATAGAAAATTATCCTGTGACAATAGGAATAAATTGATTAACGCTAATGTTGCGTATTAGGTGCAAACTGGGTGCAAATTTGTTGAAAAATATGACGCTTCTTTATTATGCTAGCTGATGGAGGCAGATGAGGGGTGGGAGAGGGAAGAAAAACAATAGAAAATATAATAAGCCCTAATATTTAAAACTAGTTCCTTTGTCTTAAAAAACTTTACACACCAATCAATATTAAACCAAATTTGAGCACAATTGCTTAATAAATTATCAATAAATCTCTATATATCGAGGTCTAATTACCTCCATATTTAAGAGGTAATCAAAGATGGCGTCCTAATTAAAAAATATATCCAGGTGCGAGAGATGTTCACGAGATTTAGCCGCGCGGTTAGTTATCCACAATTATTTAGCCAACAGGTTTGGGCTAATTGACTTGTCCAAAGCTACTTATCCATGCACTTGTCCGCCTTATACTTGTCCTCGCGGCTAAGTATTTAGATTAGCCAGATTAGAAGGCGGACAAGTTATCCGCTGGCTAAAGTCGCGGATAAGTCCTCCCTGAATTCCACCCTTAGAGACTGGGAAGCATTGCAAAGTGTTTTGCCGAGGTTGTCTTTTAACCCACACCCCTTTTAGGTCCTATCCTTTTATTAAGAAAAGTGACACCTTTCTTTGCACTTTCAATAGTTCCTGGACTTTAAAATATCTTAAAGAAAAGAAATTAGCATAATTTGGCAGTAAAAATTTGTATGTTGGTTGATCTCCATAGACTGTGGTCCTTATTAGTTTGAGAATGATCAAAATGTTGGAGTTAATTCGGACCGGCTCTCAACAAAACGGTTTCAAACCAACTGAGCTGACGGTATTGAAAAAGGTTACAAGTTTGTTCTGAAACCTCGAGCACTTTTTGAAGTACGGAGCATCAACTTTGAGAACTTGACGAAAGAATACATCGATGTGTTGTTTTCAGGAGCTGGCCGAGATCGTGAAGGCCAAGAAGGCAGCGCAGGCGAAGGTTCAAAAGAAGTAACGGCCGGCCGCTTGCTCCCCGCTACCTCCCCGCTGCCACTGCTGACGATTTGTGTTTTTGTTCTTGAAAATTTTGTATTTGATCAAAACAAGATAAGTGATGCAATAAACGAAAAGTTTTATTAAGTACTTTTTTTTGTTTGAATTCTTTAAACCTCTTCGTGCTGCAAAGTGAGTTGTATTCAATGTGTAAACCACTGCACAACCTAAACTAATCATCTCTTGAGACGATATACGCTTCAACGCCAGTATCTGAATTCACCTAATTGCAGCTGTCAACTGTACTGTGTGTTATGGTATAAATTTAGTACTACTGTATCTTCAAATTGATATGTGCAGTAAAACATAAGATTTGTTCCACTCCTAATCAGAAGTGCATATCTATTTTATATATTATTGGGTGTCAATTTTAATGGATGTCTTTTTATATGATACTTTCCACTGCATACAATAATGCACATATATAATAATAATAATAATAATAATAATAACTGTTTATTGAGCAAAATGAAATACAATACAATATTATGTGCAACAGTATTGATTAGTTAAAATAAATAGCTCAAAGGGTGACAAAAAAAGGCATAACCCATGCACAAAAGTGATCAGTCACCCAACATATAAAATCAGAAAATAAAACTACTTCGTCAAATTTGAAAACAATACAAAAATAAACACAAAAAAACATGTGAACATAAATAACAATATATACAATGAAAATAAGTAACGTTATTCCATGTTGATAACATATCCATCCTTATCACAATCAGGTAATGCATTGTACGCTTTCACAACTCTTGGGAAAAGAGAAGAAAGGTATGCACTAGAGTAGCCACGGGGAGTGGAAAGCACAGTCCCAGACCCTCTCATACCTTCCCTTCGAGTAATGACAGAAACCCTATTGGGTCCAAAAACCTGAAAGTCATAAACACCTGACAGACATTTTTTAAAGAAAGAGAGATCAGTTCTCTGCAGCATAGCTCTTATTGAGGGAATATTGCACTGCACAAGACGAGCCTCCCTCTCATCACACTTGTCAAACTTGCGATGTCCCAAGATCATTCTAGTTGCTCTACTTTGCACTTGCTCTAGTTTATCAATATTACAAGCTGATGTAGGGTGCCAAGCAGGCGAACCATACAGCATGACAGATCTAACCAAAGCCAGGTAGAGCATCCTAGTTGGTTTAACTTTGCCACCCCTGAAACTCCTTGAAATCATCCCCAGTATATTCATGGCCTTCTTACGAGAAATTTCTGTCTGAATATTCCACTTGAGATTATTAGAAATAGTGACTCCAAGGAGCTTCAGGGTTTCACATTGAGCAATAACATTATTGTTGACATGATATGATGACTGAATAGGAGTATTAGATCTAGTAAGACAAATATATTTTGATTTCAATGCATTTAGAGACATTTTATTAAGCTGACACCAAATAAATATTGTGTTGAGGTCATTCTGAAGTACCTGCGAGTCCTCTATGCAAGTAATTTCTCTTGACACTGTACTATCATCTGCATATTGACATACAGACGATGAAACACACCCAGGAAGATCAAGCATAAAAATGGTAAACAATAGAGGACCAATGACTGACCCCTGAGGCACCCCAGACGTAACCTCAACAACATCCGACACAACTCCCCTAAAGACTACCCTTTGAGTTCTTTTAAGCAAAAACGAATCAATCCATGATCTCACAGAACCACGTATGTTATAAGCATACAGCTTGGAACTCAATCTGTCATGGGGAATTGTGTCGAAAGCTCTAGACCAATCAAGAGAAACAACATCTACCTGTTTCACGTTTTTCTTATTCAAACTGAACATCCACTCATCAATAACATGAGCAAGGAGAGTTGTACAAGATCTACCTGGAAGGAAACCATGTTGATTATTTTTCAATAACTTATTTTCCTTGAGATGAGTAAGAATAGCTTTACATAATATACGTTCAAGACATTTAGAAACTAGACTGGTCAGAGATATTGGCCTATAATTTGCAATATCATCCTTAGGGCCATCTTTATGAATTGGTACAACTCGGGCCTCCTTCCAAGCGTCAGGTACTTCTCCACATTCCAAAGAAAAGTTATACAAAGCACATAATGATGGGCTTAATGATTCAGAGCATTTACTTAGTACACGTGCAGGAATCTCATCTGGACCACACGAAGCATCAGTTTTAATATGAGACAGGCTTACCAAAACATCATGAGTATCACACCTTAAAGAAGATAAGATGGATCCATTAACTGAGTGAGTTGGGGGTGATAAATCCAGATAGTTCCGCTCAGGAACTGCAAAATGTAATCTAAAATGAGAACTAAAAGCTTGGCAAATTTCATTAACATTAGTTATTGGTTTGCCATTAAAAATGAAGCAGTGAGCGACAGAACTACGCATATATCCCCAGAGATCCTTTGCATTCCTAGAGGAACCCAAATTCCATATGTAGGCAGCGAATGCATTTTTAATGGACCTCTTGATTTTATTTCTCAACACTCGGTATTTCTCCCAGAGCACAAATGAAGGTTTCAAATTACATTTTTTAAATAGCCTGTCACGTTTCTTTAAGTCAACTACAATTTCAGCACTTATCCAAGGGTGTTTTTTCCTGTGCTTTACAATTGATTTAGGTATGCAGGCATTCACACAGGCAAAAAAAGAATCAGACCACAATTTCCAAGCTTCATTGATGGATCCACACTTGTTAAAACTGGTTGGAAGCTGTTGTCTAAATCTTTCATCAAGTTCATCCCAATTAGCCCTCTCATAATTATATACTTCACGTCTAGGAGCTTTACATCTAACAGGCTTAATATTGACAAAAAACGTAATTGCCTGATGATCAGAGACCCCAGGTATAACCTGCAAGTCTACAATCAGAGATGGGTCAGTGCAAAGAACAAGATCTAAAATAGACCTGCATCCATCTACAATTCTAGTGGCCTGTAGAACAATTTGAGTCAAAAACAAGTCATAGAAACATGTCAAAAAATCATTTGCAATAGTGCCATGAGGAATAGGTGTATCACCCCAGTCAACAGATAAATTGAAGTCACCAAGTAAAATTGTTGAATCAAATTTATTTTGAATAGCACTGGCCAAATTAAGTGATTGCCTTAAATCATTATTAGTGCTCTCAGTAGCATTGGGGGATCGATATGCTGACCCTACTAAAATGCGAGATTTACCGGAAGTAATGGCAACCCATACAACCTCAGCACTCGTTTCAAGCTCAGGCAATCTTTCAGACACCAAATCACTCTTAACGGCAAGGATCACACCACCATGAGCACTAGAAGAACGGTCTTTACGATAAAGAGTATATCCCTCTGGAAGAGCATGACCATCAGTGATACTTGGTGACAGCCACGATTCACAGATACACAATACATCAGGATCATGACTCTTAATCCAAGCTAAGATAGTAGGATGTCGTTCTGGGCAGCATAAACTTCTAGCATTAAAAGAAAGGAATTTCAGTTTTTTGCCATTTACATTGTTAGTGGAGTCCTCAGAAAAGGTAGAGTTGTGTGATGAGGATGATAAATTGCTAAAAAAGGAATCAGAAAATGTAGGCAGGGAACAAGCCCAGCAAGACCATTTAAATCCTTTCTTTAATTTAGAGAAGAGCCAGGAGGAGGGGACGTCTACGAGCTCTCACGTCACGAGATGAGCTGCCTGCCCGTCTGCCAAGGCACCAAGTTGCTCGGTATGCTGCTCTCCTCGCCAGCCGAGTGCTGCTGCACTCTCTCTTCAATGCCAAATACTTTTTCATGATACTCCTCCTATGTAACGATATAAACTTAAATCCTGGTCCTGAGCGTGTGTGCGAGTGTTGTTGTTCTACTGGACGCAAAAATCAAATTTTTATCACCTGTTCTTGTTGTAAAAAACTGTATCATCGCACCTGCTCAAAAATTCAACCTGAAACTTTTCCCCTAGTTATAGATAAATAATATAACACACATACGTATAGATTTAATAGATTTATTCGGTTCTTTGGGCTATACAAGTAGCATAGAACAAGTCATATAAAGTCGTAAAACATCACAAAAAAAAATATATATATATATATATATAATATATATAAATTATATACAATAGTTCTGTTCGTAAATGCACAATCAGAATGAATCAATTATTTGTGATGAACCTTTTATGTTCTATATATGTACAGAGAAGGTTCATCACAAATAATCAATTCTTTTCTGATTGTGTATTTACGAACAGACCTAATAACTATAAGTTAGCCTAGTAGCACATTACTTTTTTTGTAAAAACTCTTTAACGCTATAAATCAAATTCATCATAATTAAGATATTTAATTAATTCTTTTTTTAAAAACAGCAAACGATCCAGAATTTTTTATATAATCAGGTAATTATAACCCATGTAGCACATTTATTTTGATCGGCGCAATATTCACCTCAGATCATTTTGATACCGCCTCAATATCAAATTCGACTTTTGGTCCAATAGTGCAGCTGCAACAAACCTCTATGGCTGGACGATATTTAATATCAATGTTGCACCAACATTTAATAATTAAGCATTGTTCGGATATTTAATTTTAATATCGTTTCAATAGTGCAGCTGCAACAAACCTCTAGGGCTGGACGCGATATTTAATGTCAATGTTGCACCAACATTTAAAATAAACATTGTTCGGATATTTAATTTTAATATCATTTAAATATAGTGCAGCTGCAACAAACCTCTAGGGCTGGAGGATATTTATTGCCAATGTTGCACCAACATTTAAAATAAACGACATTCTTAGGTATTTAATTTAATATTGGGCAAATGTCAAAGTCTTCTGCTCGTTGTTAGAAAACAAAGTGTTGTTGTGTAATGTCTGTCGCGTGAAAGGAAAAACATGGGACGGTTGTTGATTTACATGTTAATTAATTAACTTATGGGAAATGACCGTTAATTATGAAGTTGAAGCCGTTGCCTAGCTCCAACAATGCCATTATTATGCCTAAAAACATGAACAAATGTTTCTTCGTTGCAGTATAAAAATAATAATTATATAGAGAGAAGTGTTTTTTATACTGCTGTAAAAAAATTGTTAAGACATCAATATTGAATTTTATGCAACATATTATAATATTTTCATTAATAATTAATATTTTTATATGCTTTTATATTTTATATGCTTTTTTGAAAGGTAAGTGCTGTTTTCTTCCGACCTTATTTTTTGTTCTTCCACTCTTACGTCTCAATTAATTAATTAATTAGTATGTTACGAAAATATTACGTTGTTAATTTTTATTAATGTTCACCCCGTGAACCGCGATACCCATCCTATTTCAAATTTCAATGAGTTTGTCTTTCTCGCGCCATTAATTTCGCGTCATGGAAATTATTAAAGAACATCTTAGGCCTGTTCGTATACCCTGCTCGGTGTACACTTTCTACACCCAATCGACCTTATATCCCATGTATCCCAGGGTTTACGAACAGGCCTCTTAATTTTGTTCCGAACGCGTTGGACGTTTTTCTGGTTTTTCACATTGTTCACAACGCGTAGGGATCATTCTCGTTTGTTCCGAACGCGTTGGGATCAAATAATTTATAATTATTTTAAAATAATTCGCGTTGTAAATTTTGCTGAAGTGCCCAACGCGTTGGGCGTTGGGATCAAAATTGCGATGCTCCGAACGCGAATTTCGCTTCTTGGAATTTTCGAATGATCCCAACGCGTTGGGAACACAAATTTCGCGTCCGAAGCGAATTCGCGTCCGGATGCCAACATATATATAAACACTCAGTACTCGCATATATTACATTTAAAATCTAAAATATATATATATATTTTTTATCTTTTATTACAACCATATAATATATATTATATATAAGCTGACGTTCGAATATATATCGATGCGGTTACTGCGGTATAATTAAGCTATCGTTGGCTTCATTATGAAATTGTTCACGAAAAAAGTCTGAAATTTTAAATTGGTACGTATGAGAAATTGCTTTAAAAAAAAACATAAATAATAATAATAATATTAACGCGGCAAATGTGGCAATGCCACGGTGGCCCGCGAATGTTCACCAACTCTCAGAGATTTCTTAAACAAATCAAAACTCTCCGCCTCAGCAACATCTGCTGTCAACGCATTCCACTCCCTCACCGTCCTGTTTAAAAAAGAAAACTTTCCCACATCACTTCTACATCTAACATACTCCAACTTCCATCCATGATCATTTCTTCCAATATAACCTGCTCTCATCACACGACCACTCAACTCTTCCCACCCCTCACAATTTCTTGTTATCTTATACATAACACCAAGTCTACAATTTTTTCTTCTTAACTCCAACGACTCCCACCCCAAATTCTCAATTAAAGCAGACACACTAACATACTCCTTTCTAACATCAGCACCATCACCCACAAACTGGAACCTTCCCACACGACCTGTAACCCTTCTAGCTGCTCTCCGCTGAACCTTCTCCAACTCCTTCACCCCCACACATCTATATGGGTCCCAAACACAGCAACCATACTCAAGCACTGGTCTCACCAGAGCTCTGTACGCATTATCTTTAACTACCCTACTGGTACCCTTAAGATTTCTCATGACAAACTCCAAACACCTCCTTCCCTTCGATGTAACATATTTAATATGTTCATTCCACATTAATTTACTATGAATGACTACACCCAAATATTTATACTTTTCATCCTGCTTCAATAACTCATCATGAAGTAAATACTGCACATCTCTCTTACGCCTTTTCCTACTAAACACAACTACACAGCACTTAGCGACATTCAACCTCATATCATTATCAATAACCCACCGACACACAGTATTAAGATCCTCTTGCAGACGAACCACATGATTCATGCTTAACATGATTTAAGCGAAGCTTATATATTTATTAGGCCCAAAGCTGTACGAACAATAATCTTCCTCTGATATATATATACCTTAAAACATCTACCTAGTAATTAATCAACAGCTAGATTTAGGTCAAAACTGATTGAATTTTTACTGCAGAACAATTTTTATGCCATAACAAGAAAAAGAACAGCTTTAAATAATGTAAATGCTTTCCTTGTAATAGATTGATTTAATAATATAGTAATATAATAAAGAATTAGTTTCAGATTGTTTTCTCTATTAATAAAAATGTTTTTTTTTTTATATAAAAGTTTTATTTCTCAGGTATTGTGGACTGCATGACTAGATAATACTATATTATGTATGATTGTAATTGTAATAATAATATAAAACTGATGATAATATGTTTTAAATTTTATGTTTCTTTATAGGTATTGCAATACTAAAATATTTTGTAAACATGCATTTTGTACCTTACGGTTCTATATGTGCAATAAATATATACAAATACAAAATTGATATATCACATTTAATTGTTATTGTGAAAGATGTCATTTATATATCTAAAAATATCGGCCTGTGAAAGCTACAATCAATATTGCATAATAATAATAAAAAAAAGTGAATAAAGTGCCTTATTCTCGTATATTAAAATATTAATAATTTTGGTCAATATTAATAAATGTTTTTTTTTTGTTTTTTTTTTTAAAGGCAGCAGTAATGTTTTTTTTTTACTGAGTATTTAATATGATACTACCCCACCGTCCCCACGTGATCATAACTTAACCATGCAATTAAAAGTATTAAAATGTTTGAAAACTGGTCACGTACTTAAATTATGATACAAAAGCTTAAATATTCAATATTAGTTTTAGTGATGTAATATATATGTGTCACCGTAAGCAAGACACAGGTAAAGGCGAGCGCGCGGGCGCTGCAAGCGAAACAGACAGAAGGAAGAGTGGGGCGCTGTAGGTAGGAAGCCAACAGGTGCGCGTGTCAAAGGTCGCTGGCTCGCTGCTGCTCAGTACTGGTGTGACTATGGACGAGAGAGGAGGCGGCGTGCGGAAGAATGTCGTGCAAGGAATGTAAGTTGTATTGTGTAACAAAACGTTGTTTTTAGTATATAACTTGTAATAATCCATCGATCATGAATCAACTTGTATTATAATACTCAAGCTGAAATGTATACTTTCTGCATTTTAATTAATGTATAGATGTTAATTCTTGAGATATTTTGCACGTACCTTCTATAACGTTAAAAAAAACATAATTTCCGCTAAAATGTAATATGCAATTATAATGCATAAAATTGATAAAATACAGCATTTCGTTTTTTGTGTATATTTTGTAGTGTAAAAATTATTTAACAATTTGCAATTTTTTTTTTGTATCCCGTGCATTTATTGTATACTTCAATTGTAAAGAAATTGCTTTTTTTTACCGTTATCTGATTATTTTTTCTAATAATATGTAATGAATTACAGAAAACAAAAATATTAAACATATATTTTTGTAAAAAACTATTACACAGTATATAGTTTTCTTGATTATTTACTGTTTCTTCGTATTATAAAAATTAAACTGCAGTATAAAATAGAAAATTTATTTGTAAAACGCGAACCAATCATATAGCGTTAACATAAATTTAAGGTAGAGATAATACGGATCAGCTGGCCCAATGCTAAAAAAATCCCATTCATAAAAAATTATGAAAAAAATTTAAAATGTTCTCCTCTACATCCCCTATCAGTAGGTAAAATATCAGGTATACAAAAACGAGCTAGTTTTCGAGTTATTAATTTTTAAAGTTGACTAATTTAACATGGAGAAATGGAACTTCCATGTTAAATTGGTCAACTTTAAAAATTAATAACTCGATGATCGAAAACTAGCTCGTTTTTGTATACCTGATATTTTACCTACTGATAGGGGATGTAGAGGAGAACACTTTAAATTTTTTTCATAATTTTTATGAATGGGATTTTTTTAGCATTGGGCCAGCTGATCTGTATTATCTCTACCTTAAGCTACTATTTGGTTCCAAACTTCCATTTTTCAATAAAATTCCTATTTTACATTCAGTACATCAAAATTTCAACTCTCTTGAAAATGAACCGGCTAAGGCCGTTTTGAATTAGAATATATAATAATTTAATTACACTCGAATGTTTTTGATAACATTATTTTTGACAGTGGTTGTACTGAAGGTTGCGGTCTATTTCTTCCTCAGGTGATTCTACGAGACTCTGATGCAGCTCAGAGAGAGGTGTATGGTGTGAGCTTGTCAACTATATACGTTATGTAGCGACATGTTCGTCCGTGCATTCACTCTCTTTCACCTTGGGGGATTGTTTAGTATAGTGAACATGATATGTCTGTATACTTGAAGGTTTTTACTGTATATATGAATATTCGTTTCATCATGAAAATATGTAAAACATTTTTTAAGATTGTATCGTATCAAGTTTATTTAGGGCTGATGATATTTATAATAAAATTTACCATTCTTTTTCTATAAAATTGTTCTTTAAATGTAAGGTATCGATGTTCTACACCTCTGTTTTCTATTTTTTTTTTTTCAATTTTTTTTTTAATTATTTAAAAAGTTAATTATTAACGTGTGTATTTTTTCCAGCGATAATTTATTATTATTATATTATGGTTTAACTTCATAATGATTTTTCGATATGTATTGTTTAAGCAATTGCGAGTCTAATTTTATTTTCCTAATAATGGAGTGTTGACCTCATTTTTTTTTTTTTTAATACAGAAATCGATAGAGGGTGCAAAGTTATGCTACCCTGATTTTTTTCGGATTTTTTACAGTCCTGGAAGTATTTTTAAAAAATAATTTAAAGTCCTTTTTGTGATGTCACGCGGCGGTAAGTCTTATCCTTTTCTTAAGGAGAGGCGCCTCATGACGTCACAAAGATGACTTTCAATAATTTTTTAAAAATACTTCCTGCAGGGCTGTTAAAAATCCGAAATAAATTAGGGTAGCAAAACTTTGCACCCTCCATCGATTTCTGCAATAAAAAAAAATTAGGTCGATACTCCAATGTTACCAATTTTTATAATGAATGTTATAGTAATTTTATTTTGACGTCATGAAATTAAAAGTAAATTTATATACTATTTCAACATTAAATAACATATTTTATATTATATAATAGTGATCGAAAATGTTCTGACAGAGCTGCCAGTTTCAGCAAGTCATACGTACAGTATAAAATATAAAACGTTTACGCTAACCCGAGGTGTACGAACCTCGCTCGTGTGATATTTTTCTTCTGGCTAACACGTGAGCGTGATCACGTGTTTAAAATGAAGCGACCGTTATTTCTTTGAATATTTATAAAATTGGATAGTAAAAAAGAGTTGACGTGGATAATTCGACTCTCGAGTAACTGCGATATATAATATCAAGGAACGATAATTTGGTTTTGTTATTTACAATAATATCAATTTTACTGTGTTAAAAGTAATTTTTTAATAAACAATATTTTTAAAAGTGGGTATATACACAGGTGCAATTTCTTTTTTAATCAATAAACCATTAGCAGTTTTGATGCATGGTATTGGTGATTTCAAAATGTAATATGGTTCGACTTTCTTATAGCTTAGCTGTAATTTTGCCATTTTTATTTTATTTTTGTTTTTAGTTTATAACAATCTGTAGATTGTTTTTGATCACAATCAATCTAATACCGACGCCTTGTTTAGATTGGTTTAGGTTAGGGTTTGTAGTCCGTGACTTGTAGTCAAGCCATGTAATGAGACATAATTCAGGGATGAGTTGAAATTGCAATTCACACCTGGTGTGATTGAGAGACCTAGCGGATAAACCAGACTTTTAATTAACTGCATTTTACGTTTGGTAATAATTACATTGAAATAAAGAGATAAATAAAACAATACTTTCCTTAAGTTATAATATCATTATAATTAAATGATAAAATGTTTATATGTTATAAATTTAATATACTGAGCTGATCCCGAAACCCAAATTCTATGTTATGTAGTATCATCCTGAACAAGGTTGTCATGTACCTGAAGATATGTTAAATTTACTTCACTTATTAAATTTATAACCTCAATTTTTATTGAATTGTATAGTTAGAGTAATTACGAGGATGGTTTTCAAACCCTCGGCAATGCGGGGGACAGTGAGGGTGGTACCGTGAGATCTGCTCTTGCTTCCCCCTCCGCTTGTATTTGGTGTCCTGTGGGGGTGTAGCGGAGGTTCGGCCGTTTCCCTAAGTTACCAGCGAAACCGGCCTCCGCTGAGCATAGCTTTAAATTGTTAGGATGACACGGCTACTGCTTCTCCCACCCAGGGTACAAAATCGCCACGATTTACCACTATGTGGTTACCCTGGCATTGGATAAATCCATAGACAAACAATTGTGGCGTACCACCCCCTCCCCTTGTCCTTAATAATCCTTTTTATTTATGTTTCGTTTTTATTATTATTTATTTTATTATTTTATGTTTTATTTATTTTTTATTATTATTTTATTATTTTATTTTAATCCTTTATCCATAATCCTTCCACCTTAAATTACATAGGTATAAAAAGCTTGAGGATGCATTTGCTATTATACCAATATTATAATATGATCATCTTGTTTTGTATGATACTGCGAAGCACAGAAAGTTGAGGTTTCTTGGATTTTTTTTATTACATAACTTACAAGAAATAAAAACGAAATATATTAACTTTCATTTAATGCTAGAAAAAAATTATAATAAGTATTAAAAACTAATTATTTAAAAATAAAATATTTTTTTTAATAATTAAATTAAATTAAAATATTATTTTAAAAATTATCCAATTAATATTAGCAAAAAGAAATAATCTGGTTTAGAAGCTGTTTCTCACTTAACTTACAGGATAGTTTGATCAGATTGCATAGTCCTAAGTAACTTACACCAAAGTTTATGATGCTTTGATTGAAACCTGCCATTTTAAAAAATATCGTTTTTAACACTATATTTTGAATTTGCTATATTAGCACTGGAACTGTGCTGTAGTCATGGCTCCTTTACTCACCTTTGTGTTTGAAAATTATTCAATATGAATAATTATTTATGAAAATGGATATTATTGTGAAAATATAAATTATAATTGATGAATTATCTAAAACACATTGCCGATAATACATTATAATATATGTATTTAATTATTAATTCAAATTAATATATATATATATATATATATATATATATATATATATTTATATTAACTATTATTTAAAACGGATTCTACAAATTGCTCAATTCCTCAACTTCGTTCTATCGCTGGCTCGTCACCACCTCGTCACGTGACCTCCGAGAGATCATCGTCCTGAAGACATGCGCTACCTTGTTTGGTGAGTTGAATTTTTTTGTTCAAAATATTTAACACGGTATTATTAAATTATTATTAATTTCTAAAATTGTATTCTGTACTCTTAATGCAGGGGCTACTTTTGCTCGGCTGGTGTATGAATAAAAACTCGACACCCATTCTTTGCGTGACGCTGCTGCCGTTGCACCTTATATATATCAGCAACCGCGATGCCATATAGTTCGCCCACTCAACACACTTACCCTTCTATATATATACTGAACATCATACCTTATCAACCGTCTAGTTCAATCAATTTGGTTTGGTGAGTTTTCTTTTTTTTTTAAATGTTAAATATCTGCATCATTATTTACTGAAATATCATTAAGTTCTATTCTCATTGTACCACTGGACAGCTTTACGTCTGGGCTATCTGCAATTCTCCGCTCGGTGTGTAGCTGAACAGTCGAGGACCACACGTGACTGATGACGTCATCACCGTGGCAGTGACGTCACAGTTCGTCTGCTCGTGGTACTTTCCTCGTTCGAGCAATCAAGGTATAATCAAGGCATCTCTATACCCCTAAGGGACTCTTGAAAGAATGCATATTTTAATTATATATGTAACATTATTTTGTATCCACCCGGAATGCAGTGTGATGCACTTGTGTGTGGTTCCCCAGACTTAAGACATCGATCGCTTTGGTCCATTCATAAAAAAAGTAGAGGTGTCCGTCCTGACTGAGGTTTACCACGGTTCCCTCAGTCTCACGTACCTCAGCAAATGCTGGGACGCGTTAGATACTACATGCTGGTTACCATCCATTCCTTACTTTATCCCAACCCCGCTGCGATCGAGCTGAAACCCTTTGGGATTTATCCTTGTAAAAATAAATAAATAATTTAGTTACTTAACAAATTCAAATAAAACTCAACTTTATTGTTTTTAGAATATTTCCAATGTTTCATATATATTATATATACATATTCAATAAATAATGAAAAAAAATTGAAACAATTAACGTTAATTTTTTGTTAATAATTTATTAATTAATGGGAATGGAAAACCTACATGAAAATTTTTGATTGCAGAAATATATAGCTAGAAGGTACCAAATTATGCTACTCTGAATTGTTTTCAGATTTCTTTGAAAACCAAAACTTTTTAAATAATTATTGAAAGTGCTGTCACGCCCCCTGGAGGCGTCAATAGGCGTCTCGGTCCTATCTTTTTATTAAGGATTCAGGGGTGCCAACTTAACTTATATACAAAACTTTCATTAATTTAAAAATAGATCCGGATCTAAAAAAAAAAAAAAAAATAAAGAAAGAAATTCAGAGAAGCATAATTTGTTGCCCTCTATTTATTTCTGCAATAATAACTTTTCATACATGTAGGTTGTCCATTAAGCAGTTTTAGAAAAACACGATAAATCGATCTTAAAGTCAAGTGTTGTTTTTAGGACTCGCTGACTGTGATGGACTCGCATCATTACGTGCTCTCAGGACGAGAAAACACCCCACGTCAGGGACACCTCCGTGCAGGTCGCTCGCCATCATGACTCGATCAGCCTGGCCTCGCCAGGTAGGGATCATATTAATCGTTTTGTAGTCTGTTTGTATCTGACGTCACGATCTCATAATTTGTATTCCAATACAATACTAATTTCATGGTAGAGTCAATTGACATAAGATCTTCTGTATCCCGAATAGACCATATAATTATTCATCGTGGACTCGGACAAATAAGGGGGAATGAATATAAATAAAGACAAAGTAAACCAAATAATATAGAGAGTTGGAAGCTTCCGTCAAGATGCATTTCCATGGAGCGAGGAAAACGAGAAAATCGCGTGCCGCGGCAGCCAATCAGATGCTTTGGATTTCCTCGCCTTGCGTAGAGCGATTTCATCGCCAACATGCCTGGCCGCCATACGAGATTGAAGCAAGTGCGATTTTCTTACCCCGCCAAGCCCCGCTCGACATCGCTTCATGGAAATGCACCATCATTATATACCCTCAATATTAAAAATATATTCTTGGGAGTTTCTTAATTGTTTGTATGGCTTTTTGTCATACACTTCGAGGCAGCCTAAATGTTATCAATGCTGTAATTGTGAGTCACTCACGTTTTCGATATAATGATTTTTAATGCATTTTTCTTAAACTGTAATCAAAATATTAGTTAAAATTCATTTTATTGACTTTTGTTTATTGTGTTGTAAGATTTTAGTGTATTAAAAATGACAATTATTCATAAACCTGGCAAAAAGTAACTGTATGCAGAGATTATGTGCTATAATTTCTTTAATGATAATATATATATTGTAATATATAGAGTGAAATAATATTATACTTGAATAATTTAATGAAAATAAAAAAAAAAAAAAAAAATCAATTTATAATTATATTATTTATGCATCATTTCAGTTTTAATAATAACGTACGTATGCTCTGCACGTTTATTAGAATGCATTTTTCACACTTTTTATTTATACAGAAAAAACATTAAAATTAAAAACAAAATCAGTAAGCAATGTCAAATTTTAATTACTAATTATGTTTCTGCCTCTTAGAACTTGTCTTCCAACCTTCACCACGTTACACGATCGTCCGCTCAAGAATCCACCCCTCGACTTGCGACAGAAAGACTCCTCGCCGGTCAGAGACCCCACGTCACCACGATCGTTCGTCCGACCTGAAGGATCACACGTGTCGTCTCCAGGTGGGAATATTGTACACTTATGGGCAGGCCAAACATTAACCTATACTCTTAGTTTGCATTATACTCAGTTTTTCCATCTTTTTATTGCGCGCCGTTTACATATTATGTGAAATTATTGTGAATAGAGCCGTTGATCTTATGTTTACCGTGCCAAAAATTTACTAATGCAGGAGTCGTTTGAGATATGATAATTATTTTTTATTTATTTATATAAACGCTAGGTTTCAGAAGCAGTATCTAATTTTTAACATTTTTACAAGCAGAAATGAACATAAAATGGTCAATTGAAAAATGCAACTTTTTAATCAGTTTGAAAAAAACTTAATTCCGTCACCTCAGAACAGAAGTGTCATAGCTACGAAGTTTTGATACAATTAATCATAAACCTTCTGCTTCCTGTGGGTCTAAAATTGCATCAAAACTTCGTAGTTTACATTCTGAGGACGTGAGAATATATTATTTTTTATTGTTTCTGCAACCTGTGACACTTAGGCACTGAAACAGTTGCCTACTTTACAGTGAAAATTATCTCGCAACGTCACAATCATATGCCCCATTATATACCTAGACATCCTGAACGTTACGTCTGCTCTAATTATATGCACCTCGCCATTGTACCTTGTTAACATTGTAGAGACGTCTTGTGAACTAACATTTGTGTAATCAACTGATTTACAATTAATTGTCTTGTGGCTTCTGTGCACGAAAGAAAATAATTGTTGTTGAATATACGAGGAATGTCGGATCAAGCAGAATCTGTCAAAAGACAAAATATAGGCGATATTCACGAAGAGTTAGCATTTAGGGGGAGATATTTTAAGAAGCGTTTTTTATTGCAGGTAAGAAAAACCCTTCTTAAAATATCTCTCCCTAAAACGCTCCTTAAATGTTCGTGAATATCACCCATACGTCACCTTTCTTTTATTGCAAATTTTGATGGAGGTTCTCGTGATAATTTTGTTCAAGTTTTTCATAATTCTCAACGGCTCTTATAATCGAGCTGCAAAACGCTATTGATTTATTTCTATTTTTTTTTTAACACTGAATCATAATAAAATACGTTACAAAATACAGGACTATGACGTCACAGCATCTTTAATTTCGATTTTAAGTGTATCACAGCAAATGTGAATTAATCGCATGCAACGATCTTAATTACAATAAACTTTGTTTGTAATATATTATTTCACCGTACGTTGCTGCACATATCAAGTACATGTTAATTAAAAAAAAGACTGAAGAGGATAAAATTTCTATACCACTTATATTAAATCCAAAATTTTCGTGACGACTTCCCTCTTGGTTTCGCTTTGCTGCTAAGTATAAGACGGCTTTATCATAATTATACTTGCAGGCACTTAAATGATACCACTGCTGAGAGTGCTGAAATGGAGTATCGACCTCAATTTTTTTATTGCAGAAATGGATAGGGACTAGAGAGGGTGCAAAGTTATGCTACCCTGATTTTTTTTTTCAGTTTTTTTACAGTCTTGGATTTTTTTTTAATTGAAAGTCCTTTTTGTGACGTCACGCGGCGGCAAGTTCTATCCTTCTCTTAAGGAAAGGTGCCTCGTGACGTCACAAAAAGGACTTATAAATAAAATAAAATAAAAATAAAATAAAAAAATTATTTATAAATAGTTCCAGGGCTGTACAATAATCTGAAAAAATTCAGGGTAGCATAACTTGGCTTGCAACCTCTCCACCCATTTCTGCAATAAAAAAAATGAAGTTGATACTCCATTGTAGGTCTTTCACGTTGTCAATGCAAATAATTTGAACGCCAAAATTTATAACTTTTACTTCAATTTTTATAGCTTAATTATTTGATTTTTTTCAAATTTATTTAAGTTGATTTATTTAATTGTTTAATTTTGGTGCATGAAGAGTGTCAAGGCAATATTTTACAAACATGTGTTAAATGGGTGATTTTTAAGGCATTAATTCATTTTAATCGAAAAAAATTACATTCATGTATATATATATATATAATATATATATATATATATATATATATATATATATATATATATATATATATATATATATATATATGTGTGTGTGTGAATAATTGAACAAAAATCAAATTAGAATCCATCACGTTATACATTTGGAAATACGCACTGTATATTATATATTTATATTTTTTAAACAGTTTCTGAAATGTACGTTTATAACAGAGATTTTTTTTAAATGTATTAACTATTTTAATAACATATATTCCATTGAACACACATCCAAAATAATTGCTTATTTCCTTCTCCTAGCACTCGTCTGCCCAACCTCACGATCGCTCGAGAGGCCGCCCCACCAGACGCGCGGTAGACAATTTACGAAGACCCCCAGCAAAGACTCCTCGCCGGTCAGAGACCCCACGTCACCACGATCGTTCGTCCGGCCTGCTAGGACCACGCACCGCATGTTTTCTCCAGGTAGGAATCATTGTACACTTCTGGGTAGGCTGAACGTTAAAATTGCCTTATCGCGCGTGGGTAGAGCTTCAAGAAATTGTGTTACCTATAAGCGAAAAGACAAACTGTTGTGCAAGATATTTAAAAAATTAAAATCAACTACAATAGAGTATCGACCTCAAAAATTTTTAATGCAAAAATGAATAGAGCGTGCAAAGTTATGCCATTTTGATTTTTTTTTTTCACATTATCTAGAGCTCGGGAAGTATTGCTAAAAAGTTTTGCTGAGGTTGGATTTGAACCCACGCCCCTTTTAGTTCCTAACCTTTTATTACAAGAGGCGTTCAGAGACGTCACTTTCTCTGAACTTTTAAATATTTTTTTTTTTTAAATTGTTCCCGGATTCTAAAAAATATGAAAAAATCAGGGTAGCATAACTTTGCACCCTCTATCCACTTCTGCAATGCAATAAAAAAGAGTGAGGTTTATAGTCCATTGCATGTACGAGCAGTCTTTCTGCGCGCAATGTTTTGTGAGATTCATTGGGCGCAAAGTATGATTGAGTATCGACCTCAAATTTTTTTATTGCAGAAATGGATAGAGGGTGCAAAGTTATGCTACCCTGATTTTTTCCAGTTTTTTTTACAGACAGGGAAGTATTTAAAAAAGTAATTGAAAAATTTTTTGTGACGTCACGCGGCGGCGGATCGGAGTAATACATAATAAAGGCTATATAAGTAAATAATACCAACTCTTGGCATAATAAATTATCCGGAAAAAAAATTAAAGGAGCACAGATTTCATTACATTTAGTTAATTTTTATTAAAATTTAAAGATTCCATGATAAGAAAACACTAAACTTGAGGAATTTTATAGTATTTTGATTCTTTTAACACCCTGTACGTATCTCCATAATTTTCACAACTGTATTATATGTTTTTGTATTCACTCATTAATTTATACTGTGTTTACTGACCATGTTGTCAGTTTTCACCTAACTAGTCACTAACTTTTCTTTTCACCTAGTTTTCACCTAACTCACCTAAATGCATGTATTTTAAATTTACTTTCGAAGTAATATTTATTTCATCTCAATTTGATATTAATTAAATTTTTCCTTAGGACTCGTTTGCAATCGGACTCGCCGACTGTGGACTCTCTCACATTATCACACACTGTCAGGACGAGGAAACTCCCCACGTGACACCACGAGGTGCGCTCCGTGGTCGCTCCCATGACTCAGCATGTCCTCGCCAGGTAGGGATCGTAATGTCCGTCCGTAATAGTTTGATCTGACGTCACTATCTTTTGTCGTCCAATACAATCCTAAAGCAACTGTCACTTGACATTAGTTAGACCTTCTGTATTTCCCGGAGAGACTCTATCATTACTCGTATAGATTCGGACAAACTCATATATTGGACAATTTGCATCATTTTTTTTTACTAGCTCAATCGAAAGAGGAGGTCGAAAAATACACCTGTGAATTTTTTGAGATTTTTATTCATATTGCATTATAGCTAAAAGAGAGGTCACGTGACCTGGAGGCATCGCCCGCGTCGCCTATGACGTCATTGAACTGTTCGGTCAAACAAACGATCGACTTTATAACGCTTGTAAACAACCACGTTGCTATGGACACAAGCAACAATTAATTCATAGTTTAAAAGTGTTATATAGACGATCGTTTGCTTGACCGGACAGTTCAATGACGTCATTGGCGATACGGGCGCCGCCTTCAGGTCACGTGACCTCTTTACATCCCTATTTTAGCCATGATGCAGTAAGAATAAAAATCTCATAAAATTCATAGGTGTATTTTTCGACCTCCTCTTTCGATTGAGCTACTTATAGAGCTGCTATAAAAATGTGATGCAAATTGTCCAATAAATAAAAATTGTGTGGGGAGGGGGAGGCGGTGGATCTTCTCTCTTGTTTTTTTTCACCTTGTTAAAGGGATACAGGCCTCTAATTACAAATGGAGGCTTCAAGTGATGTTAGAGTATATAAAATCAACATTCACATTAATTTTTTCCCACACCCGGTGAAGGCGTACGGAGTTAGAACAAAGTTTAATAAAAAAAAAAAAAAAAAAAATTTAACGCGGCAAATGTGGCTACGCCACGGTGGCTCGCGAAGGGTTTGCTTGTCTCAAAGTAAGAAATTTAGTCCTTACCTACGTCACAAAGTCCTTAATTGTGTACGTCACAACTCAATGTTAATCGGTGGTGGCTGTGAGTTGTGACGTCATCAAGGATTTTTTTTCTTTGCAGCGCAATTTAGTACGGTTGAACCGCGCGTAGATAAAAACAATGCGAATGTTTATTATAAACTCGAGCAACACTTGGTGTCTGTCTAATTTGTAATTTGAGGCCTGCGTACCTTTAAATTATTGCTTTGTCGTTATGTACCTCGAGGTAGCCTGATCGCTGATATCGTTGTGAGTGCACTCTCGTAGAACCTTACACATAGTATTATATAATATTAGGTACGCCAAAATTTGCAAATAAAAGTGCAACTCATGATACATTATCAACAATCTTATATTTTTATTTTCAACACCACGACTGCTATATATTATACCCATAGCCTATGCAGGTGCAGGCGTGGATCCAGAAAAAAAAATCGGGGAGGGGGGGGGGGATGCTGCCTCCGTAAGGCCAATGTTAAAGGGTTCCTGAAGTTGAAATTTCATATGCAGATATGGTCCTCACAAGAGTCCGGATGCAAGTTTTAGTTGCTTAGGTCGCACCGTTGTCTAGATACGAGCGAAGGAATGCCGCGCGGCTAGTAGCGATGACGTCACCGATTTATATTTTTAAGGCATGTTGAAACGAGCCAGATTTAATATTTTATTTAATTGTCATAATTCTTTGGTAGAAAAAAGCTACGCAGCATTCGACGTAGATTCTGTGTTCGATATAATATAGAAAAATAGTTAATCTACATAGTGCATCAGCATAATTAATTTTGGAGTAAAGAAAAATTTAATTAAAATTAATACAATATTTTGATTGTAAGAAATGCAACTCGTATGATCCATCCTGCAGGCTTTCGATCGAGGCGCCTCATGGACTATAATATACCTCACCTTTTGAGCACTGCATGCTATATAAATAGTTTGAAATTATTTTTTCACAGTGATATAATACAAATTTACGAGACCTATATCTGTATAACTCACTGTATAAGGTATAAACATAATTATATAGTAATATTAAAATTATATTGTTATCGCACCATGTAATTTTACTTATTTATAATATAAGAAAAGAAGAAGAAAATATAATTCAAATAATTGTTATAAATATATGGAGTATTTTTATTAATGCATTTGTTACTAAATTATGAGATTGTAATGTTTTATTACAATTAACAATTTACAACATCACTTACTTTACGTATGTTATATTATGTGAAGCAAAAACAAAAAAATCAAAACTGTTGGTTTCTGTATATTTCATAGTGAATAAAAAAAAAAGAAATAATAATAATATGTGAATTGCGATATCTATTTTTTTACGAACATAAATGTTCGAAAATTGAGTTCAATGTACATTAGGATGTTGTTATTCATGTCCTTTTTGATTTTTGTTGATACGTCACTCCTAACTCGCGCTATATGCGACCACGAGTATGAGAAAACGTGGTCGCGGCCGCCGCGTGGCTGTATGCTCGCATGTAAAACATCGCTTCGACCTTAAGCGATGTGACGTCATCGCTGCTAGCCGCGCGGCATTCCTTCGCTCGTATCTAAACAACGGTGCGACCTAAGCAACTAAAACTTGCATCCGGACTCTTGTGAGGACCATATATCTGCATATGAAATTTCAACTTCAGGAACCCTTAAAAAAAAAAACATTGGAGTGGGGGAAATGCCTATATTGCCCATGTTAAATCCAAAATTTCGGGGGAGGGGGCTGCAGCCCCCTGGAACCGCGCCTGTGCAGAGGTGTGATGAGTTTGAAAGAATTTGGGATATCCGAGTGCTCTTCATCTTGCCTCCCCCAGAACCTGCATCTCCCTTTCTTTTGGAGCTACAGCTCTAGTATACTCTGATCCACATTTTTAACTTAGTTTTCGTAGTCCGTGAGCTGAGGTACCAAAATGGTGGGAAAGTGACTCCGGAAGGGGGACACTCCAAAATTGATGAAATTGGATAGAAGGCATCTTGATGAATCCATTGAGAAAAATTTTACCCTCTTCGTGTAGCCCGGGCGCTTCCGGTGACGTCACAAAGATGGTATCCGAGCATTAAAATTGACTCAGATCTACTTTGTTAACATCAACTCCCAGTAATTTAATTTTTGTAGCACAGACAAAATTGATGTATTTTATTAACGGCAATAAAATTCTCTATCTGCTGATACATATAAATTTGTAACAAGTTTAAACCTGTTCATTTACCACAGCCTGAAACTTAAAATTTGCTACGATTTTAACGATAAGACATTCTTACGATCACTATAGCTAAGTAAATTTTTCTTTCAGAACGCTATAAGCTTTATCAACAAATTAAGTATATAATTGAGAGTATCAGAACTCATATTTGTTGCATTTATGCCATTCAGTACGCATTTGTGGCGATAATTGGTCGAGCGCCACAGGTCAGGTAAAGCTCGCGCGCGCCACGTCCAAGAGACTTTTCATTGCTGATTGTGCCTATAAGTTGTTGCTACAGCATAAAAATAATTAGATATATAGGAAGAAAAAGAGTCAGTACGACATATGTATTGTAATTTTGTGTACATTTATTTATTTTGAATACAACAGGCCTATTATAACGTAACAAAGTTGGTGAAAATTCATGTCTTCTTTTGGTGAACAAATCAATTAGCATTACGGGTTAATTACTAATTGGAGAGCTTTCTAAATTTGTCCAACGATGATGAGGTATTTCCTTAGTCTAATATACAGTTGTTCAATTCTTGTTAACCCTTAGTGAAGTATATATTATACCCAAAAATCATTTCTTCTTTATATATAGGATTTCAATGTAAACTTGTAACAAACTTTTATATTCAAATGAGCCTAAAACTATAATTTTGCGTGTAATTTTACCTTTTGAATATATTGGTTCATGCGTGTTTAAACCTATAACTGAAAGTACTTAAACTACCCTTAAAAAAACTAAACTCAACCCTCCAACTGTCTTCTGCATATTTGACATTACTTCTTGTTGAACGGATCCAAAAAAAAAAAAAAAAAAAAATCGTCACTTGGAATAAATTATTTAGGCCCAAAGTACACCAAAAAAACAGTGAAAAACAAAGTGGTCTTCAAAAATCCATGAAACTTATATATGATGGACATGTCACCTCATCAAAGAATACCCTAATTTTTTTTTGAAATTTTGATTTTTTTCCCGGAAATTTGGGTATGTGAAGTTCCGCTTGGTATCCTTGTTTTTTATGCTTACGACGGGCAAACTTTTTTTTCTATGGCAGCTATCTACAAATTTCTTATACTTTTTTGATGCCAAGAATATGCTCTTTTTGGGAAAAAATACTGCATTTTTGTGAATATCATTAATTTTTCCGGATTTTTTTCAAAACAGGACATTTTCAAAAAAAAAAAAAAAACCCTTTTTTTTTTCTTTAAATTCGAGTTTTCAATAAAGGACAATGTTTATTAAAATAAAATGCAAAGTTTACGAGGTGCAATTCATAACTTTTTTTTCTATGAATTTTTGAAGTTGACACTCTCGCTCCTCCCTCGAGCGTGCGGCTAATCGCGCGTTTGCCACCCGGCGCGGCCGATGCTGCTGCAGCAGTACATAGTAGTTCCTTTGTTCTTTCAGTGATTTTCATAGATATAGAACCTTGGAGATGCATATACAGTTCATCCAATATAAAATTACGACCGAAAGTGGCAGCATTTCTTACTTACACATTACTAAACATTACATTACTTACTAAACACATTGCATTATAATATTGAACTTTCTAATATTATATTTTCTCCCGTTAAATTTTGAGACTAATCAAAATATAAAAAAATAAGATGACGAAAGGAATTGATCCTGACACTTCCGAGGGTAATCAACATTCGATAAACTGTACAGTAGAATTAATAAACGGCCGAGAAGCTTTGCTTTTGCCATCAAATTTTACCGACTTTTTACAAGCAGTGTTGTGAAATAATTATTACTCTTCTAGAGAGAGAGAAATTTTACTTTTTTACAATTCATCGATGTAATGTGTTAATTAAGTAACAAACTTTTAATTTTTTATTCGACATTGATAATCATTATGTGGCACAAATAAATAGGGCAGGTATTATTTTTTTTTACAAGATTACAACCCCATGAGCTTGGAGCTCGAGCATGCAGGTTATGGGTATAAAACTATAAAGGATAAAGGAGGGAATGGATGATGGCCAAGGCCTGTTACGTGTCCTAGTATTCACTGAGAAGAGACTGAGGGAACCGTGGAAAACGAAAACCTCCAGTCAGAACAAAGACTTCTATTTTTCTTATCAAAATGGATCTACTGATGATGTCCAATGCCTATGGAACCACATATAAATACTCACTGCACTGGATGGAAAACTATATATTTGAATTTACCCCAGGGAGGGAGTCACGTAATTTTTACTTCAAACGGTCACCATCAAACTACTACAACGCTTGATGTAGATTGAAGATACATGTAGGAGTGCAGAATTATAATCCATTATCTCTATTATTTGTGCTGCATAAAATGATTATCAATGTCGAATAAAAAGTTAATAGTTTGTTACTTAATTAATATATTACATCGATGAGTTGTAAACCAGAAAAATTTCTCTCTCGCTAGAAGAGTAATAATTATTTCACAACACTGCTTGTAAAAAGTCGGTAAAATTTGATGGCAAAAGCAAAGCTTCTCGGCCGTTTATTAATTCTACTGTACAGTTTATCGAATGTTGATTACTCTCGGAAGTGTCAGGATCAATTCCTTTCGTCATCTTATTTTTTTATATTTTGATTAGTCTCAAAATTTAAAGGGAGAAAATATAATATTAGAAAGTTCAATATTATAATGCAATGTGTTTAGTAAGTAATGTAATGTTTAGTAATGTGTAAGTAAGGAATGCTGCCACTTCCGGTCGTAATTTTATATTGGATGAACTGTATATGCATCTCCAAGGTTCTATATCTATGAAAATCACTGAAAGAACAAAGGAACTACTATGTACTGCTGCAGCAGCATCGGCCGCGCCGGGTGGCAAACGCGCGATTAGTCGCACGCTCGAGGGAGGAGCGAGAGTGTCAACTTCAAAAATTCATAGAAAAAAAAGTTATGAATTGCACCTCGTAAACTTTGCATTTTATTTTAATAAACATTGTCCTTTATTGAAAACTCGAATTTAAAGAAAAAAAAAAAGTTTTTTTTTTTTTTTTTTTGAAAATGTCCTGTTTTGAAAAAAACCCGGAAAAATTAATGATATTCACAAAAATGCAGTATTTTTTCCCAAAAAGAGCATATTCTTGGCATCAAAAAAGTATACGAAATTTGTAGATAGCTGCCATAGAAAAAAAGTTATGCCCGTCGTAAGCATAAAAAACAAGGATACCAAGCGGAACTTCACATACCCAAATTTCCGGGAAAAAAATCAAAATTTCAAAAACAAAAATTAGGGTATTCTTTGATGAGGTGACATGTCCATCATATATAAGTTTCATGGATTTTTGAAGACCACTTTGTTTTTCACTATTTTTTTGGTGTACTTTGGGCCTAAATAATTTATTCCAAGTGACGATTTTTTTTTTTTTTTGGATCCGTTCAACAAGAAGTAATGTCAAATATGCAGAAGACAGTTGGAGGGTTGAGTTTAGTTTTTTTAAGGGTAGTTTAAGTACTTTCAGTTATAGGCTTAAACAAGCATGAACCAATATATTCAAAAGGTAAAATTACACGCAAAATTATAGTTGTAGGCTCATTTGAAAATAAAAGTTTGTTACAAGTTTACATTGAAATCCTATATATAAAGAAGAAATGATTTTTGGGTATAATATATACTTCACTAAGGGTTAACAAGAATTGAACAACTGTATATTAGACTAAGGAAATACCTCATCATCGTTGGACAAATTTAGAAAGCTCTCCAATTAGTAATTAACCCGTAATGCTAATTGATTTGTTCACCAAAAGAAGACATGAATTTTCACCAACTTTGTTACGTTATAATAGACCTGTTGAATTCAAAATAAACAAATGTACACAAAATTACAATACATATGTCGTACTGACTCTTTTTCTTCCTATATATCTAATTATTTTTATGCTGTAGCAACAACTTATAGGCACAATCAGCAATGAAAAGTCTCTTGGACGTGGCGCACGCGAGCTTTACCTGACCTAGCTGTGGCGCTCGACTAATTATCGCCACAAATGCGTACTGAATGGCATAAATGCAACAAATATGAGTTTTCTGATACTCTCAATTATATATTTAATCTGTTGATAAAGCTTATAGCGTTCTGAAAGAAAAATTTACTTAGCTATAGTGATCGTAAGGATGTCTTATCGTTAAAATCGTATAGCAAATTTTAAGTTTCAGGCTGAGGTAAATGAACAGGTTTCAACTTGTTACAAATTTATATGCATTGAAAAATATAAAAATTTTATTGTCGTTACTAAAATATATCAATTTTGTCTGTGCTACAAAAATTAAATTCCTGGGAGTTGATATTAACAAAGTAGATCTGAGTCTATTTTAATGCTCGGATACCATCTTTGTGACGTCACCGGAAGAGCCCGGGCTACACGAAAAGTGTAAACTTGGTCTCAATGGATGCATTAAGATGCCCTCTATCCATTTTCATCAATTTCGGAGTGTCCCTTTCCGGAGTCACTTTTCCACCATTTTGGTATATACCTCAGCTCACGGACTATCGTCGTGTCTGTAACGTCTTCAGCCATTGGTGCGTTGTTTGTAACGAAGAATTTCACTGGCTGAGCGGAGCCGAAGGACACCCGAGCGTTTCCGATGAAAACCAAGTTAAGTATGAATCTTGGTATAAAAATATCAAATAACGCTATTCAACATATATATTTGCTTTGCATGCTTGGATTATAATATGATATTATATTGAATTCTATATAATAATAATTAACCTTTATTATCCTTAAATTTAAAAAGCTGGGATGTGTCACGTCGTCAGTCACGACGTCATAATCAAATAACTTTTCATTTTCTACTCGCAGGGGCGGATCTAGGCCCCAACCCCCCTCTTCCCGCCGCCCCGCTGAAATTTTGGATTTAACATGGGCATATTAGGCATTTCCCCCACTCCAAAATTTTTTTTAACATTGGCCTTATATATGGAGGCAGCTCCCTCCGAATTTTTTTTCTTGATCCGCGCCTGTCTACTCGCTCTATATTATACTTTCGACGTGCTATATAATTATACGGTATATTATAATTAATTATATATATATATATATATTATATAATAATTAATTTTATATTATCTCCGGAAATACGCGGAAGTAGGAGCGTTCCCGGCATTCTTATTTTGAAATTTTTGTTTCATATTTATTATAGAGGAATTAATAACCAGTTTGCAAACTTTCAAGACTAAAACTTGAGTGAAATGATCCGAAACCTATCACTTCCGGCTATGCAGAAATTGCTTTTTTAAAACTTCATTATTGTATGTACGATTTTAAGTACATTCATTGCCTTGGAAAATTTCCCACTTGCAGCACAAGCCCTGTGTTATTCTTACGGGGAGTGGTGATTTAACAAGGCCGCAAGTGGGAAATTTTTCGAGGCAACCACTCTACATACTAATTAAGGATTAAAAAAATGACAATTATAAACATACTTTAATTGTGAAGTATATTTTTTCAAATAAGAAACAGGCCAAATACAATTCATATAAAAATAATTAATAACTGTATATTTTTTATATTGTTTTATATGGCGCAGTGCATTGACCGGTTCTCGTTAGATCACCGAAGTCAGGCTACGTCGAGCGTGGTTAGTACTTGGATGGGTGACCGTTTCAAGTAAAAAAATACGCTGCTCCCTCCCTGGGGTAAATTCGTCTCGCTTTCCACCCAGTGCAGTGATGCACTTGTGTGTGGTTCCCCAGGCTTTGGACATCGCTCTGGTCCATTGAGAAAAAGTAGAGGTGTCCGTCCTGACTGAAGTTTTCCACGGTTCCCTCAGTCTCACCTCAGCGAATGCTGGGACGCGTAAGCATGCAGGCCGAGGCCACTATCCGTTCCCTACCTTATCCCTACCCAGTACCCCGCCGCGAGCTGTAAGCTCTTAGGGGTGTATCCTTGTAAAAAAAAAATATATATATATATATGTTTGCTTTATATATCAAAAACCAATCATATCAGTTTAGATGCTGTATCTTAATTAGCCTTTTAAACGGCTTAACTTCAAGCTGATGAGATGACATTATAACTTTATTTAAGGGTAATGTTAGCAAAATTCCCACACATATAATGAAAATTATGAAACGTATCTTAAAATGTTTTCCTCTGCATTTCCCATCAGTAGCACATCACTATATTCCTTATTATTAAACATCACTTTCGGGACCCCAAAATTAACCAGCGTTTTCCTATGCTGGGACGCACTTCCTTTGGGCGAGCGTCTGGGTTCGTCGGAACCCGACGAAACTTTTCCTGGGGGTTCCCGGGGGTGGCTGCCGTAACCGGGAAAATAATAAAAAATCCACGTCCGGGGGGGGACTGGGAGTGAATTTTTTTATCTAGATTTTTGGGGTTTTTCGGCCTCCGAGCTCTTCCGGTGCCCTGCGCTGGCCTTGGCCGGTGGAGGTCTTTGCCCGGTGAACTTTTGTTGCTGCCGAGTCGTGTTCGGTTCCGGACACCGGACACCCTTTCGGCAGCGCACGCCGCCCGTGAGGTTACGTTTGGAAATTTCGGCTCTTCGGTGTCGTGTGGTCTGTGTTCCGAATCACCGTGTGTTCGAGTGTTGGTGCGTGGTGTGTTGTCGTGGCCGTGTAGTGAGGACGTCATGCTATTGCGACGTATTACGTGTCACTTTGATGTGTTATGGCCCTCTATCATGCACTTTGAATCACAAATGTGGACATCATGGACACGGGGTGACCTTGTGCCGCGTGACTCCACGGCTAGGGGATCTCCTCCCTGAGTTCATCTTTTCGTTGGTTTCGATTTGTGTTTTCTGATACGTAGACATGTAACGCACAACGTACTAGTATAATATATAATACTCAAACATGGAAGTTCCATTTCTCCATGTTAAATTATTCAATTTTAAAAATTATATAATAACTCAAAACCTACGAATTTGTATACCTGATTTTTTAACTACTGATATATTAGGGTATGTAGATATATAGGAGAACATTTGAATATATTATGTTTCAAAATTTTCATGTATGGGCATTGGGCGCGCGTGTTACGTACGAGTATATACCTTACCGTTAACCTTTTGTTCTCTGTATGTTGCAGGAGGTGGCAAACTGCAGCTGAAGATCAAGGGGCGTCATCATCTAATCAAGAATTAATTTTTTAATATTTTCTGTAGGCATTTTGTAAAAAATAATTATAGTAATAAAAACAAAAAAAAAAACAAAAAAAATGTTTTTGGACCATCAGGTCATTCGTGGTGCAGATTGCTATGAAGTTGCTGTTGTGTGTTGTGTTATTTTATTTTCCCCAACCCTCTTTAAAAGATGAAGTTTTTGGTAACAAAAGGTATTTATACTATAATATAACATATAAAATAATATATATGTTAAAAATTTTCAAAAAAATATGAAAATTAGGGTTAGATCGAATTGCTACCAATTTACTTACGGTAGTTTAATTTATATTAATTAAGGTAGAGATAACGCCGAACAGCTGTTCGACGTACTCCCCTTTGATTAAAATGTAACCTTAGCAAATTCACAAAAAGTCTGAATTTTTTTTTTAGAGACAGATATATATTTGTGCCTAAAAGCCATAGAAAAAATTTCAAAACAATTTAACTAGGCGATTTTTTTTAATATTTTTTTTTTTTTATTATTTTCAGCATAGGCCTTTCCCATGGGGAGATAAATTAAAAACTCTATTAAAAAAAAATAGGCTCGTTAAACTTTTACTATGGTTTTTAGGCACTATCTAGAGTTGCGTCTTTAAAAAAATTTCAGAATTTTTGTCAACTTGCTAAGGTTAATTAAGTTAATCAAATGGGAGTACGTCAAACAGCTGTTCGGCGTTATCTCTACCTTTTTATATAAAATTGATAGGTGTATTATTTTTAAATAATATATACTTTGCATTTGAAAATTTGAGCAGGAGTAATTTCGATACACATTTGTATCTGACAATTTGAAACTAATACAAAACTGTATATAGGGGGGGGGGGGGGGCTAAAAATACATTTACTAAAAACAAGAGTTTTCGCTCAGCTAATCAGTAATCAGAGGCTAGTTAATTGTCAAACAAATTGTTGCGTGGGTTGGGTGTACGTAAGTGTCTTAATTCCGATTAATTTTTGAGGGCAATTATTTTTAGAGCGCATTCGCGATCAATTTTTCCATTTTTTATTATTAAAATTTAGACTCTTCAGCTAAAAATGTTAAACGGATTAAAATTTTTCTAACGGAAAAATATATAGAAGTTTTTTAGATTCAGCATCTACATTAATAGTATATATTATACTATATAATTACATATTGATATCCAATTTAATGATATAGTGTTTCAATTAATATTTATTAATTTGTAGAAAATTAAAATCGCGTAATATAAATAATTGCATGTACATTATAATAAATTTATTTGCAAATTCTTTTTTTGCAGAGTAATTTTATTTGATATAATTATATAATAATTCATCTTGAATGCATTGTAACTTGTAGTCCTTATCGTCCCTCGTCCAGAATAATGAGCTATCTATCTGCTTACCACGATTTTGTTGCATAAATAAGCAATCTGCTCTTTCAGGTGAGCGCCATTAAAAAATCAGTATAAAATAAAGTTCATTGTTGATATAGCATCAAATATAGCTCAGTAACGTATTGCGGACAAGTTGCGATATATATTACATCGCGTCGTAAAAACCCAGGGGCAGATCCAGATCGCGTCTTGGGGGGGGGGGGGGCGGTGCCCTATCCCGCAATGTTAAATTTTGGGGAGGGAAGCCGGGGGGCGACGGGTTGGGGGTGGTAATAGCTTCAATGTATTTGGGGGGGGGGGGGCGATCGCCCCCCCCCTTGGATCCGCGCCTGTAAAAATCTGAACCTAATATATAATATATATAATAATAATAATAATATGACCTAAAAATTACTATTATACTTTCTTCAGTCTTGTGAAAAAAGCTAAAAGAGCTGATGAAATTGGATTGACAACATATAATATATAGCCATTGCCTTTCTAACATATAGTATTTACCTAGATTTTTAACTTTTCCTACCCAGCAAACCATGCCTTGCTGGCCTACAGCTGGCCAGCTGCTGGCAAATGGCTTGCCAGCAGAGAGGCCAGCAGTCGGCCGAATGACAGCATGCGGCTTGCCTTCAGAGGCCCATATATGCTGGCCAGCACTGGTATGCCATCCATAAATTTTGATTTTGAAATTTTTTCGGGACAAATAATTTTTATTTTTGAAACATGTTTTTCTAACATCCCTCAACTTGAATTCGTAAGAAAATATTAAAATTTTTAAAAAATTATACTTTTATGCTACTTTTCTTACAGTTTGTGTTGAAATCTTCATATCCGCGGTATAAGTTCAAATATTTTTGAATAATAAGTAAGCACTAACATCACATATTTACTAACAATCACCCAAGCGTAGGGGATAGGACACCTGCTTACGGTACCAATGGTCCTGAGTTCGATTCCTGGTGGTGACCATTTTTTTATTCAATTTGATAATTTTGTCTTATTTTGCTTATATTAATTAAGCATAAAAATAATTTTCAGGTGATACTGAATGATTTTAATTTAATTGCAAATTAAATTAAATTTGTGATATATGCCAGCGCTGGGTCCAGCATCTGGCCGGTATACAAGAAAAGCGCAGAACCAGCATGGCTTTTGCCAGCGCATATATGCCAGCAGTGGCAAGCCGGTGTCTCTGTGGCCAGCTGAGGTAGGCCAGCAGGTTAATTTTGGTTTGCTGGGATAGTGACTTTTATAATAACAATTATCCATGCCTTATGAATTAAATTAAAAAAAATGAATAATTTTGTAAAATATATAAAACATATCTATTATAATGTTAACCCAACCCCAAATTAACCCCAATGAGCTAGGTACTTAAATTTGACAAAAAAACTTCCAAATAATTTTTAAACCGGTTTTAGTAAGGGTTTTCTATATTCAAACGAGAAATTAATTAGCATTTTTATTATTTTTTCAAAAACTACCCCCACCCCCAAAATTATCAGATTTGGGGTTGGGGAAGATTTTTAATTAACTAACACTCAAATTAACCCTTGCATGTCTGGGTAAAACGGGATTAAATAGTGTAAATATATGGTGCATGTTTTTTTTATTGAATTGCTAAATTAAATTTTAAGCTATATAATAGCTTCATATAGTATATATATAAGCGATAGTATATGATACTGTAAGCGCCCAGAGGTTCCATATACGGGACATTTATTTTGAATTAATTGCCTTTCTATATATATACTGCCTATAAAAAAAATTCACCCCAAAAAAATTACATGGCCATATATGATATTCCGAGTTTAATATATATGGTTAATTGTTATATGGAAATGTAAGTATATATATATATATATATATATATATATATATATTGCATGGTGAAATTTATTTTTAATATTACATATTTTATTTGGAATCATAAAAAGAAGTACTTTTTCAAAATGCCATTCAAAAAAGTTTCAAAACTTAATTTATTAATGTGGTTAAAATCATTTCTCTCTGACCGATACCAGAAAGTTGTTTTTCAGGGGTCTGAATCTGTGGCACAGCCAGTACTGTCCGGGACAGTCCAGGGTTCTGTGATTGGCCCGGACTTATTTAATCTTTATTTAATGGACTTGCCTAAATGTTTAACTTCACTCATGTTAAAGTATTCGGATGATTCTACAATTTTTCGTTCAATATTTAATGAGTTGGATCTCGAGAAATTGCAGAATGATCTCAATATACTTTACTTATGGTGTCAAAATAATGCGATGTCCCTCAACTTAAACAAATGCTCACACATGACAATTACGTGCTCTTCGAATCCAATTGTATCATCCTTCGTGATTAACAATACAATAATAAACAAAGTATGTAAAATTAAGTTACTTGGTATTTGGATTACGGATGATTTGAAATGGAACGTGCATGTCGAAGAGACGCGTAAGAAATGTGCAAAATTAATCAGTTTTGTGTTTAAGTCATTGCGAGGATGCAGAGAACGTGTTTTGCGAAATATTTATATTTCACTTATCAAATCTATTATAACGTATGGTGCACCCGCTTGGCGTCCTCTCACTGCATATAACTTGGATAAATTGAATAGAATTCAGAATACTGCTACTAGACGCATAATTAAAGACAAAACTCTTGGTCATGTTCAGCGTCTGGATAGATTAAATTTAAATAACCTGTGTTCTGTGTTTGATGATATTGATTCTAAATTTTTGAAGAAGTGCCTTAGTGGAAAAATTGACCTATGTGTTGTGGGAGATAATAGATTGTCAATTAAACATCGCACTCGCGGAAGAGGAAACCCGTTTTCCTTGGTGTATGCTAAGCCTAATAGTGTCGCATATGCTACTTCTTATTTCCCGCGAGCTGCTAAGATGTTTAATTCAATGCCTCTCCCTTTTGATATGTAATTAATTTCTAAATTTTATGTAATTCTACTGGGCAGTCTAATTGTTTATGCTTCTTATTGGTTTTATTTTTGTATATATTGTATATATTTCTGCTTTTTCATGTTCTTGTTTAATTAGGTGAATAGACACTGTATAGTGATTTGGTTGTTTCAGCAGCCGTTTCTATTTGCCCCATAGGCTCACATGTTTCTATCTTTTATTGTATTTTCAGCCTATGAAAGATTTAATAAATAAATAAATAAATAAATAAATTATCTCCTAGGAATATCCAAATTTTGGTTTTTGATGAAAAAAAAAAATTTTTTTCATTATATATGATCCACATATTAATTACTATTTTCTTTTGATTACACCATCAGTTTTGCTAACTCTAAAAAACGCATGTACATATAAGGTCGATTGGGTGCAGAAAGTGTACACCAAGCAGGGTTTACGAACAAACCTTAGGTCTGTTCGTAAATACACCATCAGAAAAATCGATTGTTTGTGATAATCCTTATGTTTCATATACAGAAAATTCATCACAAATTATCGATTATTTCACCGTTCAGAAGTTATCTCCAGACCATCTCCACGCCATCTCCAGAGAATCGTGACGTCACTAAAAAGTACAATACCAGCATATTGAAACTGAACTGTTTGCAAAGAGCTTTAGTACGAATATTTACTACTTATTAAAAGTAATTAAAGATAGATTACATCTAAAATCACAATTGTTGCCAACATCCCTGAACGTTTTACGTGCTAGTTTTCAAAACCCTTTAACTTTAAACATGTTTTCCGTGTTCTAAAAACGGTTTTAGCTACACTTCGAAAATAATTTTCTAGGTTTTTTAATATTTTTATGAAAGTCTCTCAGAACATCCCCTGGGGATGCAACACGGCTGTCCCTTGAACATCCCCGGGGGACTTTGAAAGGACCCTTTAGTCAATGTTTTCATTAAAATCATAATATGTGCTGTTCATTATTATGTACTGATTTTAAAAATATACAAATATAGTTAATATTATTTAAAATATTATATGAAAATATTAATATTTAAAATAAGACGTGAAATTTTACTTAATATTAAAGTGCGTAATTTGCACAGAAAAACAATTTTTTTTAATAAAATATACTCGTAGAAAAAAATATCTATGAAAAATAACAAGGTCCCATCAAAGTCCCCCGGGGATTTTAGAGGGACGCTTGAACGTCCCACAAAAAATGTCCTCGGAGGGACCTTTAAAAATTTCTAAAAAATTAAAAATATATTTTTTTTTAATGTCGAAGTCTGTTAACAATTAGCAGTGATGCAACGCTTCGCGAAGCTTCGCGCGAAATTTCGCTAGTTTCGCGAATATTCGCGAAGTTTCGCAAGCCAAGTTTCGCGCGAAACTTCGCGAAATTGACATATTTGAATTTCCCGCTCTACTTTTTCGATTCGTATTTAATGAATACACCGTTTTCTTCCTAATTTTGCTTTCATGACAGGTTTAATTGCATAAATGAATTAAAAAAGAGTTCAATTTAATTTAGTAGATATAAAAAAATTTATTTCTTTTTAATTAATTTTAAAAATTACTTTTAATTATTTTTAAAATCATTTAACACATTCGAGGATAGACAGGTCATGAAAGGGGCCATTTTATCTTGTTTTCTTAATTTTTTGATGAATATATGAAAAATCACATTGCGACAGTCATTTTTGAAATTTCGCGAAATTTTCGCGAAGTTTCGCGAATATTCGGGCGAAAGTTTCGCGAAAGTTTCGCGCACCATGTTTCGCGCGAAGATTTGCATCTCTGACAATTAGAGATGCATTTGAGCGTTGCAATTTATAATTTATTAATGAATAAACATTTTTTAATTAAAATTATAAAATTTTATTTTAATTTATTTTAAATAAATTTAAATCTCAATATATTTAATGTTGTATTAAATAATAACAATCTCCCAATGTACCAGTTTGCTTAAAAAAATAAAAAAACGCAACTTCGCTCGTAATATTAAAATATTATACAACACCCAAAACTTTACAATTTATATACCCAAATAAACCACACTTTAGTTACGAAGAGCAAAATCCAAGTTGTCTACGACGTCGTCTATCAACCAAAAGGTCCGAGTTCGATTCCCGACGCACCCAAATTTTTTATTTGGTAATCTTGTAGTCCTAATTCTAAAAGACCCTAAACTTCTTTAAGGGAAAGGTAACGCCACCAATGTTAAAAAAAATCCCTCTCACAAAAATTCTGAAAAAAATTTAAAATGTTCTCCTCTACACCCCCTATCAGTAGCTAAAATATCAGGTATACAAATACGATCTAGTTTTTGAGTTATGAATTTTTAAAGTTGACCAATTTAACATGGGAGTTTCATTTCTCCATGTTAAAGTAGTCAACTTTAAAAATTTATAACTCAAAAACTAGATCGTATTTGTATACCTGATATTTTAGGTACTGATAGGGGGTATAGAGGAGAACATTTTAAATTTTTTTCAGAATTTTTGTGAGAGGGATTTTTTTTAACATTGGTGGCGTTACCTTACCCTTAATATAAATTTTAAGATGAATTAATACATAATTGGCAAGTGAAAATTAGGGAACATCCCCGAGGGATGTCCACAAGACGTCCGCAGGGACGTCCACAAGACGTCCGCAGGGACGTCCTTTTTTGATGGACATGGGGGATGTCCTTGGGGACGTCCAACGGGGACCTTAGAGGGATGTCCCCGGGGCGTCCCGGGGACGTCCATGCATGTGGTCACTGGGATGGTTTCAAAGATTTAAAAATCCTAAATCAAGAAACTTTTACACAACAATGTGCAGACTAAGAATAGACCATCATAGCTCGACTGGAGCTCACCTTTATATCGACTCAACATTATTGAAGACCCAAGCTGTGAATGTGGTTATCCCACAGTGCGACGCCTGAACACATGATTCTTGAATGCAATATCGCAAGTGATCACCGGCCGTGCTGTGTTAATGCTTTCTCTAGCAGTCTAGCGGAGTTGGGTTTCGAACCCCCGGAGATCTATCGCTCACCAAATTACTAGCCACAAACCAAGAAGCTGTATATGATCTTCTATACAAATTTATTCTAGATGCAAATCTTACTTATTTTTAAACTTCTCATAAATTTATGTAAAAATTTGTATTGCACAATCTAGTCTTTTTTGCATGCTGTAACCCTCTTAACTAACAAAAATGGTCTTTTTTTCCTGGGTACCCTATTGGAAATTTACAATTGTATTCAGCCAAATTACAATTGTAATTTGACTGATTACAATTGTAAAACTAAGATTGCAATTGTAAAACTTGGGTTACAATTGTAACATTTGGATTACAATTGTAATCTTCATGATTACAATTGTATTATTTGAGATTACAATTGCTTTCAGGTTCTGATACAATTGTATTTGTTAGATTACAATTGTATTTCTTAGATTACAATTGTAATTCTTAGATTACAATTGTAATTCTTAGGTTACAATTGATTTTTGTGCTTACAATTGTAATTTTTACAATTGTAATTAGATTGCAATTGTATTTGGATTACATAATTACTAAAAAAAAAATGGTATTTTCATTGTTAATTTATATTACACGTACATTTTGTCAAATTCTTATTACAGTTATTACTTCATTCAATTAATATTTTTTTATGCTAAGTACGTAACTTGGCTGTAATATCTAATTAAGATACAAAGGTACTATATGAAGCTTTAATTGATATTATATATTTAAAATAAATAATTATTTTTGGAAAAAAAACATGGATCGACCATCGACCCCTTATAGGGTCACAAAAAAAAGTCAGATCAAATCGATGCATATGTTAACATATAAAGTGTAACAAAAAATATAAAAAAATACAATTTTTTTGAATTTATGCTATATTTTAATGCATTAGCTAGGGGTCAACCCCTACTAGGCCATTGTGGTTGTATTATGTCATCAAAAGCACTTAACTAATAGCAGCATGAACCTGTCTCGTAGTATATATCATTTTTTTTTTTTTTAAATATGAATTTGAAAAAAATCAAGGGTCGACCCCTAAAATTAAGGGTCACATTGAAAAAGGTAAAAATATAATTCAGAGATGTATGTTAAATTATATAATATATATTATGAAGAAATTGTTAGAAAAAAATTAATTTTTCAATCAAATGTTAGGGGTCGACCCTGAAAGGGTCATTAAGATTAAAAAAACTCAATGTTGAACCTGTATGTAGTCCTCACATATTTTGTCAATTTTTTTATTAAAATTTGCATACTTTTAAAAAAGACCCCCGCTAAACCCCAAGGGTCGACCCTTAAAATTAGTGAATTAGAGCTCTAGGTTATATTAAGTTGATTGCTAATTTCAGTTTTGCAATTTTTTAAGAAAAAAAAAATTTCAGGGTCTTTTGACCCTGAAGGGTTGAAGGGTCGCAAATTTAAGGGTCGCCATTAGAACCGCCATCAAATTTTACCCTAGGATCGAAATTTATATGACATTATATTGAAATGTCCCCTTGTCATTTCCCCATAACTTTTATTTATTTTATATACCTCAATATTCTTCATCCTATTAAGAAAGCAGTAGCAGCGCAATGGTAAGAGTATGATCAACAGTGATAACCGAAGTACAGCAACGCAGGTTTGGGTTAGTAGTTAGATTGGTGACCACTTTTTGTAAATTTTACAATCGTAATTATTACAATTGTTATAAACGCAATTGTAGTTAAATACAATTGTAATAAGGCCTTTACAATTGTAAAAATTACCATTGTAAAAGGACCAAAACGCAATGGTATTTTTATGGAGCATACAATTGTGAATTTTACAATTGTAAATTTCCAATAGGGTAGCCGCGTTGGGCCTCGCTGGCAGAAGATTGGTGCATATGTTATCCTAAATCCAATCCTTACCTGCATGGCTTCAGCATGCATTATGCTAAACTTCCTTACCTAATTTATATTCATTTAGTTTTAATTAAACACTTTTTTGTTCATTTAATATATTAATTAAGAAACACTATTCATCTTATTCTAGCTGACTGTGTGGGAGTTCCCTAAAGCCAATATAATTTATATTCAATTCAATATAATTATAGGTCTGTTCGTAAATACAGAGTTACGCCCCTAGCAGGCAAATGTGACAAAATTTTCCACCGATATATGCGCATGCGCGGATAAACGCGGTAAACGCTCTATTGCAATCAAATGAGGTGAGATCGAAGTTGTACTAACTTTTTCAGATCATTAATTTATTCACAGATCGAGAGACAGAGAAAACCTCAGAAAACTCTGCATGAGAGCTGAGAGTATATATTATATTATTTATAATCTTACTGTTAGATATTCACATACGCAAAATCAAAATACGAAACTTGAGCCGACAATTAAATATTACAATATTAATATTATACTATTAATAATATTTTAATAATTATAATATTAATTATAATCTATTACAATTATTAAACAATATATACTGTGTTTTACTGAGTCTTTTAATTTGACTAAAATATAATATAGATCGAGTTTCTAGAGATAGAAGTGCTATGCAATATGTCGATGAATATCATAATACACAGTATATTTTTTATTATATTTGCCAAACTTAATTATAAATTAAATTTCTTGTATTTTGTCAGACGTGAATCATCTTGTAATGAACAATGAGTACCATATATATGCACTAATATGCAGTATAATACCGTCGTTCGAAATAAATTATTATTAATATATTATTCAAATATATTACATGTATTAGTTGACCTTAATTATTATCAATAGTAGTTTTGGACGTTTATAGACTTATATACCATTATACCATTTCCATTTTACTGAATGGTTCGCGCACTCATGCAAATTCTGTTAAAGTAAACATTTTGTATATTATTTATTTCTCTTTAAAAAAATCTATAATCGACCTGATATATATATATATATATATATATATATATATATATATATATATATATATATATATATATATATATATATATATATAAATATATATATATATATATAATAATAATAATAATAATAATAATAATAATAATTATTATTATTATTATAATAATAATAATAATATTATAATATTAATATTATAATATTAATTATATTATAATTAATATAATTATATTAATAATTAATAGCGGGAGAGACCAGCGCCTCCACAAAACCCTCCTACGGCGGATGCTATCCGTGCGTTCTGGGCGGGAATTTATGGGGAAAGTGTCGAGTTCAACGTCGAGTCTCAGGCTCTCTTTGAGTTTGAGAAGCTTTGTCGGAGAGTGCAGGATAGGCAGGTAGTGTGCCCGGATGTCACAGTAGAACTTGTTGCCCGATCTTTCAGAGGAAAGCGCAATTGGGCAGCGCCAGGCGTTGATAAGATCCAAACGTTCTGGTGGAAAAAGTTTACGGCTGTGCATTCTCACTTGGCAAGGCATTACACTGCCATGTTAAGAGGCACGATGGAGATCCCTGCTTGGTTGGTGGAGGGACGCACGATCCTGATCCCCAAAGGGGGGGACTTGTCACTTCCATCCAGCTATAGACCCATCACCACGCTCAACACCGAGTATAAAGGTTTTACTGGTTGTTTGAATGAGCTACTGGAGGATTCTATTCAGCCAGTTTGGGTAGAGTTGCACGAGCAGAAGGGGGCACGGAGGGGCCACGAGGGCTGTAAGGAGAACCTTCTCCTGGACCGCTGCGTCTGTCAAGATGCCATACAGCATAAGCGGAACCTCTCTGTGGCCTGGGTGGACTTCAGGAAAGCTTTCGACATGACATCGCATGGCTTAATCTTGAGGTGTCTCGAGATCTTGAATGTTCATCCCGATCTGGTGAGATGCATTGGGGACCTCATGCCGCTGTGGAGGACTCGCTTCCAGTGTAAGGCTGGTGGTAGAGTGTCGTACACAGAGTTCGTGGCATATCAGCGGGGAGTGTTTCAGGGTGACTCCCTTAGCCCCAAACTTTACTGCATCTCCCAGTTGCCCCTTTCTGCTTTACTTCGGGAACAAGATGGGTACATGGCTGGCCCACCTTCGTGTCGGAGCCATAAGGTCACCCATGCATTCTTCATGGATGACCTGAAAATCTATGGTTCTAGCAAACGCAAGCTCAGGGAGTCGCTTGATCTTGTTAGTAGCTTTGCAGCAGACACGGGGATGGAGTTGGGCTTGGACAAGTGTGCGGTCCTGCACATTCGACTTGGCAAGGTGTGTGGCCAACGAGAAGACATGGAGCTGGTAGACGGGAGCATCATTAGACATCTCGATGCCGAAGCACGGTACAAGTACCTGGGCGTGAGTGAAAGTCACGTTCAGGATACAGGATTGTGCCAGAAGGTGCTTCGTGGGGAGTATGTTCGACGCCTGAAGAAGATCTGGAGTTCCAGGTTGTCGGGTCGCAATAAGATCCAAGCGACCAACATGCTAGCCATCCCTGTCATGCTCTACACCTTTGGTGCCATGAAATGGAACGTGGCAGAGCTGAAGGGCCTCGATACCATCACGAGGAAAGTCATGTCTTCAAACTTGAGCCACCATAAGCGGGCTTCTGTTGAGAGGGTCTACCTTCCACGTGATCAGGGAGGTAGAGGGTTGCTCGGAGTTGAGAACATCTACAACCGAATGGTTATCAGTATGGCGTGTCGTGTGGTAACGAGCACAGATCCCCATCTTCAACTTGTGTATGGGCATGAGTTGTGGGGCAGTGGAGCGTTTTTGTTCAGTGCAGCAAAAAGGGCGGCATGGGCATTGGGAGTACAGTTGGATTTGGTGGAGCCGGAGTCGAGGCCAGGAGTAAACCTTGCAGGTTTGCCTCGGGCTCTCGCCAAGCAGAGGGTGAGGGAGGCGGAGGTGCGTCTTCTTTTGCGAGGGCACATGGCAAAGAGCATGCATAGCGTGTTCTACAAGAACATCGAGAGCCAGGGCCTTTGCAGGGAGCGTACTTTTGCCTTTCTTCGCTCCTCTGGGCTGACTTCCGTGTCAGAGAGCAATATCATCAAGATGCAGGATGGTGTGTTCACATCCCTGGTGTACCAGCAGTTGATCTTTGGTCGTCAGCTGGACACCAGATGTCGGGCGTGCTTCCGTTCTCCCGAGACCACCATGCATCTTCTCTCTGCATGTCCTTTCTATGCCCGTACTCTTTACATCGAGAGGCACAATGCTGCACTGCGGGTGCTTTATTTCCATCTGAGGCACCATTTTGGTATTGACGATTCACCTGTCATACCATACGCTCCTGGAGACATTGAGGCAGTGGTGGCAAACGACCAGGTGAAGATCTTCTGGAACTATTCGTTTCCCACCACTCGCAAGCTCCATGCCAACAAGCCGGACATCGTGGTACTTGAGAAGCACAAGAAGGCGTTGACCGTGGTGGAGTTTTCTGCTCCTTCGGACCAGAACCTCACGGAAAAGTATGCCGAAAAACGCGATAAGTACCGCGATCTTGTCATGGACTTGCGGCAGAGCTATGCTGGACATTCGGTTGTGTTGGTCGTTCTTTTGGTTGGGGTGATGGGTGGAGTTCCCGACTTGTTGGTTTCAGGGCTGCGGCAAATACCAGGTTGCCGTGGATCCGCTGAGCGGCTGGCGGATGCCATGCAGAAGGCAGTGTTGCTGGACTCCCTCCGTCTACTTCGGGCCCATGGGGAGGTTGGTGAGGTGCACCGATAAAATAAAAGGCAGCCCTGGAGTTTACTGCACGAGAGTGCGGAGCGCTGGGGTCGAGGAGGCACTGCTAGGTTTGTCTTGTAATGACCTATGAGACAACTTAGTAGTGTCTAAAAAAAAAAAAAAAAAAAAAAAAAAAAAAAAAAAAAAAAAAAAAAAATAATAATAATAATAATAATAAAGGGCACCCGGCTGCTCTTGACTCATGCTAAACACTGTGTGGGAAAAGTTCAGTACGCGACGCGTGGGACCGCGCCCTTGGGGCTCCACCTGGGGGTTGTTTAATTACAGCCCTTAGTCCATAGCCACTAACTGGTTATGGAGCCTGAGCTCTCCCTGCTGCCGCGGAGCTCAGAGTACCTAGGCAGCAAAATCTTGGCAATGCTGGGGACTCTGTGGTATGGGCTAACCCCCCTTCCACATGAGTATAAATTAAATGGTTCCTAGGCATAACATGCGAAGGCCCCCCGACCATGCCGGCATCTCGGATGTGTCGGCTGCACCAAGTGGTGGGGGACAAAGGGACCAGCCTCTACATGGGCGATTGAGGTGGACGGAGGAGCTTTGTGACGAACTGCTTGTCTGTTACGAAGCTAGTGAGCCTCAGCGCAGGGGATATATGGCCCGTCTTCTGATGATTTGGCAGGAGCGCCATCCGGAGATGGGGGTCACGAAACAGCAGTTGAGTGACCAAGCCAGAGCTGTGCTGGGGCGTCGGGGAATTTTACCAAGGTCGCAGACGCCTTCTTCTGCTTCTAGCTCGCAAGCCTCTGTCTCAGACTCGGTGGAATTTCGTTCGTCGTCTTCCTCCGAAGATGAGACACAGCCTGAACCTGTTGTTTTGCAGGGGAGGGACTTTGAGGCAGAGCTAAGGGAGGAGATTGAAAAGACCAGTCTGCGTTTCGAAAAGCGACCATTCCTTCGGAGACCGAGAAGGAAAATCCGAGCACAAGACTTGGTCGCGATGAATGAGGCACTTTTCTCATGCCTTACCCAGGAGTCAACGTTGATGGAAGTCAACGTGGCTGTCTTTGCCGCCGCGAAGCTCATGCTTCCCAAGATGCAGGATGGCCCGAGTGCCCAGGAAAAGATCCGTGGGCAGATAGCAGATCTGGAGGAGAGGATTCTGGAGGCCAGACGGGGTGCGTCACGAATCCAGAGTGTTGTGGAGTTTGTCCGTTCAGGGAGACCAGCTTCCCGGAAGATGAAGCTACTTTTAGCTTCAACACGGACGCTTTACAAGACTCTACGCTTTTCTGTTTTGGTTGTTGCCAAACAGAAGTTGCTGGATCGAATTCGCACCCTGAAGGCTATAAAAGCAAAGAAGCTGAGTCGTTTGCAGTGCTTGGAGGATAATAACGTCTTTCTTCACAATGCGCGCCGCTTTTTGGAGCGGGAGAGACCAGCGCCTCCACAAAACCCTCCTACGGCGGATGCTATCCGTGCGTTCTGGGCGGGAATTTATGGGGAAAGTGTCGAGTTCAACGTCGAGTCTCAGGCTCTCTCGGAGTTTGAGAAGCTTTGTCGGAGAGTGCAGGATAGGCAGGTAGTGTGCCCGGATGTCACAGTAGAACTTGTTGCCCGATCTTTCAGAGGAAAGCGCAATTGGGCAGCGCCAGGCGTTGATAAGATCCAAACGTTCTGGTGGAAAAAGTTTACGGCTGTGCATCCTCACTTGGCAAGGCATTACACTGCCATGTTAAGAGGCACGATGGAGATCCCTGTTTGGTTGGTGGAGGGACGCACGATCCTGATCCCCAAAGGGGGGGACTTGTCACTTCCATCCAGCTATAGACCCATCACCACGCTCAACACCGAGTATAAAGGTTTTACTGGTTGTTTGAATGAGCTACTGGAGGACTCTATTCAGCCAGTTTGGGTAGAGTTGCACGAGCAGAAGGGGGCACGGAGGGGCCACGAGGGCTGTAAGGAGAACCTTCTCCTGGACCGCTGCGTCTGTCAAGATGCCATACAGCATAAGCGGAACCTCTCTGTGGCCTGGGTGGACTTCAGGAAAGCTTTCGACATGACATCGCATGGCTTAATCTTGAGGTGTCTCGAGATCTTGAATGTTCATCCCGATCTGGTGAGATGCATTGGGGACCTCATGCCGCTGTGGAGGACTCGCTTCCAGTGTAAGGCTGGTGGTAGAGTGTCGTACACAGAGTTCGTGGCATATCAGCGGGGAGTGTTTCAGGGTGACTCCCTTAGCCCCAAACTTTACTGCATCTCCCAGTTGCCCCTTTCTGCTTTACTTCGGGAACAAGATGGGTACATGGCTGGCCCACCTTCGTGTCGGAGCCATAAGGTCACCCATGCATTCTTCATGGATGACCTGAAAATCTATGGTTCTAGCAAACGCAAGCTCAGGGAGTCGCTTGATCTTGTTAGTAGCTTTGCAGCAGACACGGGGATGGAGTTGGGCTTGGACAAGTGTGCGGTCCTGCACATTCGACTTGGCAAGGTGTGTGGCCAACGAGAAGACATGGAGCTGGTAGACGGGAGCATCATTAGACATCTCGATGCCGAAGCACGGTACAAGTACCTGGGCGTGAGTGAAAGTCACGTTCAGGATACAGGATTGTGCCAGAAGGTGCTTCGTGGGGAGTATGTTCGACGCCTGAAGAAGATCTGGAGTTCCAGGTTGTCGGGTCGCAATAAGATCCAAGCGACCAACATGCTAGCCATCCCTGTCATGCTCTACACCTTTGGGGCCATGAAATGGAACGTGGCAGAGCTGAAGGGCCTCGATACCATCACGAGGAAAGTCATGTCTTCAAACTTGAGCCACCATAAGCGGGCTTCTGTTGAGAGGGTCTACCTTCCACGTGATCAGGGAGGTAGAGGGTTGCTCGGAGTTGAGAACATCTACAACCGAATGGTTATCAGTATGGCGTGTCGTGTGGTAACGAGCACAGATCCCCATCTTCAACTTGTGTATGGGCATGAGTTGTGGGGCAGTGGAGCGTTTTTGTTCAGTGCAGCAAAAAGGGCGGCATGGGCATTGGGAGTACAGTTGGATTTGGTGGAGCCGGAGTCGAGGCCAGGAGTAAACCTTGCAGGTTTGCCTCGGGCTCTTGCCAAGCAGAGGGTGAGGGAGGCGGAGGTGCGTCTTCTTTTGCGAGGGCACATGGCAAAGAGCATGCATAGCGTGTTCTACAAGAACATCGAGAGCCAGGGCCTTTGCAGGGAGCGTACTTTTGCCTTTCTTCGCTCCTCTGGGCTGACTTCCGTGTCAGAGAGCAATATCATCAAGATGCAGGATGGTGTGTTCACATCCCTGGTGTACCAGCAGTTGATCTTTGGTCGTCAGCTGGACACCAGATGTCGGGCGTGCTTCCGTTCTCCCGAGACCACCATGCATCTTCTCTCTGCATGTCCTTTCTATGCCCGTACTCTTTACATCGAGAGGCACAATTCTGCACTGCGGGTGCTTTATTTCCATCTGAGGCACCATTTTGGTATTGACGATTCACCTGTCATACCATACGCTCCTGGGGACGTTGAGGCAGTGGTGGCAAACGACCAGGTGAAGATCTTCTGGAACTATTCGTTTCCCACCACTCGCAAGCTCCATGCCAACAAGCCGGACATCGTGGTACTTGAGAAGCACAAGAAGGCGTTGACCGTGGTGGAGTTTTCTGCTCCTTCGGACCAGAACCTCACGGAAAAGTATGCCGAAAAACGCGATAAGTACCGCGATCTTGTCATGGACTTGCGGCAGAGCTATGCTGGACATTCGGTTGTGTTGGTCGTTCTTTTGGTTGGGGTGATGGGTGGAGTTCCCGACTCGTTGGTTTCAGGGCTGCGGCAAATACCAGGTTGCCGTGGATCCGCTGAGCGGCTGGCGGATGCCATGCAGAAGGCAGTGTTGCTGGGCTCCCTCCGTCTACTTCGGGCCCATGGGGAGGTTGGTGAGGTGCACCGATAAAATAAAAGGCAGCCCTGGAGTTTACTGCACGAGAGTGCGGAGCGCTGGGGTCGAGGAGGCACTGCTGGGTTTGTCTTGTAATGACCTATGAGACGGCTTAGTAGTGTCTAAAAAAAAAAAAAAAAAAAAAAAAAAAAAAAAAAAAAAAAAAAAAAAAAAGAAAATAATAATAATAATAATAAAGGGCACCTGGCTGTTCTTGACTCATGCTAAACACTGTGTGGGGAAAGTTCAGTACGCGAAGCGTGGGACCGCGCCCTTGGGGCTCCACCTGGGGGTTGTTTAATTACAGCCCTCAGTCCATAGCCACTAACCGGTTATGGAGCCTGAGCTCTCCCTGCTGCCGCGGAGCTCAGAGTACCTAGGCAGCAAAATCTCGGCAATGCTGGGGACTCTCATAGTTTAACAGCAGACTATGGGAGGATAAATGCAACGGTCCCTAGCGCAATTGTCGGAGGTTGCGTGAAGGAGTCCCCGGATGGCCAGCGTGATCAGTTTGCCGGCTGCACCTAGTGGCGGGGAGGTCCGCGGGATCGGCCACCTTACCATCAGGGTGGTTTTGGTGGAGGTGGGTTCTCCACTCTGTGGGTCGATGGTTTTGGTGCACCAGAAACCTGCAGAGTGGGAGTTGCAGGCTGACGGAACGGTGGCTTACTTGACGCAAGTCAGGAGCAGCCGTGTCAGCGTAGGATGGGTTTTTTTGTGGGTGGGGGGTGGGCGCGAGCGCTATGTGGTGTATTCACTGTGTGGGGGGAACTATGTTTCGTGTATGGTGACCAGCCGGCCGGCTCAGGGAGATGTGGTGCCAATATATCGTAGTGGCCCGTGCAGTCAGGAAGTAGTCCCCTAGGTCTGACACTTGTATGACGAACGCTCCTCATGGATATTTTCGGTGAGGCAGCGGTCTGAAGGTGAGGCTCTCCAAACGGGTGGGTGAAGCAAAGCTAATATCCGAACACAACAGTGAACGGCGCTCGCGGACGGGGAATGTGGGTCGGGGGAGAGGGTGCAAAGCTCGGTCGCGGTGGGGCTGATGGTCACTGCGGTGACACTATTCGTACGTCATGCTCGGGGTAATAGACCCGGGTCCTACGGGTGTGATTCCGTGGAGGCTGGGTCTCACCGTGGCCGAAAGTCTGGCACTCCAAAGGGGCATTGTTGGGGAAAAAACGAGGCACAGCTGGGTCTGTCCTATGACCAGGGCAATCTAGTGGTGTCTCACAAAAAAAAAAAAAAAAAAAAAAAAAAAAAAAAAAAAAAAAATAATAATAATAATAATAATAATAATAATTTATTTTCAAATAGCTGGTTGTACATTACAACATGATTCACGTCAACAAAATAATAAAAAAAAAAAAAAAAAAATATGAGGACTTTAATTTCGGCTTTTGCTCATTTCCATCTGAACAAAACTATAGTTCTGCGAATTGCGGTTTGACTAAAGAACCCGAAATGAGATTTTATTTCGGCTTTTGAGCAAAATTTAAACAAAAATTGTTCTGCGCATTTCCCACAGCTAAATTTATTTAAAATATTGATTCATGTTAATTTCATGTGGTACAACACATGCTTCATTCTAACTAGTATCAAGGACTGTACATAATCCTTAAAATAGTATGACATTGTATATATATATATTGTGTTTTTTTTTTTACCATAATTTTTATATGGCTTATTATTTATTTAATTTATTATATTCTTTACGGTTTCTACTTTTTTTAAAGTAACGTATATCATATTAAATAATATTTCTCATCATTTATTTAGTAAAGATGTCCTGAAATTACAATCTGTGATCATGATACATTATATAAATCAGAATATATTACTCATGTATACTCGATTATTCTTGAATTATCGAAAGAAGTTTATTTTGTTTATTTTAATTTTTCTTTTTATAGCTAATTAAGCTATACTATACATATCTCTAAAGATTGAGGTTTAGGTTAAAGGAACATAACAAAATACAGTATTCAAATGTGCATAAAAAGGTGATTGTTATTATTTTTTTTTTGTGTAATTAACCTATTATATATAGTATAAACTGTTTTATATATATATATAGTATCAAAACCATGCAGTGCGCAAAATAATATAATTTTATTTACAGTAAAATAATTGCGAGTCAATAAAGTCATGCATCAGAGATGTCACTTTTGTTAATTGTTAATCAAGATATAAAAAATAACATTATATATATTTATGTTTATATTGATATATAATTATATAATAGTGGATGTGTGCCGCAGTGCGCTTGACCGGGTCTTGTCAGATCACCGAAGTCAGCAACGCCGAGCGTGGGATGGTTATAGTTGGATGGGTGACCATTTTCAACAAAAAACACGTTGTCCACCCAGGGGTAAATCGTTGCGCTTTTCCACAATGTGATTCCCCTGGCTTTGGACCATTGCACTTCAATCAGGCTCACTGACAAAAGCTGTAGCGTCCATCCTGACTGAGGTTTCCACGTTTCCTTCAGTCGCATATGCAGGCAAATGTCGGGATGGATTGCAAGGCCGTGGCCGCCCCCGTTCTGACAGCAATGCCTCCTTAGCATCAGTTGAAGTTTAATTGCCATCGGCATGCATGGAACTCATCAAATATTTAATATGTGTACTGAATATAATTAATACATATTATACATGTATGGTGATAATATGTTCGTTGATTTGCATCTGAATGCTGGATTTTTGCAATTATAATTATTTCATATCTTTTAAATAAAATAATGTAGTTGAAAAAAATACGTTAAATTGTTGCAGTCATCAATTTTGCTGCAGAGGTTAACATAAATTATTATATATATGTATTCACAATAAGTTATATAATTGCAGGGTATCTTTTTGCTCAAAAATAATGAGAATTTAAAGTAGAGTGAGCGATTGCATTTTTTTTAATATTTTATTTTCTAAAAATAGTTTAAGCTGCCCTCTATTGAGAAATGAAAACCAAAAAACTCCATCTCAAATAGTTTCACCACAAATATTCCCAAAATTGGTGTTTCGGAGGCCTTTAACGTGCAGCCTTATGGAACATAAAACCGCGTTCTACTCCAACATTTTCTGAACTATGGTACCATTTAAAAAATACTTACGTAATCTATGATGAATTCTTTAAATGGATTTTTAAATAAAAAAAACAATTTACGGAGCCATTTTTTCAGAAAAAAATCTTTAAGTTTTTGCGGGTTAATTCCCATAATTAAGGATTTTCATGATTTTTATCCAAGAAAATGACCCCGTAATTTTTTTTTTATTTGAAAATTCATTAAAGAATTCATCATAGATTACGTAAGTATTTTTTAAATGGTACCATAGTTCAGAAAATGTTGGAGTAAAACGTGGTTTTATGTTCCATAAGGCTGCACGTTAAAGGCCTCCGAAACACCAACTTTGGGAATTTTTTGTGGTGAAACTATTTGAGATGGAATAATTTTTTGGTTTTCATTTCTCAATATTATAGAGGGCAGCCTAAACTATTTTTAAAAAATAAAATAATAAAAAAAAAATGAACTCGCTCACTCTACTTTAAGTAATAAAGTAAAAAAATTATGGTATATATGTAACGTATTTATTATATAAATAAACAATTAACGTACACCCCAAGTATACTACCGATATAAATATATATACATTATTAAGTCTGTGGCACGATGTACCTCAAATTAATAATAATTTTTTGAAATACCGCGATGCGCGGAAATAGAGTTTAATAATAATTATGTTCAGATGGAAATGAGCAAAAGCCGAAATGAAAGTCTTCATTGGGTTTTGCTCATTTCTACTTGAGCGCAAAACTATAATAGTATTGAGCAAAACCCGAAATATTATATTATTTCGATTTTTATTTTGCTCATGATACCCGATGCTCGATAAACAAGAAATTAATTTTTACTAGCATATTATATTTATATACCAGTCGTTAGATGCTCAAAACTAGTTTTGGTCATTTTTTTCGGCTTCTCTGCCTCAATTTGGCTTTTGGTATAGTAATTAACATATATATATATATATATTTGTAGAATACATTGTAATATATTTAAGTATATATTATAAATAAGCTACTATTTATATTATGCATTATATATATATATATGTATATATATATATATATATATATATATATATATATATATATATATATATATATATATATATATATATATATATATATATATATATATATATATATATATATATATATATATATATATATATATATATATATATATATATATATATATATACATATATATATATAATCTATACATTGAGCTCTATACAAGGCCTTGTATAGAGCTCAATGAATCTATATATATATATATATAATTATTTATGATTTTAATGATTTATATATTATTTATATATAAATTTATTAATGATATATAAATAATTAAATACTAGATATTGTACAATATTTTAATTTTAATTATAACATAATTATTTACACTATTAAAACATAAAATAAATATATTTCAGCAGTATATTATTCTATATTATTTCACTCGTGCCAGGCGGTCTGTGCTGCGGGAAGTTTGAGAACAGGGGAATAAGCTGTTCCACAAACGTAGCTCCTCCCTCACTTTTGATTGGGCAAAATTTGTCACAAATGTCTGCTAGCAGTCAGACTAGTAAATACACCATCGGAAAAATCGATTGTTTGTGATGAACCTTATGTTTCATATACAGAAGGTTCATCACAAATAATCGATTATTTCTGATTGTGTATTTACGAACAGAAAAAAAAAAAATTAACGAATCACAAATTGCGCACGCTCTAGAAATTTTCCCGCCAGTTAAAAATATTTGCTGCTGATACGGCTGATATTTGTTCCGCGGCTTGTTTTGTGCATGAAATCGAACAAATTTTGTGATAAGTTTGGAATATAATACATCTCATTGGTATGTATTATCGTAGCTTATAATATGGTTACTTAATTTTCTTGTCATCATTCAGCTGCCGTTGAATTTAACGTGAGAATATAATATTTTCTTTGTACTGTCGTCATCTCACGTCCATCTTCCCTGCATGGAAAACCCATATTATGTATGCTAATACATACATATTTGCATCATGGTTTATTTCTGGTTTCGGTGCTGGCTCCATAAGGCAAATGTTAATAAAAAAAAATGAAAGATATGCCTATATTTCCCACGTTAAATCCAATATTCCTGTGGGAGGGGGCTGTATATGCATATAGCCCCATGCAGCCTTCCCAGTTTTTTTTTTTTTTTTTACAAGGATACACCCCTAAGAGCTTAATACAGCTCGCGGCGGGGTACTGGGTAGGGATAAGGTAGGGAACGGATAGTGGCCACGGCCTGCATGCTTACGCGTCCCAGCATTCGCTGAGGTGAAACTGAGGGAACCGTGGAAAACCTCAGTCAGGACGGACACCTCTACTTTTTCTCAATGGACCAAAGTGATGTCCAAAGCCTGGGGAACCACACACAAGTGCATCACTGCACTGGGTGCAGGAAAGCGAGACGAATTTACCCCAGGGAGGGAGCAGCGTATTTTTTACTTGAAACGGTCACCCATCCAAGTACTAACCACGCTCGACGTAGCCTGACTTCGGTGATCTAACGAGAACCAGTCAATGCACTGTGCCACATACATGGAATCATGCCCGCTCAGTATGCATATGGTTGCAATAAATATCTCCTCCTCTCAGTCCCTTTTTGTTCCTCGTCATGGTTATTTCATATTATGCACTTGTTGTACCGCATTCTTTGGCACTTATGCATACAATATATGTTTTATGTTTTATTAGTTGAACCAGCAGTGATGGACAAGAAAAAGGCCAGCACAGAACCAGGCACTTCCCAGCCAACAAAAAAGCCCAGGTAAACATTGTTACATTAAATTTTAATGAATTGAAATCGCTACAATCTGATTGACTGCCAGGCTGGACGATGACCAATCAGACGAGGAGTTCCCTGAGCTTCTTGACGAGGAGCCCACAGACGAAATGGACACTCAGGAGGAGGTGGAGGGGGTGGAGGGGCAGGTGAGGATGAAAACATCAACCAGCTAGGTCTCCACGTTGACGCCTACAGCATATCCTCGTCTGAAATAATGAGCTATCTACCTACCATGATTTCCTTGCAATAATGAGCTAAATCTACCTACCATGATTTCCTTGCAATAATGAGCTATCTGCTCTTTCAAGTGAGCACAATTATGAGCTGTAAATGAATGTAAAATAAAGCTTATAATTGTGTTCACCTGAAATAGCAGACAGCTCATTATTGCAAAGAGATCATGGTAGGCAGATAGCTCGTTATTCCGAATGATATGATGATCAGCCCATTGTTACTTTTCTTTTTATTGATGTTCACGAGATTCCAGTTAGTGCACTGCTGTTTATATGGCCATGAGGATCAGACTAGCCGTTCACTCAGAAGGTTGTTTTCTCTATGTAAACAATATTAGAAACTGACCTTTGGTGAAAAGTTGATATAAGATATTTGCATCTGATGGCCATTGTATTCCCATACCTCTGTATATTACAGTACATATACAGTATCTTTAAATTTTCCAAATATTTTTTTTTGTAAAAATAGAGTAACGACCTCAAAATTCTTCATTGAAAAATGGAAAGAAGGTGCAAATTTGTACTACTTTGATTTTCTCAGATTTTTTAGAGCCCTGGAAGTATTGCTAAAAAGTTTTGCCGAGGTCAGGTTTGAACCCACGCCCCTTTTAGGTCCTATCTTTTATTAAGAGAGGCATCAAGAGTCATCACTTGCTCTGTACTTTCAATAATTTCTTGAAAAAAGTTTCCAGACTCTAAAAAATCCGAAAAAAATAAGGGTCGCCTAATTTTGCACCCTCCATTCATTTCTGCAATAAAAAATGAGGTTGATACTCAATTGTCTGATTTTAAAAGTATTTACGGGATGTTGTTTATTATGAGAGCCCTGAGCGACTGTGTGGTCTGATGTTAAAAATGTTCACATATTTACGGGATGTTGTTGATGTTGAGGGCCCGGAGCTCCTGGGCAGCTCGGCCAAGTGGAGTCGGCCTCCCCTTAAGTCAATGGACCCTTCCAAGGAGGCGCTCGTCTTCCAACAGATCGACATCGAACACTACATCGGTGAGTTTACTTCTTTACGTACTTCTTAAGGGTAAGATAACACGAAACATCGATTGTTGTAGTCCCATTTGTTTAACATGTAAACCTTAGCAACCTCATAATAATTCTGATTTTTTTTTTTTTTTTTTTTTTTTAGAGACAGTTCTTAGCACCAAAAAAATGTAGGAAAAATTTCAAAACAATCGGACGATCTGAATTTTTTATATCAATTTATTAGTTTTGTTCTCCACGGGAAAGCCCTATACTGGAAATTTAAAAAATTAATTTAAAAAAATCGGATTGAGCGATTGTTTTGAAATATCTACATTTTTTTTTTTGGTGCTTAGAACTGTCTCTAAAAAAAAAAATCAGAATTATTATGAGGTTGCTAAGGTTTACATGTTAATCAAATGGGACTACAACAATCAATGTTTCGTGTTATCTTACCCTTAACCTGAGAATTGGGATGAAATAAAGTCATTGAGGGATCGTTTTCAAATTAACTAGATAGACTTTCAACAATCTTCTTATAAGCCCTGATTGTCTCCATAATTTTTTAACCACTGAATTATGAAATATACACTCATCAAATTAGGCCTTTTCAAATCTCGGCGTCCAAGACTTTGATCGCCGGTACTTGGTATGTCCCCGGCCAAATATGATAAGCATATATTTCATAATCTGATGGTTAAAAAGTTATGGAGAAAATCAGGGCTTATAAAAAGACTGTTGAAAGTCTATCTAGTTAATTTGAAGAAGATCCCTCAATGACTTTTTCCTCCATTTTAAATGATAAATTCTCAGGTTAAGCCTTAAAGTGTGGCATTTATTGAAGTTAATTTGACATTTTGGAGGACATGTAATTGATTTGGTTGTCTTTTAATGCTACCTAGAGGATGTCTCTACTCTGTTTGGCAAAGCCAGAACTCGTAAGTCTCATGTTGCATTGATGTGGATTGCTTAAAAATTGTTAATTGCTTCATTGCCAGAATTATTATTTTCTCTCATAAAATGAATTTTGACGTCAAAAACATTGAAGATTTTTTGATCTTGCAGCATTGTTCTGCTCTTTTTGACTCCATTGCTTCCTTTTTAAAATTAAATTTAACACTAATTTTCATCCCTGATCAACTACACAGGTCATACTAACTTTTAAAAACGTTTTTCAATTTTATTTATGAATCTAAACTGCTGTCTATAAATATGTACAGTGTTTGCTAGCTTGTGTTGATGTTGTAAAATAAGATAGAATGCTTATTTCCTAGTGGTACAGAAATGCACAAACTGCAAACAATTATTTGATAATAAGCTTAACAATAATAACTGCAGCTTTTTGCTGTTTTTGTGAATGTATGCAATATTTTGTTTGGCCCAAGCTTGCAGACACAATGAGAATTAACTTCCGTGTGTCATGGTACAAATTCAACCAAAATTTTCAGAGCGTCGCAAAGTCTGTAGTGCCACTGTCATGCATACTTTATGTTACTTTTAAATGGGGCCAGATTTCCAGTTTTCAAAATGTGATTTACAGCAGATCCAGTCCAGTTTTTCTCAAAAACTTACTTAATATTTTACTTTTTTCGGTCTCTATACCATTAAGACCATACAAATAAAATTGCTATGAATGCTTCTTAAAATATAAGAATTTCTTGCAACATATTTTGATAAAGTACCGTTGTTTGCAGTAAAGAAAATTTAAGTGAAATACCATCAATGTTGTGTCAAAAAATAATAATGCAAAATATTTAATTTTAATTTTTTTCACGAAAAACGTGCATTTATTAGACAAGATAACTGGATTTTCAGTTTTATAAAACTGGAAAAAGTTTTGAAAAACGAAAAAAAGAAAAGAAAACAGTTCTCACTTTTTAAAATTAGTTTATTCCAGTCGAAACTTTTTTGCATTGATGTCAATGAAACTTCATGATTCGTGAACGTTTGAAGTCACATATTTGTAAAGCTGGAGATTTTGTCTCTACTCATAAACTCCCAGACTTTTGAATCTCTGAAAACGCTGGTCTGGCCACAGTAGTTACCGAATGTTGTTACAGGCCAGCCTCTGCCCGGCATGCCGGGGGCTCAGACCGGCTCGGTGCCGGTGATCCGAATGTTCGGGGTGACCGACGAAGGAAACTCGGTGTGCTGCCACGTGCACGGCTTCGCTCCGTACTTCTTCGTGCTGGTGCCTCCCGCCTTCGAGGAGAGGCATTGTCTGCAGTTCAAGGTACTGGTTGATTGATTGATTGATTGATTGATTGATTGATATTCATGAATAAATATACTATATTTATATACTATATTTATTTATAAATTAAATTTATTGTTTTCTTCTTTTTTTCTTTTTTTTTTCAAAATGGACAACCTGCATAAAAATTGTTTCTTGCAGAAATAAATAGAGGGTATCAATTTATGCTACTATGAATATTTTTCAGATTTTTGGAAGTACCCTTGACACCATTTTACCCTTTCGGGTGTGGCCAGGCCGATATTTAGCCTTGTCAGTAAGAGTTATCTTGCGACCATGCTGGGGGCTTACCAGGCTCCCAGAACCCTTTCCTGCACTCTTCTGGGCTCCTACTACCAGACCTGTGCAGCCTGCAGTGGCAGTGCAATACTGCAGGGCAGTGGAGTATAGACAGCCTTAAGCTGCCTTCCTCCTACCAACTCCATAATCTAGTAATCAGTCACACCCATCCCAAGTCACGAAAAGTCTGCCGTGTTCGGGAATTGAACCGGGGACCTCACGGACCAGAGCCAGGGGTACTAACCACTACACTACAGAGCGGATTTTACTACAGAGCGGATTTTCCCAGAACTATTTTTAAATAATTATTGAAAGTGCGGCCAAGCCCCCTGGAGGCATCAATATCCTAGTCCCTATCCTTTTTATGAAGGATTCAAGGTTGCCAACTTAACTTACAGAACATTCAATAATTATTTAAAACTAGTTGCGGGATTCAATAAAATCTGAAAAAAATCAGGGATCAGAAATAAAAAAATATCATAATTTGGTACCCTCTAACTAAAAAAAAAAAAAAAAATGCAAAAATTTCATACAGGTTTTCCTTTGAAGCGGTGTGTGTTTCCATGTTGAAGTAATTCAATTTAATTAGAGCAGGGAACTGATATGCTAGTTATATGTGTTAAACTTTCGTTTTTCCCCACCTTCAATAACAATGTGATATAGACACAGAACTACTTGATGTTGTTTTGGCCTGAGACAAAGACACGAGAGACAGTGGAGGGGGCTTAGGAGAAGGAGCAATGACTGCAATGCACCTGCAAGGGTTGGAACACAGCGAAGAAAATAATGAAGCAAAACATGAATGGTTGAGTTTATGACCCAGCCCTCCTCCCATCCTCTCTGCTACTAGACTGATATATTTTGACTGCTACATGCAGAGCCCTCTATATGTTGTGTCTTCAATTAAAATTACATGATGAAAGACTCCCAGAAGTCTGAGCCTTCTACTAGCATTTCAGTTCTCTGATTAGAGCAAAGTCTTCTGCTCGTTGTTAGTAATCAAAGTAAAGTCTGTCGCGTGAAAGGAAAAACATGGGACGGTTGTTGATTTATATGTTGACTTATGGAAAATGACCACTAATTATGAAGTTGAAACGGTTACCTAGTGCCAACAATGCCATTACGTTCTCTGCTCTGGTGGCAAAATTAGGCATTACGTCGTCCCATGTTTAACAATGAAAAAGGCTTCATGCAACAGACATTATAAACAATGGTTTGTCACACCCATTGTGACTAGAAGACTTTGGATTAGAGTCATTAAAACATTGGGAACATTTGTTTGTGTAGGAGGCGCTGAACCGAGGTGTGATGGCAGACCTTCGTTCCAACCCTCACAACCTGAGTGAGGCGGTGCTCGCCACGGAACTGGTGCGCAGGGAGAACATCTACGGCTACCGCGGCACGGGCCAGGTGCCATTCCTGCGTGTGACGGTAGCGCTGCCGGAGCTGCTGCACAAGTGCAAGCGCGTGCTGGAACAGGAGAACGTGCTGCCTGCGCTTGGAATGCACGACTACTCCTGCTTCGAGACAAACATAGACTTCGACATCAGGTGAGCCTCCTACCATTGTCACTATCGTAATTATTTTTTGATGGTACAAAAAAAAATATAAAATTTAGATCAGAACATACAGTAGAGAACAAAATGACTTCACTTCCTGAAGTAATAAAAGTAATTATTCGGCCCAGTTTTTGAGATAATGTATTAATTTTTTATTTGAAAAAGATGCTGACTTTTGACTTAATTTGACTAAAGGCTGCCAGATTTCCAACCAATGATATTCTCACTATTTATATCCTGTTTATCTCGAAAACTAGGTTGATTATTGCTCCATTTTCTTTTTTTTTTTTTTGCTGAATATTTATTTCATATTATACTGTAAAAAAGGTTTACTATAATTATCAGAGTGATTCACCATCTCCTAAGATTAGTGAAAATAATCCTCAATATATATACAATTAGTAACTATTAACCCTAGCACTACCAAGGAGTGGAGATGACCCGCAATTCTTTTAAAATGGAAGAAAATGTGAAATATTTCTAAAAAAAAAAAAAAAATATTAATTTAGCTTCAGGAGACCATGAAAGATGTCGAGGTCTCATGTTTAGTTTCTGTGATATTTCTAAAAATAGTGTAGTCCACACTTCCCCTGAAGATCGTGAGTGTTAAATCACTGCCCCCTCCACCGAGGCCTGTTCACTGTGAAGTGCGTGAAGTCCTAAATCCCACTGCCAGATCATTGTAAAATCCATCTAATTAGAAGTGAATTATATTTTTTTTTTATATATTTTCACACCCCAGGCATAATTTTTAAAACCCTTATTATGCTGTGTGTAAAGTTTCAAATTTTAAAATAACGCATTTCATAAAATTTTTGGGGCGGGGTCAATTTGCACACCGGTATATAACTCTATGGTTGAAAAAGTTGAAAATTCCACCTCAAACTACTAAGTTAAAATGTGTGCAGGTTCATGGCGGACGTGGAGATGATGGGGTGCAGCTGGGTGGAGCTGCCGGCTGGTCACTGGCGTCCTCGCGGCGTGACGTCACAGCTGCCGGTGTTGTCGCGCTGTCAGCTCGAGGTGGACATCTCCTGGGAGTGCATCGTCGCACACCAGCCCGAGGGGGACTGGCTGAGGGTCGCTCCCTTCCGAATACTCAGCTTCGACATTGAGTGTGCCGGCAGGAAGGGTGAGTTTGTCATGTGGACGTGAATTATCGGGAGGAATATTAGGTGTGTTTTTTCATTTGTCACAATAGACAACCTGAATTTCAATTTATTGCCTTTATTTCCAATTTGTGTTTGATTTATGTAAAGTTTTGTTTTATTTAATTTACATATTAATGGACAACATACATGAAACAAAATTATTGCAGATATGAATAGAGGGTACCAAATTATGCTACTCTGAATTTTTTCAGATTTTTTTGAGACCCAGAACTATTTTTAAATAATTATTGAAAGTGCGGCCACGCCCCCTGGAGGCGTCAATAGGCGTCCAGTCTCTATCCTTTTTATTAAGAATTCAGGGGTGCCAACTGAAATCACAGTACTTTCAATAATTATTTAAAAATAGTTCCGGGTCACAAAAAAATTTGAAAAAATTCAGAGTAGCATAATTTGGTACCCTCTATTTATTTCTGCAATAAAATTTTTTCATGTATGTTGTCCATTGCAGTGACCAAAATTTGCTCCTAATAATTTTGCACCGATGTGTCGCAGGCATCTTTCCGGAGCCTCAGCACGACCCTGTGATCCAGATTGCCAACGTGGTGGTGTGTCAGGGTTCCACGCAGCCAATCATCAAGAACGTCTTCACGCTGCTCGAGTGCGCACCAATCGTGGGCACCCACGTGCTCAGCCACAAAACGGAGGTCTCACTGCTAGAGGTGCGTTCTTACTCACGTTATGTCTCCTGTGATCTTACCTAGCTTTCAGGGAACGGGCCGTAGAAACATTGACTTTCTTGTTAAATTCATGTCAATACTTTCCCCTACATCAATGATCTGTGTTATACTTGTGATTAAAAAGGTGACAATACATTATTTTAACTTGATTTCTCGGTATTTTTAATACATAATTCTTTATACATTTTACAAGTTTGAGTACAGTAAAAATTTTTGAGAGTTATTCTTAATCTCAGTTTCCATCCTTGTGGCACAACTTACTGAGCCTGTGCCATATAATTTATTGACCCTTTGTTTCAGCAATGGGCCAACTTCATCCGAGAGGTGGACCCTGACATTGTGACCGGCTACAACATCAACAACTTCGATCTGTACTACCTGCTGAACCGAGCCAGGCACCTCGGGGCCAAGAACTTTGAGTTCCTCGGGCGAATCAAGAACATTAAGTGAGTTGGTCTGAAATTTGTTCTTGTTCTGAATTTCTGACATACTAAAATATGTTCTTGTTATGAATTTCTGGCGTGCAATCAAGTTCATTTGGCTACAAGACCATCAGTTCAAAATCGGCTCTTTGCACTTTCTGATCAGGTCTACATTTCAAGTGTTGTGATAAAAAATACAGTAAAACTTGTCAGTCCGTCAAGTCAAAGGACCCAGAAAATTACCTTATATTGATACTTTGTCTCAATAATATAGTTATATTTTACGGGGCTGCGATCTCCTTTACTTGAAATCGAGTTTTACCTAACAACAAGTTGCGTAATAACAAGCTGCGTAATAACAAGTTGCGTAATAACAAGTTTTTACTCTATAGCTTTTATCAGAAAACGCAAAGGGTCGGTTTTGAAACTGATGGTCTCAATTTGGTTATCATCCACCATAGTTATTGTCAAAGTCTTCTTCTCGCAATGGTTGTATCAAATCATTGTTTATAATGTCTGTCGCATGAAGCCTTTTTCATAGTTAAACATGGGACGAACGACGTAGTACCTGATTTTGCCACCAGAACAGAGAACGTAATGGCATTGTTGATGCTAGGTAACCGTTTCAACTTCATTATTAACGGTCATTTTCATGTTAACATGTAAATCATCAACCGTCCCATGTTTTTCCTTTCACGCGAAAGATATTACACAACAATACTTTGTTTACTAACAACGAGCAGAAGACTTTGGTTATTGTTTCAATTTCATTGCCAATGCACCTTTTGTGCAGGTCGTTGAGTAGAAATTGATTGTTACAGGTCTGTGGTGAAAGACTCGATACTGCAGAGCAAGCAGATGGGACGCAGGGAGAACAAGAGAGTCAACATGGAAGGCAGGGTCATCTTCGACCTGCTGCTGGTACGTTTGTGTTAGGGGTGGAAAATTCCCTCCCTTAAATTCAAATTCTTAATGTGAACCAATTTAGAAAATTCAAAAGCTGTTCCTGGGATAAAAAACATAGCCAGATTGAATTACAATGTCAGAAACAAGCAAAATTAATCATCTGATTTGTTGGAGTAAGTTTTTTAATGAAGGATTGTTTTTGTTGTAATTATAAAATAGCACTACAGTAATGGATTCAAAAGGGTGATTTACCCTTAAAAGAAAAATTTTATGTCCATTAAATCAAATGTTTGTATATAATTTTAATTTAATATGGAATCTCATAATAGAAATTCCAATTTTTGGGTTTGAGGCAAAAAATCATCAAAAATTCAATGTCATGAACAAAGTATCTCAGCTATCAGCGCTATCCGGGAACAATGTTTCAAAGCTCCACAAACAACCCTTCTTTGCAAAATCTATGACTGAAAATGAAGTACGAATTTTGATTTACTTGATATGTAAAATTAAATTTGAATGCAGCCCTCATCAATTTGGAAACAATGTTAACTTAATGAAAGAAAGTGATTTTCCATTTTTCGTGTAAATTCTTTCATTTTATTTGTTGCAAAATTTTATATAAATTAAGAAAGTCCTGGCTTAAAGTTAAACTTAACCGCTTGTACAGGTGTTAATACAATGCTGCCAATTTGTTGATCATGTGTGCAGTGTTAATACAATATATTTGATCATGTGACTGTTGATACAATATGTTGACGTGCAGGTGTTGATTCGAGACTACAAGCTGCGCTCGTACACGCTCAACGCGGTGAGCTTTCACTTCCTGGGAGAGCAGAAAGAGGATGTCCATCACTCGATCATCACGGACCTGCAGAACGGAGACGACCAGACAAGACGCAGGTCAGAGCACAATCAAGTAGCCAACAAAATTTACTTCACAAATGGAGGGTTCTGCTACTCTGATTTTTTAGAGTCTGGGAACTAGTTTTAAAGTAGAGTGAGCGAAAAATTGACCAATGGTAAAGCTCATTCTCTTGCATGTAAAAAGTTACTTTGGAGCACCATAAATAAGCATCTGAAATCAGTTGAGACCGTCCTTCGTAAAAATTCTGAGCATTTGGGTCTAAAAGTCGATGACTTCGTCCATCTACTCCATGCTAACGCTCGAAAAACGTGGCTTCTTTTTTATTTGAACTTTAATTTCTTTCGCAATCTCCCGTAAAATGTGTTTAAAAAATATTCTAAGATAGAACATATTATGGTGAATCAGAAAGTGTCATAACCTTTATTAGCCCTTCATAAAAATTTTGAGAAAATTCTGATACAATACCAAAATCCGAGGCAAATTTTCATTTCAAATGTTGCGGTCTACGGGTTAACAGCTGACTGGATCAACGGGATCAACAACACTATATAACTTCAGCAGATGCTCGTATTGCGCAACTTGCATAAATTTCTACTGCGCAGTTTTTGAGGAGCCGACGTAACTTTTTCGTATGCACATATATAGTGCGTGACGTCATTCCCGTCATGCACTGCGCACTCAACTCGCTGACTCCTCTTTAAAAAAAAACATTGAAAGTACAGAGAAAGTGATGTCTCTAGACGCGTCTCCTAATAAAATGATACAACCTAAAAGAGGCATGGGTTCAAACTCAACCTCGTCAAAACATTTTAGCAATACTCCTCGGGCTCTAGACAATAAAATAAAATATAGCCTGGCATGATTTTGCACCCTCTGTTCATTTCTAGAATAAAAAAAAAAAAAAAATTGAGGTGGATACTCTATTCTACTTGTGTTTGCAGAGCTTCACTTGCAACTTTGGAAGATCAAAACTAAATATTGAAAAATAATAATGAACACTAGCATACCACTCAAAGCAGCAAAAGATTTAGCCCTGCTCTGTTTGTGTTCATTGTCACATAGTTTATAGAGGTGTGGTGAGCTGGAACCATTTTGTGATGGCCAGACTGGGTGCATTTTTTACCTCCCCCAAATTGCAAATCGCATCTCTTTGCCTCTTAGGGCGGCAGAAATCATGCAACTTTGATGCTATCCAGAGGTGTTCCTTAAAGTGATCCGGACCTCAAATAGAGTATTGACCACAAAATTTTTTTATTGCAGAAATAGATTTAATAGATTTATTCAGTTCTTTAGGCCATACAAATAGCATAGAACAAGTCATATACAGTCATAATACATCACAACGAAAATACACAAAACAACAATAACAATAACAACAAACATAAAGTAAATACAATAACTAGATAGCCAAGTAACACATTACTTTTTTTGTAAAAAATCTTTAACGCTATAATGCTAAATGGATAGAGCGTGCAAAGTTATGCTACCCTGATTTTTTTCAGATTTTTTAGAGCCCGGGAACTATTTTTAAAAAATTATTGAAAGTCCTCTTTGTGACGTCACGAGACGCCGCTCCTTAAGAAAAAGATAGGACTTGCCGCCGTGTGACGTCACAAAAAGAACTTTCAATAATTTTTTAAAAATAGTTCCCTGGCTCTAAAAAATCTGAAAAAAATCAGGGTGGCATAACTTTGCACGCTCTATCCATTTCTGCAATAAAAAATTTTGAGGTCAATACTCTATTAAAAATTAGCCGATCACCAAGAGTGGTTGGAGCTGATTATCATTATGTACATTATTTTTATCAAAACGCGATGCAGCCGCATTTTTTCACAGCTGCATCGCGTTTTGATAAAAATAATGCACATAATGATAATCAGCTCCAACCACTCTTGGTGATCGGCTAATTTTTAATTTGAGGCCCGGATCACTTTATTAGTTTGCCACCAACTATTTTGATATTGATAGACTGGGTGCTCTTCTTACATCTCCCAAAATTGCAAATCTGCATTTTCCTGTCTATTGAAGCTGCAGCTTTAGCAAGTGAGGCAGGAGTAAAGTGACACCGTTATGTCCAGGACTGTACAAGATGAGGCCTCTAGTGTAGAAATGTTAAGTGACTGACTGTGCGCAGACTGGCGGTGTACTGCGTGAAGGACGCCCACCTACCCCTCAAGCTGCTGGACAAGCTGATGTGTATCATCAACTATATGGAGATGGCGCGCGTGACGGGCGTGTCGCTGCTGTGCCTGCTCACTCGGGGACAGCAGATCAAAGTCGTCTCCCAGCTCATCAGGAAGGTTAGTACATCCGTAACATGATGCCTTATGGAGTAAGCCAGCAGTGGTATTACCTTAGAAGTCCACAGATAACCAGCTCTTTAGTGTAGTGGTTAGTGCACTTGGCTCTCGTCCGAGAGGTCCCCGGTTCAAATCCTGAACACGGCAGACTTTTCGTGACTTGCGATGGGTGTGACTGGCTACTAGATGAAAGAGTTGGTAGGAGGAAGGAAGGAAGCTTACGGCTGTCTATACTCTGCTGGGGTGATTAAGACCGCGGAATGTTGTGCAAACAACATATGTGTCCCACTTAGAAATGGTACTTAATTGTCTGGCGTGCAGACTGGGTATTAGGAGTCTCAGAGAGCACTGAGAACAATGTTGAAAAATAAGTTCCACCATTCGTAACCAACCAACAAATAGAATAAAGTCCACAAATTTGAACACTGTACCTCTTTTGCTTTTTACATTAATGCACCTAATTTGCCAAAGTCAACTTGGTAAAATGTTTCAAGATTGCTGATCTAAAGCTGGATCCCATAGAGGCTTCAAGTGTTCCCCGTCAAGAAAATTTTCTCCATAAGCCACCATGTTACAAAATTTGAATTTTTTCTCAGTAAGTATTAAAGATATTATTTTGAAATCGTCTTTTAACCCCCCCCCCCCTTCCTTTACAAGTCTTTTTGATTTTGATAATGAATCAAAAACTTATTTTTCTCTAAAAAATTTGACAAAAAAGCGATTATGAGTTTATTTTTTTTTACCTAGGTTTAGATAGGACGGTGGGAACACTGCAAAATGAGCTGACATCGGCATTTATTGACATCGGCATTTCAAAAACTAAATACCAAATTGTACGCTACCAGGACGACACATAATCAGAGGTTTAGAGTGTTGTGATGATCACTCACTGAGGTGGTTGTGTTGTCAGGCGAAGGAGAAGAACTTCGTGATCCCGGTGTACAGCGTGCGCGGGGGCAATGACGAGCAGTATGAAGGGGCCACGGTGATCGAGCCCAAGAAAGGCTACTACAAGCAGCCCATCGTGACGCTGGACTTCTCGTCTCTGTACCCGAGCATCATGATGGCTCACAACCTCTGCTACACCACGCTGCTCCAGCCCGGAGCCAAGGACAAGCTGGGGTCAGTCAGAGATCAGTTTTCTGTCCTTCGGCCCTTCTCATAATTTTTTTAAGGCTTACCCTGAGAATTTGTAAAATTTAACATGGGGGAAAACAAAGTCATTGAAGGATCTGCTTTAAATTAACTAGGTAGACTTACAACAATCTTCTTATAAGTCTTGAGTTTTTCAGAATTTTGTAACCACTGAATTATGAAATTTGATGAGCATATATTTCATAATTCAGTGGTTACGAAATTCTGAACAAATCAAGGCTTATAAGAAGATTGTTGTAAGTCTACATAGTTAATTTAAAGAAGATCTTTCAATGCCTTTTTTTTTATCTAAATTCTAAGCTAGGTTAGGTTTATACCTTAAATTCTAGTGAAAGTAGAGCTAACACCATCTCATTTATTCAATTGCTAAAAAGACTTATAATGCTATTCCAAATAGAACCAAAATATAAAATAATTCAATCTCAAAGAAGTGCTCCAGAAAAAAATGTGAAGTGAAAATAGATTTTTTTTTTATTTTAACATGAGTCTAACTTAGGGGGGAAGGGGGGGGGGAATGCAACTGCATGTTTATATTCCTACGCTACATAACATGTATCTCAACACTGCAGAAATCAGGCATTGTTGGAGATTAGAGCCATGAAATCTTGCTCATGCATATAGAGGCACATGGAGAAAGGGTAGGCTTCTGATATCAGGCCCAGGAATAGAAAAACACAGACTACATTTAATAAACAAAAGCAGCCTACATTTCGTCTCTCGTCCGGAATAATGAGCTATCTGCCTACCATTATATCATTGCAATAATAAGCTATAGTAGAACCATCATATGATCAGCGCTGTCACTTTGACGAGGCAAGCCGGCAGCTGGTATTCAGCCTGCAGCCGCCGGCTTGCCTCGTCAACGTGACAGCGCTGACCATATGATGATTCTACTATATCTGCTATTTCAGGTGAGCTAAATTATGAGCTTTATTTTATAACTATTTACAGCTCCTAATTGTGCTCAACTGAAATAGCAGATTGCTCATTATTATAACATTTTTTGGTAAAAAGGTAGCTCATTATTCCGGACGAGGAACGATTTATCCTTAGAAAGTTTGTGGATGAGCAGTATGAAAAAAAAAGTGCAAGTTCTATTCAAAACTTTCAAAAGACCAAAACATTCTTTAGACATATTTCTTTGCAAGGTTAAAGGCATACAGGTCTCAAATTAAAAATTTGACAGTCACAGAGAGTTGCTTGAGTTGACAATCAACATTCGGATTATTTTTTCCTTGCATGAGTGGGGGCTACAATGTAAGGATGCAGGTCCTTGATGGCGTCAAAATGACGTCACAACGCACAACTATACATACGCCGCCATGTTTTTTGACGTCATTTTGACGTCATCAAGGACCTGCATCCTTACTTTGTAGCCCGCACTCATGCAGCTGTATCGCGCACGCAAAAAATAATCCAAATGTTGATTGTCAACTCAAGCAACTCTCTGTTACTGCCTAATTTTTAATTTGAGACCTATCTCCCTTTAATTAGTTTGAAATTTTCTCCCCCAAACTCTCAACAATTAGTTCAATTTGCTACCTCACATACTGGGACTGATTGAGAGCAGAGAGGTATAACAAACATTGTCTTACAGGCTGACTGACGACCAGATCACGGTCACCCCCAACGGTGACAGCTTCGTGAAGAGCTCGGTGCGCAAGGGGTTGCTGCCGGAAATCCTCGAGAGTCTTCTGTCTGCCCGCAAGCAAGCCAAGGAGGACCTCAAGAAGGAGACCGACCCTCTCAGGAAGAAGGTGGGCTTTTGTTTAATTTGTTTATTTAGAAAAAAAAAAATAGAAGCGCGTTAAATAGAAATCATAAGAAAGAGGGGAACGTTAGATTGTTATTTATGAATTTCAGACTTTTCCTTCTTGATTTGTTTTGAGAATAGGCAGTACTGAGCCATGCACCCATACGATCAGTTAAAACTCGTGACTTGTGACATTATATTAAGACTATGCACCGTAGTAATTAACAAAACAGGTTGTAATCTTTGAAAACATTACCTTAAACATCATACAGTAGTTATTAAAAATAATTTGATAAAGACCTGCTGGATTATTTTGCTATAAATTTATAAAAGACATATGTATTTATGAACTTACAATTTGTGTTTTTATTTAATTTATTTATCCAAACAACTGATTGTACAGCAAATATTTAAGATGATTTGAAAGAAAAAGTTTGCTAATTTACATTTTTGTAGTACTGTACTCCTCCCCACGTTTTACTTGTATGTTCTTTGAAATTTTCTACTGTTCTTTGACCAACAAGTTTGGTCAATGGCTGAGGAGTCAATAAAAACTTTAAGACACACAAGTCAGAGCCTGTCTTCATATTCGAACTCACGAGAATGTTTTGACACATGGTCGTTCATTTTGTACCGTCAGGACTCACCAGAATGTTTTGACACATGGTCGTTCATTTTGTACCGTCAGGACTCACCAGAATGTTTTGACACATGGTCATTCATTTTGTACCATCAGGACTGACGAGAATGTTTCGCAGGTGTTGGACGGTCGTCAGCTGGCCCTCAAGATCAGCGCCAACTCGGTGTACGGCTTCACGGGCGCGCAGGTTGGCAAACTACCCTGCCTCGAGATCTCGGGGGTGAGTTTTATCAACGAGACAGCTGATAGGCCCAATTCTGTGGGTTGACATTGTTGCTCTTGCTTTCTTTCTATCTTTTTTTTAACTTAAAAGCAGTTGACTGTAGCTCTAAGATGTACAGATACACACTATAAAAAAAAATGCCGCTTTGGTATTTGCCTATTTGGTAGTTAAAAAATAATCTACGTATATATATTTTTTTTAATTTTTGGTAGTTAAAAAATAATATATATATGTTTAAAAATCAAACACCTTTGATTTTTAAGAAGTAAGTGTAATTATTTGCCGCTCGCAATTTCAAGCTCGTGAAAAGATTATCACGTTACTTGAATTAATACACCTAGGCTAGATTCACGTACAAGACTAGAAAATTCCCAATCTGGGGCTAAATTTACATGAGAAGCAAACTCATTCCATTTTATGGTAGATCTACAGAAATTGACATTTTTGTGCAGCTTTATTCATGTTGCAGTATTCAAATTATCCAATAGACTATGATATATAGGTTCATTTTAAACAAGTATGACACCCTTGCTGTTGCATTATGTAACTACTTTGTTCAAACTAATGGCCCCTCTCACTGCCCACTCCACCAAGGCCTGCGCACTGCGAAGCGCGCGAAAAAACATAGTAGTCCACCCCATTTGCTATAGCATTGTAAAATTTAAATAAAATCTAGTAGAAATAAAATTTTCTTGATATTTTCACACCCCAGGCACAATTTCTAAGCCCCTTATCTTACCGTGTGAGAAGTTTCAAAATTTTAAAACCACTCCTTCCATAAAAATTTCGGGGTGAAATTAGCATATAACTCAATGGAAAATTGAAAATCTAGGACTACTATTTCAAAAAAACAATCAAGACCGATATTATAGTGCGCAGGCCTTGTTGTTGGAGTGGACAGTGAACCTCTAGAGCACTTGCAGCTCCCAACTACTATCAGAACCAAAAAGGTGTGCCCCTGAACAGCATACAAGTTCCATAAGGGGAGGGGCACACCATTTTGGTTCCGATAGTAAACTCTGGACTTACCTGACAGAGCACGACTGCGTACGGCCGCACGATGATTGAGCAGACCCGTGCGGAGGTGGAGCAGAAGTTCTGCCTGGCCAACGGTTACGAGCACGACTCGGTGGTCATCTACGGAGACACAGACTCGGTGATGATCAAGTTCGGGGTCGACGACCTTGCCCGCGCGATGGAGCTGGGCAGGGAGGCGGCGGCGTACGTCAGCTCCAAGTTCATCAGCCCAATCAAGCTAGAGTTCGAGAAGGTAGCAAATTTATTGAGAAACAATGGATGGGGCTGTGTGCAGAAATTTTGACTGTCTTATTTAAGAATAAGGCAATACCTACAGCATGGGGAGAGTCACAATAACAACAACATTTGTATTATTAATGAAAATGCTTTATTTTTTTAATATTTTTCTGGTCTGGAGTAAGGAAGGAATTATGGTGTTGTCATTTCTGTAAAATTATTCTGTGGCTACTGCCAGAGTATTTACTTGATTATAAAATGTTAAACAGATACAACAGAACGTAGTTTGAAATTTTACAACTAAGTTTATCACCATGCTTCATTGTCTCAATGACTACAACCATTCTGCTTTATGGGGGCGTCATGATAAAATGTATCAATTGCCTAAAAATACTAAACAGCCACTTGATTTTTATCTTTTTAATAATGTAATTGTTCTTTGGATATGCTTTGGGAGTTTTTAACTTTTGAAATGAGGAAGAAAAACAGCTGTGAATTACTCTTGTAACCATGTCTTGAGTTATGGGGCTCAATGATTAAAAATAATGACAATGTTAGTTTGCAGTGTTGGTAAAAGTGAAAGCATATATTTTAAGGGTAAGATAACGCCAAACAGCTGTTCGACGTACTCCCATTTGATTAACATGTAAACCTTAGAAAATTCACAAAAATTCTGAAATTTTTTTAAGAGGCAGAAATTAGTGCCTAAAAGCCACAGAAAAAGTTTCAAAACAATTTAACAAGCCGATTTTTTTTAAAATTATGTTTTCAGTTTGTCTCTCCATGGGAAAGCCTTATGCTGAAAATTAAAAAACTTAATTAAAAAAATCGTCTCGTTAAATTGTTTTGAAATTTTTTCTATGGCTTTTAGGCACTAATATCTGTCTCTCAAAAAAAAATCAGAATTTTTGTGAATTTGCTAAGGTTTACCTGTTAATCAAAGGAGACTACGTCGAACAGCTGTTCGGCGTTATCTCTACCTAAGCATCATTTCCACAAACTTATGAAATTCCATAAAAAGGCATCTTAGACAACTTTATTTCCAATTCCACCATAGGATGACAAAATTCTTCCTGGAAATCTTACTGCAAAACGTTGTGATGTCATATCATGCAGATATTTAACACACAAGCATAGGGAAAGACGTTACACGACTATGACGTCACAGCATTTTGCAGCACAATAATGTGCCTCCATCAATATATTGTATGCAATAAAGAAGTCATGCAGGTTGTGGTTAAGTTTGTAGTAACTGAATGTTGACGACAGGTGTACTACCCGTACCTGCTGATCAACAAGAAGCGTTACGCGGGGCTGTACTACACACGCCCGGACAAGTACGACAAGATGGACTGCAAGGGCATTGAGACGGTGCGTCGCGACAACTGTCCCCTCGTCGCAAACGTGATGAACACCTGCCTCAAGATGCTGCTCATCGAGAGGTACTGCATGGCGTTTTTGTTGAATATTTGGGTACAGGGCCTGGAGTTATGTAGTGTCAATTTGAAAAATAAACCCCTGTAACAACCTCAAAATTGAGGAGACTGTGGTGTCTTCATCTTCTTTTCTTATGCCCACGTTTTGGCTTTTAAACCATTTTATTTCTAGCAAGCCAATAGAGAAAAGACTCTTTCTCTTCTCTCTTCATGTTGCCAGGCAACGAGTCAAGTTCTGTAGTTAATACAGAGCATCTAAACAGATGCCCTCTGTCTTGGTGTTCAATTTTACATAACTTACAAATGTCACTATCTTGGATTTTGAACTTCTTCTGATGTCATCCAAGATAGTCGTGGCCTGTGTCTAGTATAAATAAGTCGTAGTAGTTGAACCACCACACACTGAACTACGTGTGTACAGGGACCCTGAGGGGGCTGTCCGCTACGTGAAGGAGGTGATCTCGGACCTGCTGTGCAACCGTCTGGACATCTCACAGCTGGTCATCACCAAGGAGCTGGCCAAGGAGGACTACAAGGCGCGGCAGGCCCACGTGGAGCTGGCAGACAAGATGAAAAAGCGCGACCCCGGCACCGCGCCCAAGTTGGGGGACCGCGTGCCCTACGTGATCACCGCCGCGGCAAAGAAGACCCCCGCATATATGAAGTCAGAGGTACTTGTCTGTCAAGTCGGGAAATCAGTTCAATAGCAACCAGTAATTATTATTAGGTACTGTATTCATATTTTTAATTTCATTTATTACCGTACTCACAGAGATATTATTGTTATTTTTATTTAGTTTGTTGGCTCTGTTTAAAAAAACGTACATATAAAAGATTAACATACATAATATGATGTCATATATTACTTCAGCCATCCACAAATAGACCTCCACAGCACTCCAATCTTAAGCCGGGTTCACAATAAGCGTCAAATTTTTCTAGACGCAGCGTCAAAACCCTCTGATTGGTCAAAAAAATGATGCGCGCGATGTGCGCATGCGTGTGATTTTTAGAAGCTTGGCCAGGCAAGCTTCATGCGCTTCTGACGCGCGTCTAGAAAAAGTTGACGCTTATTGTGAACCCGGCTTTACGCTTCTGAAAATTTTGCACTCTTTGTTGCACAAAGGTTTTATTTTATATCTTATGTGTATAATACTTTCTAAAAGAGTTACTGTACAGTGTATATTTCTGTCCTCATCTCTAAATGTTTAAACCAAGCGTTTTTGCAACTGTGTGGCAGTCTGGTATTCTTAAGTTCTATAAGGAGAACTGAGTTTGTCATTCACAAAGTTCACAGAAAGTAAATTAAGGGAACTGAAACAAACTTTTAGTAAGACGACCTTTCTTTTTTTTTTTTTTTTTTTTTTTTTTTTTTTTTTTTTTTTTTAAATTATAATACAAATACAGTCCAACCAAGGCCCCTTGCCACCACTGACACTGTCTCGGTTCTTGCAGGACCCGATCTACGTGCTGGAGAACAACGTCTCCATCGACACGGACTACTACCTTCAGAACCAGCTGGCCAAGCCGCTGCTCAGAATCTTCAGTCCCATCCTTGGGGAGGCACGGGCAGAGGCCACCCTGCTCAGTGAGTTGCATTGTTGTCATTAACATCACAGTCAATAACATGACCATGATATTCACTGTAAAATAAGTTTTAATTACATTTAAATTATAATTAATAATTTGTAAATCACTTAATAAATTCCTTACACTGACAGTTGTTATTATCAATGTACAGTCTGCATGACAATTTTTATTGCAAAAATTAATTCATGGTACCAAATTACAAGAAGTTATTATGATTTTTTTTTCCATATATTTTTAGTCCCAGAACTATTTTTAAAAATTAATAATATTCCAAATTCTGTCTCACCCCCCTTTTCCTCTCTGTGAATCCTTAATAAAAAGAATAGGGCCTAAACACCTATTGACGCCTCAAGGGGGCGTGGCCGCACTTGCAATAATTATTAAAAAACAGTTCCTGCACTAATATATATATATATATACATATATATATATATATATATATATATATATATATATATATATATATATATATATGAAAAAAATGAGAGTATCATAATAATTTGGACCCCTCTATTCATTTCTGCAATAAAAAAAATTCGTGCAAGTTGTCCATTGCTCTGAGCAGAATATTGCAAAACAATAGATTTATCACCCATCCAAACAATATACAGTAAAAACTTGTTATTACATTACGTAATGTCAAGAGACCCAGGAAATAAGGTTTACCTCATTTTGAGTTTTTCCTATACCCACAATGTTAATAATATTTGATGAGACCTTGATCTGCTTCAAATCAAAATTGAGTTTCACCTAACAACAGGGTGCTTAACACCGAGTTTTTACTGTACCTAATATGTGTACATTAGTCCATTTATTCTCAACTCTTCACACCAATAAATTGTTTCCACAGAGGGGGAGCACACCCTGAGCAAGACTAAGACTACCTCTAAGGTGGGAGCCATGACTGCGTTCACCACCAAGAGGGAGGCGTGTCTGGGGTGCCGCACGCCGCTGCCTGCAGGCACCACTGGCGCGGTGTGCAGTCACTGTCTGCCCAAGCAGCCGGCAATATACCAGGTGGAGGTGGCCAAGTTGCAGGGGCTGGAGAAGAGCTTCTCACGTCTGTGGACGCAGTGCCAGCGATGTCAGGGCAGTCTGCACGAGGAGGTCATTTGCACCAGGTGGGTTGAACCTCCAGTATAATAGAGGCTTCAAGTCAGCTGATTTTTCCCACCATCGTATCTAAGCCTATGTAAAAAAAAAACGTGAATTTGTTTTTTCACTAAAAACAAGATTTTTTAGGGAATTTTCCCTTACGAAACTTTGGTCCAAACTGAAAAATACAGTAGATAATTCAAGATTTAGATTTTTTATTTGATTTATAACCGAGAAAAGTTAAAAAAAACACTTTGCTTCATTTTCAAGTACAAGATGGACCAGTTGCGCATCGAGAGGCGCACTCACTTGAAGCCTCGTTATATTGTCAATTGTTTAGTTTTTTTGAAGCCTTTAAAACCCTTTTAAATTATGCTGAAAAATGCTGTGATGAATGTAATGCCTCTCGTATGATGATGTATGATTTACTCTCGCTATGTTTGATCGAGTGTTTAAAATTTGCATGACTATGACGTCTAAAAAGGTATTAGAGGGTTCAAAGAAATCTGACAGAAAATTGACATTGTGAAAATCTCCATCCAAACATGCCATACAAAAATGTTGTCCATTTCATTTTAGCACATCCATGATGTTGATTTGTTGCTAAAACAAAATTAGTAATGGGTGAAAATTATTAACTTTTTTTTTTTTTTCATTTTCCTTCCTGGTAAACTCCAGAGATGCCAACTCTGGGATTTCCTGTGCTGATACTTTAGTGTACCTAGCTGTAATTTTGTGCAACAATCTTATGCAAAATCAGATAAGTTCATTGCGAAATTGGAGATCATGCACAGCAAACTTAATAACATAAAGTATTTCCAATTTTTTTTCTATTCAAATCCATAATATTGTCTTAATAAAGTCGCCACACTAAAATTGCACACCACAGTTCGGTAACGTGTATGTTATGTTGCAGCCGTGACTGTCCGATCTTCTACATGCGCAAGAAGGTGCAGATGGACCTCTCCTCGCAGGGCAAGACCATCGAGCGCTTCGGACCGGCCACCCTCGACTTCTGACAATTAAGATTTATTAATTTAAGAACCCCCTCTTTAATTAACTGATGTACTGAAACCTCTTGTAACTTGCTGAAGTTTGGCAACACTTTTGTCACCGATGGCATTCATGGCATTCAAGAAGTGGTCGGCAAATCAAACGTCGATCAGATTTGAACAATTAACGGAATTAATGTTGCAGGATGAGCTGTCTGTTGAGTTCAGTATTATCCAGTTTAAAGGGAAGGTAACACACCCGATGTTAAAAAAAATACCTCACATGAAAATTATGAAACACATCAAAATGTTCTCCTTTACATCCCCTATCAGTAGCTAAAGTATCAGGTACACAAATTCATAACTCAAAAGCTAAATTGAATTTGTATACCTGATATTTTACCTACTGGTAGGGGATGTAAAGGAGAACATTTTAAAATATGTTTCATAATTTTCATGTGTGGAAATATTTTTAACATCGGGTGTGTTACCTCACTCTTAAAGTGTAGTCACTGCTGGTAGTTATCCAGATTATTTGTCTCTCGCATCCACAGCATGAATCATGTTCAATAAGTTCATCATTGCAACAAACTCGTCCACATGAAATTGTGGATGAAAACTTCACAAATTGAATTGAATGTTAAGGGTAAGGTAACACGGATCAGCTGATCAATGTAGTGCCATTTGATTAACATTAAACCTTTGCAGACACAAAAATGCTGAAATGTTTTTTAGAGACAGATTTTAGTACCTAAAAGCCACAAAAAAAAATTCAAAATAATTATTCAATCCGATTCTTTTTATATTATTTATTTTTTTAATTTTTAACATAGGGCTTTCCCATGGAAAGCCAAACTAAAAAATCAATTAAAAAAAAATGGGATTGAAGAATTGTTTTGAAATTTTTTCTTTGGCTTTTAGGTACTAAAATCTTCTGCTAAGGCTTCATGTTAATCAAATGGGACTGCTGCATCAATCAGCTGATCCGTGTTACCTTACCCTTAAAGAGTTGTGTGAATGAAACGTACTGCTGCGTTTATGAAGAAGTTAATATTTTTATACTCTGTCATGTTTTAAATTGTTTTCGTGCCTTTCTGTAAATTAACTATGTTAGACAAGCTAGATTTATTATACTTAGGTTTTCAGGTCTTGTGTGCATTACATTAAACTTTGGATCATGTACTTCTGATTTACAATAAAAACAAAGTATTGAGAACATTGTGTTTTTTATTTCAATTTTTTAAGACTAGACAGTAAATAAAAAAAAAAAAAAAAAAAAGAAGAAATATTATCGAGAAAAAAATAAAATACGTTTTAATTTTGTACATTTTATAACAAATGGAAACAATAACATACTTTTAGCTATGAAGCAATCCTCAAAATATACATGGAATACAAAACTTGGCTTGCATTGAAACTAATCCCATTTTCACCTCAATTTTTATAATTACTGATTGCAGAAAATAAATATTTTGAGGGAAGAGCGCACTGGAATGAAGTTCATTAAAAACATTTCCTGTGCGGCTCATCCCAAATTGCAAAGTGAACCAGTAACCAGATCAAACATGTCACTGCAAGACAATTTATGCAAGGGGATGTGATGAGGGAGGAATGATCATCAAAACGGTGTTTTTACAATTTAAATAAAATTAGCGTGACTATTTTTGAATTTATAACAAAAAATAATTGGTGATTATTTTGAAAGGAAATACTTTGTTTCATCTTTTAATGTTTAGAATAGTTTTGCTAAAATTAACTGCAGTGCGTTGAATAATTATATTTTAAGAAGCCTTAATTAACAGTAACATGTATTTGGCAAACTTTGGTCCATAGATTCACAAAACACACAAACTTGGACGTGCACAAAAACTACAACGTAACAGAGGACTCAACTAAAACCAACAATACTGACAATACATTTCATGTAGAAAGCCGTGGGAAAATGAAATTTTTTGTTGTGGTACGTCTGAAGTAAATTTTACGAAAAGGTACAAATATCCAACAACTCTTGATTTACAGTAGAAAGTTATTTTGATTACAGTATAAAATAATAGCAGCAGTATTTTTTGTTTGATCTAGTTACCGTTATAATAATTTTATAATCATTCTTATTTTCACTGTTAAGCACACTCTTAGTTAATTATTATCTTATACTGTGATAAATATTGAAAATAGCTGAAAGCAGTCCTTCACTTTCTGTTCTGCAGGGCGTTTGCCAGCCAGTCCATGGCCTGGTCGAGCCCCTCTCCTTTGGTAGCGGAGGTCTTGAAGATCTGGAAGGTTCGGTTCTTGAGGGCGTCCAGGCCCAACGCTTGATGAACCTCCGCCACCGAGAGGGCGCCCTCGATGTCCTGCTTGTTGGCCAGCACCACCAGCACCGCCCCTCGCAGCTCCTCTTCCTGCAACGAGCAACCGTTGGTAAGATCAAGTTTCAACACGGTGAAAGTTCCGTTTATCGTCGTAAGTCAATAGAAAATTTTCTACCTTGAACACAAAGTCTTCTGCTCATTGTTAGTAAATAAAGTATTGTTGTGTAATGTCTGTCGCGTGAAAGGAAAAACATGGGACAGTTGTTGATTTACATGTTAACTTATGGAAAATGACCGTTAATTATGAAAATTGTTGTGTCTAATAGCGTCAACAATGTCATTACGTTCTCTGCTCTGGTGGCAAAATCAAGCACTATGTCGTCCCATGTTTAACAATGAAAAAGGCTTCATGTGACAGACATTATAAACAATGGTTTGTTACAACCATTGCGAGTAGAAGACTTTGCTTGATCATCAGGTTAATCAATTAATTGCCACACCTAATGACACCATTTCACAAAGTCTTCTACTCGCAATGGTTGTAACAAGCCATTGTTTATAATGTCTGTCGCATGAAGCATTTTTCATTATTAAACATGGGATGATGTAGTGCCTAATTTCGCCACCAGAGCACAAAACGTAATGGTATTGTTGGCGCTAGTAGACACTACAACTTTCATAATTAACGGTCATTTCCATAAGTTAACATGTAAATCAACAACTGTCCCATGTTTTTCACTCATAGGACAGACATTACCAACAATAATTTGTTATAAACTTGTTTATAAATAAATTATTGTTGTGTCAGAAGACTTGCCTGCCATTTCATCACAATAACAATGACTTTCAGTCAAAAATTTAACATCTGAATTTTAAAACAAACTTTTTGTTTGTTTGTCTATCATCAAAAATCCATGCATGTGAGTCTTTAGTTCCACTTCAATGTTTTAAAGTGTTTGAGGGGATAAGAAGAGAAAATTTTTGATAAAAAAAAGTGTTGATAGATAATTTAGAACCTGCTACAGTATTTCATTGTTTACAATACATTGATTGCCCGTCCTAAGTTTCTTACCTCCAGCATGTACACGAGCTCGTCCTTGGAAATTCCGATTCTGTCTCTGTCTGCAGAGTCCACCACGTAGATGATTGCGTCCGTGTTGGAATAGTAGCACCGCCAGTACGGCCTGCAACAACCAACAAGTTGCAGCGTTGAAGGTTCCACGAGGTTTACAGTGATTAGCGAGTTGTATTGACCTCATTAAAGCACCAAGAGATGGCACTAATAGACTCAGTATGACTCAACTACATGTGTACTTTAGCTCTGATATCAAAACAATGACACTTTTAGAATCACTCAGGTAAAATCCATGCCTGTCTTTATGATGTCAATATTGTGTTTTTATCTGATGAGAAAATGAATTTTAACCATGTAATGATAAAATTCATTCTCAACGTCTTGCAAAATTACAATGATTATTTAATATTATTGATCATTATTTTGTGGTAAAATACAGAATATGGTCAGTTTCGTGCAGTATTAATTAAGAGCATGCAATTATATTGTTGATCTCACAAAAGTCATTGACTCTTGCTTCTCGTCGTTCTATTTCAACGCCACACTCACCTGATACTGGTCTGTCCCCCGAGGTCCCACACCTGGAACTTGAGGTTCTTGTAGGTGACCTGCTCCACGTTGAAGCCGATGGTCGGGATGGTGGTCACCACCTCCCCCACCTGCAGTCTGCAACACAACACTTGCGTCATCACACCTCCTTGTGCACTACATGAAAATGTTATTAAATATTTGGATAGAAAAGTTATGCATTTTCAATTCTCGAAACCCTCGTAACACCCTCAAAATCATGCTGCAAAATATTTTGTTGCAACGTCTTTCCCATGGCTTGATTTTTAAAATGATTGATGATGTCACAGTTTTGCAACACGATTTCAAGTGTGCTGGAGGGTTTAAAAAAAAAGCTGGAAAGAATTGATATTCCAAAGCTTGAGACCCTCTATCCATATGTGAAATAAAAAATTTATGAAGGTTGTAGGAGTCTCAAACATTTTGTGTGGTAGACAGGAGTCAACTTGCTCCAGATACATCTAATGAATGTCAAATATTCAAGAGTAAAAATCTAATTTTGCACTTTCCTAATAATTTGAAGTCATTTTGAGTCAAACACATAATTATTTTACAAAACTTAGAAATTCAAGAATTGTAATGTTTTACTGAAAACTTGGAGTGAATTATTATTATTATTTTTTTTTTTGTTCTACAGCATTACGGTATGTAGTTGATAATAATTATGCTACCATGCTCTTTTGTTATAACTCCAGAATTGAGCTTTTGCAAGTCCGGTACAAAGAACTTGTAATTACCCTGTAGGAATTCGTCTTATCTACAACACTGAAAACTTTACAATGTGCTGTAAAGATAAACAAACGATGTAATCTAATCAGTCATTTTCTTCCTTCCTGGCAGCTCATTGCCAAGAGGCAGTGAGCACCGCAGCTAATTTACAATGGATTTGGAGGCTTCAAGTCAGCTGATTTTGCGTTCCTAACGTCCTATCCTAGTAAAAAAAATTGAAGTTGCTTTTTTATTTACTTGATTTTTTTAGTTCTCGATTCATCACCTACCCATAAGGCTTCTGGCTTTGGTAGGACTGTATTCTTTTTTTCACTAATAAAGCTATTTAAATATATATATATATATATATATATATATATATATATATATATATATATATATATATATATATATATATATATGTATATATATATATATATATATCAAAGGACCCCTAAATGGAGGGTAGGGGGAATGTGTTGAAATAAAAGCTTTAATAGTTACTGAGAAAAAATTTAAATTTTCTAACATGTTGGCTTGTGGAAAAAAAAAAATCCCGAATACTTAAAGCCTCTACTTTAATAGGCAGGTACTGTAGCTATAACTGCAATAGGCGGCGAATTATATTGTAAAAGCTCTTTAAGAATTGCAATATGCATTACTTTGGACCAGTAATGCATATTACTGCAATAATATATGCAATAATATGGTTGAGTTGCAATAGACACAAACATTAACATCAATTCTCCGTCACAAGATGTTTTCTGCCCCAATGAAAAACCTGCATCATTTGATACCTAATAGATCATACCTAGTTATAAATAACTTACGTACCAAACACAAATAAACATAATTTTTATTATCATTCAATCCCAGACCGTACAATTGCACGATACAAAACTTGAATCAATTAATTTATTTTAGCTGCTGCTTAATGCACTCTGCAAAAAGAGAATTTCAACCCCCTTATAACACAATCGCTTGGCAGCGTCACAAAACATCCGAGGTAGCTCTCTTTATCTCGCTAGTCCTTGGAATTTAGCAGTGCTACAGTGAAAACAATGGGGAATTCTCTTACAACTCAAATTTTAATTTAACTACTATATCATGAAAGGGTACATATTAACAATAAGTTTGACTTAAGTTTCAACTTTTTTAACTCAAATTTGTGGACTCTGAAGGGATTATTAGAATAGGGGCAAAGTATGCAACCTGCGCGCAAACCTGAAAATTGTGACGTAGAAACTCCCTAGTTAACACACAACAACTGCCTAATATCATGATTTGAGCGTCAAGTAGTGATTGGCTGTAAATTTTAGTAACACGATCGAAATCAGCGGGTTTTTCTACCCTAATATCAATAGTTTTGTCTCTAGTATCAGTTTACTTTAAGAGTGATAATCTAAAATATAAATTTATTACAGGAAAATTTCGCCTGCTAGGCAGTTTCTACGTCATGTTTGGGCGCTAAATTCAAAAGAAGGAAGATTTTTAAAAAATTCCCTTGTCTCCAATTTTGAAGATTGAAACTTTTTTGTTTTGGGACATTTAGTTTCAAGGCATGGAGCATCTGAAAAAAAATTAAAATAAATGTAGGAGAATTCCCCATTGTACTAAAGCAAACTAGAATATACATACCACGTTTTGGCAGTGGAAAATGTTAACTTTTCAGCTTCTTTCGTACCCAACTTCCAGTTAAGTTTCCCCCCCATCTTCGCAATGTAATTTTTCACTTCTGTACCTGTATCGCGTGCTGCTAGTTGAAGCGCTACTCGCAGGGCGGCGGCGATCTCAAAGGAAATATGGCCTATTGTGACTCTTTTGCTGAAATGAAGACAAGGCCCTAGTGCCAACAACAATCTCACCTATAGAGGATTGTGGTCTTTCCCGCTCCGTCCAACCCAAGGATCAGAATTCTCATCTCGCGGCTGCCCAGAAGGCTCTTGAAGTAGCTCAGCAGGCCTCCTGCACAAGACAATATTATCACGCCTGGTCCAACCAGAAGGTGCATGTCACAGTGGAATGCAAGGCTACGAAGTGCGTGCATTGAAAATGATTTGTTTGGGAGCTGATTGGAAATGATTTGTTTGGGAGCTGTGGCTAGATTTAGCCATGCGTTACGATAGATCCCAAATCAAAATATACACACAGAGGATTTCAAAACACGACTAAATATCAAAACAATTGGTGAATTGAAAGAATTTCAAACCTTTCACTTGAAACAAATCAAATTTAGTCATAAAACCGACAGAAACAGCACCTGTCCAGCTGCAAAGTGACAACTCATCAGGGTCAAAAAGCCGGACAACAGAACGGATTTCAAGATGCTTGGTGACTTACCCATGGTTTTCCTTGATCCTCAGGAGTTGCTAGATATATTTCACGGCCTCCGCCCCAGTTTACCGGCCTAAAACTCGTCCATTCAGCAGAAAATCGACAAACGTTTGGACGTGGACCGCTACACAATCTTTTTTTACGCAACGCCGTGACACCTGACGGGAAACAGCTGGTACCAAAAACAATTGACGGTCAAAAGTTTACCGTGAAGCGGCAAATTTTTAAATTCAAATTCAAAATCTTTTATTTTTTCCATTTTTCCTACAATCATTTTTTTTTTTACAAGAGGATACACCCCTAAGAGCTTACAGCTCGCGGCGGGGTACTGGGTAGGGATAAGGTAGGGAACGGATAGTGGCCACGGCCTGCATGCTTACGCGTCCCATCATTCGCTGAGGTGAAACTGAGGGAATTAACCGTGGAAAACCTCATCATGCAGTCAGGATGGACACCTCTATATCTACTTTTTCTCAATGGACCAAAGCGATGTCCAAAACCTGGGGAACCACACACAAGTGCATCACTGCACTGGGTGGAAATAAATTTTTTTTTTTTACGGAGCCGTTTTTTCGGCAAAAATCTTTAAGTTTTTGCGGGTTAATTCCCATAAGAATTTTCATGATTTATTTCCAAGAAAACGACCCCGTAAATTTTTTTTTTATTTGAAAATTCATTAAAGAATTCATCATATATTACGTAAGTATTTTTTAAATGGTACCATAGTTCAGAAAATGTTGGAGTAAAACGCGGTTTTATGTTCCATAAGGCTGCACGTTAAAGGCCTCCGAAACACCAACTTTGGGAATTTTTTGTGGTGAAACTATTTGAGATGGAATTTTATGGTTTTCATTTTCAATAGAGGGCAGCTTAAACTATTTTTAAAAAATAAAATATTAAAAAAAAATGAACTCGCTCACTCTACTAATGTTAAGATAGTGCCCATAATAGATTATATATTATAAATACACGTGGTAATCGTGGTATCCCCAGTAGCACAGCAACGTGGCTGCCACGTGGTAGCCACGTTGCATGATGATGATGCGCGCATCCGACTCGATCGTAATCGGAAGGTCCGATCCTTCTCTGCATCGCTTAACTTTTCCACACATATGACAGTTATTAATTGCCATAAAGAATATATAATCATATGGCGGCGCATTCTTCCCTTTGGCATATATATATTGCACAGTTAAAAAAGAAGACAAAAATGAAAGTGAAAAAGTGAAAGTGATGTGGTATATAATAATATATTAAGTAAATTTCATTTTCATTTTTCAATGGAAACTAATTAGAGTTATAGAAGTACATTATAGCGATTCATATTTTGGTATTGCAACTTTTTTGCAGGCAATGGAGCCTACTGTCGTCGCCAAAAGTCGGGACACCTGGACTTTGCAATTTTACTGTGCACTACAGAAAAATCGCAAAATTTAGAAAAAAATATTGCATTAAACCGGCAAGCCTCCTCTATAACTTAAAAAATATAACGGGCCGATTAATTGCAAAGCTAATTTGTTGTAATTAAGGAAGTGACGCAACCTACCCAAAAAAATGACTTTTTCACGAGATGCCCGTCTTTGCGCTCTTGTATAAAATAGAGTTATGCAGGTAGCGCTTTCATTTTTTTTTTTTTTCCTAATAGCCAAATACTTCAAGATGTGAAATCAATTTTTAATTTAAAAAAATTAATTATTCCCTAATTACAATTAAACCAAACGCAAAATTAAACTCTAGTTTTGCAATTTTGAAGCTACACGCTCGAAAAAAATATCATTATACACAGAAAAAAAATTAAAAATTTTTGGTGGTTGCCGATTTTTTATAATTTGTATATTAATCAATGTTTACATTTTAATTAAGAGCAGCGTTGCCAGGTTTCAGCTGCTGAATACGGAAATATAATGCCCGGCCGTGACAGTAGCTTTGCTGTGTACAAAAAGCTTTTTATATGAGGGTCTCTTTGCCCGAGGCTGATCACTATTGTTTCAGCTAAGCCAGTTCTATATCATTAAGATGGAGAAACACGCAACTAAAGTTGACATGATTGTGTTTAAAACGAATTCGGCATCTATTTGAGTGTTTTAATCATATTTCTAGCTTAATTATTAGTGATTATAATGAACTTTTAATTACTTACAAAAATCTCGTATTAAGCTCAAAAATGCAGCTAGAATTTTGATTAAAAAATATATATTATTCATTTTTAATTTTAAATTCAACCACTTCATCATCATGCACATTAAAGAGAGTTTCAATAAATTTTTATTTATTTTATTTATTTTTATTTTATTTTATTGGAACATTTGGTTGTACATAGACAAACATTGATCAAGTCAAAATATATATTATACTCTCCTATTCTATAACTAATAAACGTTATGCAGGTAGCGCTTTCATTTATTTTTTTCCTAATAGCCAAATACTTCAAGATGTGAAATCAATTTTTAATTTAAAAAAATTAATTATTCCCTAATTACAATTAAACCAAACGCAAAATTAAACTCTAGTTTTGCAATTTTAAAGCTACACGCTCGAAAAAAATATCATTATAATATACACAAAAAAAATTAAAAATTTTTGGTGGTCGTCGATTTTTTATAAATTTTTAATTTTTTTTTTACATAAATTAATGATGAAATTACCATTTTTCAGGAATCTGCTGGGTTGCCATATCCTAACTTTTGCTTGGAGTGGCCTTATTCAGTAGAAAAATAGCAAAGTTGATTGACAGGCCATAAAAGATAATAAAACAATGAGGGTCGTTCTCTCTTCAAAGGCGGTGTTCTACTGTATTGTGTCTTGCAGCAAGCAGCAGGAAGGAAGGGTTGTTGTTTTAACATTCCAGGTAGAATTGAAATTGCAACATGGTTCGATGATCTAGATTGTTTGCTTAATTTAGTATATAAATTATTGGATCAAAAAAAGTTATGTGTTGTTATTTTTTTTGATCTCTCTAAAGCATTTGATAGTTTAGACAGGGATATTTTATTAAATAAATTAGATGAGTTAGGCTGTGATGAAAATACTTTACAACTTTTTCAATCTTATCTCTCAGATAGAGAGCAGTATGTAGAGGTAACTCAGCAAGTAAATTCCATAAAAAAAATCAGTTAAGTCCAATAAATTACCAGTAAACTTAGGTGTACCTCAAGGAGGAAAAATTTCAACTAATCTGTTCTCAATAGCTATAAATGACTTACCACAGTGTATTAAAGATGCCTGTAAGATAGTAAAATATGCCGATGATATCACAGCTGTTGTCACGGCTGATTCAGTAGAAGAGTTACACACAAAAGCATCAAATAATATACTTGATATGGAACAATACTGTTATAATCATAAACTTTTATTAAATTCTTCGAAAACTGTTTTCATGCAATTCCACACACCACGTAATGTTCCTAATCACTCACTTTTATTAAAAATGTCAAATCAATGTATTAAAAGAAATATTTGTGCTAAGTTTTTTGGACTAAAAATTAGTGAATGCTTAGATTGGACTGAGCATGTTAATGATATAAGTAAAAAAATTAATTCAGCTAATTTCATGTTATATACAATGAGGAATAATGTATCACAAGAAACCCTATTATCAGTTTATTATGCTTATGTGTATCCGCACTTATCTTTTGGAATCATTAACTGGGGTAATAATAAATCTCATCAGTTAAACAGACTTTTTGTGTTGCAAAAACGTGCTTTAAGAACTATACTTAAATTTAAAAAGAGAGATTCATGTGTCAATTTCTTTAGAGCCAATAAAATTTTAACTCTACCTTCATTGTATATTTTAAAATGTGCGTTGTTCAAGCGGCAAAATCCTGAGAATTATATTCAAAATAATAATTATCATTCATACCATACACGAAACAAAAGCAAAGTGGCAATAGATACACATAATTCTGTATTTTCGAAAAATAGTTCAATGTATCAAACAGCTATGATTCACGATTTTTTACCAAACAGCCTTAGAAAAGTAACTAATCATAATTCCTTTAAAAATATGCTAAAAAAGATTTTAATAAATAAGGAATATTATTCAGTGAAATCATTTCTTAGCAATAAATTGCCAGAAAGTCTGGTTCCGATGTCGAACTGATTTTAATAGTTTTGTGGACAATTACAAATTATGTATGTATCTTGATAGGTATATGTGATTGTGTTTCGTTTATTAGTTATAGAATAGGAGAGTATAATATATATCTTGACTTGATCAATGTTTGTCTATGTACAACCAAATGTTCCAATAAAATAAAATAAAAATAAATAAAAATTTATTGAAACTCTCTTTAATGTGCATGATGATGAAGTGGTTGAATTTAAAATTAAAAATGAATAATATATATTTTTTAATCAAAATTCTAGCTGCATTTTTGAGCTTAATACGAGATTTTTGTAAGTAATTAAAAGTTCATTATAATCACTAATAATTAAGCTAGAAATATGATTAAAACACTCAAATAGATGCCGAATTCGTTTTAAACACAATCATGTCAACTTTGGTTGCGTGTTTCTCCATCTTAATGATATAGAACTGGCTTAGCTGAAACAATAGTGATCAGCCTCGGGCAAAGAGACCCTCATATAAAAAGCTTTTTGTACACAGCAAAGCTACTGTCACGGCCGGGCATTATATTTCCGTATTCAGCAGCTGAAACCTGGCAACGCTGCTCTTAATTAAAATGTAAACATTGATTAATATACAAATTATAAAAAATCGGCAACCACCAAAAATTTTTGATTTTTTTTCTGTGTATAATGATATTTTTTTCGAGCGTGTAGCTTCAAAATTGCAAAACTAGAGTTTAATTTTGCGTTTGGTTTAATTGTAATTAGGGAATAATTAATTTTTTTAAATTAAAAATTGATTTCACATCTTGAAGTATTTGGCTATTAGGAAAAAAAAAATGAAAGCGCTACCTGCATAACTCTATTTTATACAAGAGCGCAAAGACGGGCATCTCGTGAAAAAGTCATTTTTTTGGGTAGGTTGCGTCACTTCCTTAATTACAACAAATTAGCTTTGCAATTAATCGGCCCGTTATATTTTTTAAGTTATAGAGGAGGCTTGCCGGTTTAATGCAATATTTTTTTCTAAATTTTGCGATTTTTCTGTAGTGCACAGTAAAATTGCAAAGTCCAGGTGTCCCGACTTTTGGCGACGACAGTAGGCTTCAAGTGATGCGCTTTCGCTGCGCAACTGTTTGTCGCTAAGGTCCATCTTGCACTTGAAAATGAAGCAAAGTGTTTTTTTAACTTTTCACGGTTACAAATCAAGTAAAATATCTAAATCTTGAATTATCTTCTTTATTTTTCAGTTTGAACCAAAGTTCCGTAAAGGAATTATCCCTGAAAAATCTTATTCTTGGTGAAAAAACGAATTCATGTTTTTTTTACATAGGTTTGGTATAGCGGGTGGGATCACCGAAAAATCAGCTGACTTGAAGCCTCTATTAAAAGTCATGCTAATACAATAATTAACACAAATCTACAACGTCGAGCGATCGAGTGTGAGATAAGATATAAGTTAAAAGACGATCGAAAACTCAAATCTTTGCAAGTAGTTCCAGCGGGAACTTTATGTTGACGCGACTGTAGCGACTTATCGTTCAAGGCTATAGCTGATGATTCGCGGGACCATGACGATGCAGCCTGCAGAGCGAACTACACTCCGGTGCAGATCTCGCGATGTCGCGGCTGCTGCTTGTTCGCTGCTCCCACGCCTTCCCGAGGCCCTCGGGTCATGGGGCCGTCACCGTCAGGCCCCCGGGTCGTGGGGCCGTCATCGTCAGGCCCCCGGGTCGTGGGGCCGTCACCGTTCCCGAACACCTGGAGGAGTGGGCGGCAGCGAGGGACTACGAGGATATTCCGGGCCCCAGACCTCTGCCACTCATCGGCAACGTGTGGCGCTTCGCCCCGGCCTTCGGTGAGTTCAATCGTCAGGTGAAAAAAAAAGTGGGGTTTAGACGGTGAACTACTATGATGAAATTTCTAACAAACTTTCGAAACAAATTTATTTTCGTAGAAAATATAATGAAATATCTTTACAGTTTTTGAGATACTCATGCAGCAATTCAACAATATTAACAACAATTATATATTATAGCATTGTTTATATATGATTAGAGATTACTTTGTTAGTGAAAGAGTAAAATAGCAAATAAATATAAAAAAATAAAAATATAAAAATGTAGTATTTAAATTTAAGAAACATTTTTATGTTAAAATAATTTTTTCAATAAAAATAATTATATAATATTATATATTACCGTGCATGTTTAAAAAATATGTCATCATATTAAAGAACATTACAATTAACTATATATAAATATACAGTACGCGGTACTTTTAATTATTTTTTGTTTTTTCATTGTCACTCAAATTGACAATGACCTTGATATACGTGTTACGACGCAAAAGATTATACCTGCAGAATGCAAGCCAATTAAACATAGTAGCCATTATAGAGAATAGGTGGTTTTGGTTGAGATTAAAAATTATGATGAATGAAATTAAGACGGGGATTATAGCCAAACTCATTACTATATGTTTTGCAGGTTTTGCTTCATTGATTGGTTGACATATTGGGACAATTAATTGACACATTTTGTCATGTATGACCCGCTTTGTATATGTTGCGTAGAATAATTTCTCTACACTCGAGTCAGTTTGGCTTATCCGATGTTTGTTTTCATTGCATGGAGATAAGAAACGTCACAACCCACCGAGCTAAACAAACTTTGATAAGTTAGTTTGATCCCGCTTGCTGCATGACTCATCAACATCAACACCTGTCGTCTTGTAATTGTCGCGCTGAAAATATAACTCTCCTTCAGTGTCTTTAATTATTATGAATAAAAGTGCTGACCTCAAATTTTTTATTGCACAAATGAGGGGCAAAATTAAGGTAGAGATAACGCCGAACAGCTGTTCGACGTAATCCCCTTTGATTAATTAACATGTAAACCTTAGCAAATTGACAAAAATTCTTAAATTTTTTTGAGAGGCAGATTTTAGTGCCTAAAAGCCGTAAAAAAAATTTCAAAACAATTTAACGAGACGATTTTTTTTAATTAATTTTTTTAATTTTCAGCATATATAGGGCTTTCCCATGGAGAGCCAAACTAAAAAATTAATTAAAAAAAATCGGCTCGTTAAATGTTTTTGAAACTTTTTCTATGGCTTTTAGGCACTAATATCTGCCTCTCAAAAAAATTTCAGAATTTTTGTCAATTTCCTTAAGGTTTACATGTTAATCAAAGGGGATTACGTCGAAAAGCTGTTCGACGTTATCTCTACCTTAAGCTAAAATCTAATATTTTTCTAATTTTTTTAGAGCCCGGGAACTATTAAAAAAAACACACACTGAAAGCTCAAAACGTAAAGAGCTAGGCGTCAATTAAGAGGCGTCACTACAAGCACTACAACTTATTAAAATTCTTAATAAAAAGGATAGTGGTTCCAGTCTAAACATTGAATAAAATTTTAGCAATATTTCTTGTCCTATAAAAAATCTAAAATAAAAAATCAGAATGGAATAACTTTGCACCCTCTATATTTATTTCTGCTATACATTTCTTTTAAATACTATAATATATATATATATATATATATATATATATATATATATATATATATATATATATATATATATATATATATATATATATATATATATATATATATATATATATATATATTTATTTTGGATATAGTTTCATTTCATTCGTGTTTCCCAAAGCTTTGGTTTAATTTGGTCTTTTCTAAAAACTTCATAATTTTCAGGCGGCTACAACTTCACCAACCTGATAACGGTGCCTGAACTCTGATTGTCAATTAATTATATTTAATTTTCAGGCGGCTACGACTTCTCGAACCTGATAACGGTACAGGGCCAGCTCAACGCGCAGTTCGGTGACATCGTGCGCTTCTCCGGGCTGCTCAAGAGGAACGACCTGGTGTTCTTGTACGACCCTGAGGACATCGCCAAGGTCTTCAGGACCGAGGGCCATTGGCCGGAGCGACCGTCCCTGAAGAGTCTCGACTACTACCGCACCGTGGTGCGCAAGGACTTCTTCAAGGGGCTAGGTGGCGTCCTCAACGAGTGAGTTGAAAAATTACATCTTCAACTCTTATCCTTTACACGTCTAAACCTAATCTTTTTACCTCTAAAACACAACTTATTTCCTCTTCGCTCAAAGTGAGGATGAAATGAAGATAATATTTCTAACATTCTATGCTCAAGAAGAGGAAAAAGAAGGGAATCACCTCTCTTTTCCGCTTCTTTTTCCCTGTAAAATGGTATTATACAAAATAAGAGGACAAAAGACGAGAAGAGAGTTAAATAGCGAAGAAAATGTGAAAATTGTTTCAACTCGGGCATATTATATAGTCATGAAACAGCAGAATTTTTTACAAGGATAATCGACACAACCTTTATAATATATGCAAGTTGGAGCTCGAGGCGGGGTAAAGGGAGGGAAAGGATGGTGGCCACGGCCTGTTACATGTCCCAGCATTCGCTGAGGTGAGATTGAGGGAACCGTGGAAAACTTAATTCAGTCAGGACGGACACCTCTACTTTTTATCAATGGACCAAAGTGATGTCCAAAGCCTGGGGAACCACACACAAGTGTTTTTCTTTCCGATGACAAATCAGATCAGGGGGCGTCAACTTCTTATTTGTTTTGTCTAACCTGCAGTCAGGGCGCGGCGTGGCAGGAGGCTCGCTCTCAGGTGAATCCGGTGCTCATGCAGACACGCACGGTGCAGCGGTACGCGGAAAAAATCAACCAAGTGTCCGAGGACTTCGTTACCAGGTATGTGTCACCTCGTCTGGACACCACGAAATTTAGTCCTGTCTGAGTGGCTGGAACGTTACTCCTGTCCCACTTGCTACAGCTGCAGCTCTAGTAGACTCTGCAGAGAGATGCAGTTTTGCAATTTTAGGTGATATAAGAAGAGCACCCAGTATAAAAATACCACAAACTGTATATTTAGATTGCGTGGTAACTCTTACAAAAAATACAGCATAGGTATAACGTTCATGGTGTCCAGAGGTGTACAAAACAGCCCACCAGAATTTGCCCAACAACAACCCTAGTGGAAATTTACAATTGTAATTATTACAATTGAATGTACAGCCATCAAAATTACGATTGTGTTTTGGCAATATTACAATGGTAATTTTTACAATTGTAAAGGCCTTATTACAATTGTATTGAACTACAATTGCAATTATTACAATTGTAATAATTACGATTGTAAAATCTACAAAAAGCGGTCACCGATCTAACTACTAACCCAAACCTGCGTTGCTGTACTTCGGTTACCACTGCTGATCATACACTTACCATTGCGCTGCTACTGCTTTCTTAATATAGGAAGAAGATTATTGAGCTATATAAATAAATAATAAGCTATGGGAAAAATACGGGTCAACTTCAATGCAGCGTTGTATAAATTTTGCTCAAGTGACGTCACAATTATCTTAGATGTAAATATGGCAGAGTACTCCAATGGAGTATCAACCTCAAATTTTTTTTATTGCAGAAATGGATAGAGGGTGCAAAGTTATGCTACCCTGATTTTTTTCAGATTTTTTAGAGCCCGGGAACTATTTTTAAAAAATTATTGAAAGTCCTATTTGTGACGTCACGAGACGCCGCTCCTTAAGGATGAATCTCAGTAGGTTGATATCTCGCAATCGTACCGCCTGAATGCAACAAGACTTGCAGGGGACTTAGAACTCACCATCAATAGGTGGCATACAAATTTTGAGGCGAATCTGTCTTATCAGTTTTGTGAAAACTGAGGTACAAGTTTAACATTGGCCTTATGGACGGAAACCGGAAATGGAGTTGTTGTAAGAAAACTGCAAGACTGAATTTGCCGAAACCATAAGCGATTAAGTTTTAGAACATTCTCGATTTTTTAAAATTTATTTCATTCGATTCGTTTGCAGGGAAATATTCTTTGATTCCGAAGTAACTGAGATTAATCGTTAAGAAAAAGATAGGACTTGCCGCCTCGTGACGTCACAAAAAAGACTTTCAATAATTTTTTAAAAATAGTTCCCGGGCTGTAAAAAATCTGAAAAAAAATCAGGGTAGCATAACTTTGCACCCTCTATCCATTTCTACAATAAAAAAATAAGGTCGATACTCCATTATTTATTAACTTATTAACCTTGAGTGACCATTCCCCCCCCCCCATCACGATTTTGTTTATAGATCCTAAGTCACTACATGATATTAAAAATGAGAATTTCAAAATTCCATAACCATTTTTTTTATAAGGTATTAAGAAAAATAATGTTGATTACAATTTATTAATAAAATTATCACCCTCCTATAAAAAAATTATTATTTCTCGACATATTTGCAGGATCCCAGAGTGGCGAGACTCAAAGAATGAAATGCCGGCGGACTTCAGCAACGAACTTCACAAGTGGGCACTCGAATGTGAGTAGCCGAGCGTATAAAAAATTAGAAATATTTTCTACATTTCATCCTCACTTTGAGCGAGGAGGAAATAAGATGTGTTTTCAGGTAAAAAGATGTAATAAGATTAGGTTTAAACGATTAAAGGATCAGTTGAAGATGAATCATTATTGTAAGTATTATAATTAACACATAATTATATAGTGTTTGTTCCAATATAATGCTGATTATGCATGGGCATGCGAGATAATAATGATGTGAATATTATATGAGTGATAAAATGCATAACAAATGGATTATTGATCAATTTATTGGAAGATACCAATAAAAAAAATTAAAATCGGAACAAGTGCAGTTCTAAAAGACTCAAACATTACACTAATTAATGCAGGGCTCTTAAAAATAAAAACATGAAATTATACGAAGAGCAATATGTCCCCAATAGATTGTGAACAGTTTATTTCCTACAGAACGAGTTAAATTTTATAGTTATTTAAAAATTGGTATGAAAAATTGTGCAGTTATTATATTGCATGCCATATGCTGCTGGTCTCAATTGATTTTATAATTTAACCTAGGGCTCTTCGCGGACCAGACTTAACATTTATAAGAGACGATGATTTCTAAATCAGGGTGGCCATGGCCTATAACATCCCTGCATTTTGGTTCAAAGTATTGAGCAGGTTCGGACTGGAAAGGGGCCAGTTAGGGCCATATATATAGGCATTACAGACAGCATGGGCCACCTAGCTGGAGGGTGTTCTGAGGACACTTTTTGTATACCTTCTGTGTTAGAAATCAAAGGGGACACTCAGGGATCCCTAACCCAGAATCTATATTATATGACCAGTCTGAGCCTGTGGTTCTAATTGAATTCGAATTTTGTCGGCAGCAATCGTGCTAATCTCGCTGAACACCCGGCTATATAGCTGGCGCTTGATTTGCGGAGCCCTAGAGCATATGATTGTATCATTGACTTAATTATTAATTTGAAAGTATTTTAATATAACATTTTGTCGCAGCGATCGCGCTGATCTCGCTGGACACCCGGCTATATAGCTGGCGCTTGATTTGCGGAGCCCTATATAGAGCATATTATTGACTTAATTATTAATTTGAAAGTATTGTAATAAAACATTTTGTCGCAGCGATCGCGCTGATCTCGCTGGACACCCGGCTATATAGCTGGCGCTTGATTTGCGGAGCCCTAGAGCATATGATTGTATGATTGACTTAATTATTAATTTGATACTATTGTAATATAACATTTTGTCGCAGCGATCGCGCTGATCTCGCTGGACACCCGGCTATATAGCTGGCGCTTGATTTGCGGAGCCCTATATAGAGCATATCATTGACTTAATTATTAATTTGAAGGTATTGTAATAACATTTTGTCGCAGCGATCGCGCTGATCTCGCTGGACACCCGGCTATATAGCTGGCGCTTGATTTGCGGAGCCCTATATAGAGCATATCATTGTATCATTGACTTAATTATTAATGTGATAGTATTGTAATAACATTTTGTCGCAGCGATCGCGCTGATCTCGCTGGACACCCGGCTATATAGGCGCTTGATTTGCGGAGCCCTAGAGCATATGATTGTATCATTGACTTAATTATTAATTTGATAGTATTGTAATAACATTTTGTCGCAGCGATCGCGCTGATCTCGCTGGACACCCGGCTTGGCTGCCTGGCTCCCGATCTGGCGCCCGACTCGGAACCCCAGCGAATGATCGACGCCGTGCACACCATGTTCCGCTGCATGCACACGCTAGAGATCGGCTCGGGACTCTGGAACCTCGTGACTACGCCCACCTGGCGCAAGTTCGTCGCAACCATGGACTTCTTCATCGAGTGAGTCCAACTGAGACTGACGAGTCCAAATTACAAAGACTTGTTGTAGCAAAAAGTAAACAAACTCCCAGTTCATTGTTGTTGTTGATTGTGTGTATAAATTTTGTTTATACATTGGACCTTATGGGAAATTTACGATTTTCATACACAGATTTCACAGATATAGTAATATATTACAAACCTAGGATTATAAAAATAAAAATATAGCTGAAATTTACACTCTTTGGCAATTTATAAACCTGAAATAATGCACTGGCATAAGAAGTTAAATTTAAAAAAATTATATACATCATCAAGAGGGTATACAACTATATTGTATAGCTTTACGCAAGCCCCAGTGTTTGTTGATTATTGCAGCAATAAAAAATTGAAATCTTATATTAAAATCTGATTAATTTAAATTAAAATGAAAGCGAATCTGTATTTTAAACCCGTTTGACCACCACGCAGCTCCTCACCTACATACATAATATTATACATGTACTTAAAGGCATATAGCCTGAAATTACAAATTAGTTAGTGCGGGAGTATAAAATCAACATTCGCATCACTTTTGTCACATAATTAAGCGGTGCGACGTACGAATTGCGCTCCAATTAAAGTAAGAAATTTATAATATAATTTATAATAGTCCTTGCCTGCGTCACAAATCAATGGTAATAGCAGTTGGCTGTGACTTGTGACGTCAGCAAGGACTTTCTTCACAGATCAACTTTGCACGGTCGCACCTCGTGCGGATAAAAATGATACGAATGTTGAATATAAACTCGAGTGTCTGTCTGATTTGTAATTTGAGGTCTGTATCAATTTAAGTTCATAATTTCCTGCAGGGTGAGCATGAAGTACATCACTGTGGCGACCGAGAGGATAAAGGCGGGGGCGGTTCCCGACGAGGACTCGAGCGTGCTGGAGCGGTTCCTGGCCCGCGACCCCAACCCCACGCGCGCGGTCATCATGGCCCTCGACATGCTCATGGCTGGCGTCGACACGGTGCGTACATACTGGTGCGCACGCCGCCATCATGTTGTGACTGACTTGGTGTACGCGCCGCCATCTTGGTGTGACTGACGGAGTGTGCGCACCGCCATCTTGGTGTGTAATTGATGGAGTGCGCGCGCCGCCATCTTGGTGTGAGCAACTCGTTGTTTGCAGACCTCGCACAGCGTGGCGAACGCTCTGCTGCACCTCTCTGCGAACCCCGAGCAGCAGGAGAGACTACACGAGGAGCTGCGGCTCGCCCTGCCGCGCCCTGACACGCCCATCACCGCCCAAACCCTTGATCAGCTCAAGTACCTGAGAGCCTGCATCAAGGAAAGCATGAGGTGAGATTAGAGGGTGGTGGGATTGGGGATGGTGGCCAGGGCAGGGTGCTTTTCTAAGGGGCGATATCAAACGGGGCTTTCACTCTCGCAACGAAGTGTTTCTGAAACACTTGTCTGAAACGGTTAAAGTGTTTCGTTTGCGACTTGAAACACATTTCATGTTTCAAGCCGAAATCGTAAGTGTTTCGCTGGCCTTTTCCCGTTTCAGAAACATTTGTGAAACACTTTAAATGTTTGAAACACTTAAAGTGTCTCGCTTTGGTGAAACACCAAATGTGTTTCCAAATTTTCGACCAATAAGGGAGAACCTCCCACCAAGCCAGTTTGTTAGCAAGATGGATGCTGGTAGCGTCATGCACGTGTTGGTGTAAAAAAATCATTGAAATGTAGCTTAATTAATTCCAATAACTTTTAAGTAATGATTGCAGAGTTACCGTGAAATATCAGTAAATCATTTTAACAATAGTCACAAGTGGTAGCGTTTGTATCATTTTGATACAGTGTAGTAATTACATGTGCCCTCTCTGCCAAATTTTCTAACGATCACCTAAGGTAATTAAATTTTATTTCTTATATTTCATTATCTATATTTGTATTATAATGTTTCATTACTACGTTCATGTTATCTGGAGCTAATAAAGTGCAATATTTTGTGTAATTTTGAGTGATTATAACGAATTTATTAATATTCATTGGCGGCACTAACCAAATCTTCCTCCGCGCGCGCATCGAGAGTCCTCCGCGAAAGGGATCCCTCCGAACCCGAAACACTAAAAATGTGTCTCAAGAATCGAAACACGTAGAAGTGTTTCGAAAATCGAAACACTTCAATGTGTTTCAAATAAGGGGGCATCCGGTGAGACACAAAAAGTGTCTCGTTTCGAAACACTTCGTTGCGAGAGTGTTGGCGCGGCGAGAAAAGCACACTTGCTTTAATATCCTATGGAGGCCATGTTGACGATAAAATTGCTCCTCGCTGCACGCCTCACGCCAACATGGCTACCATACAACATTGGAGTAAGTGCGCTTTTCTCGCCCGGCTATAAAGCCTCGCTTGATATTGCTCCATGGAGAAGCACCTTTACGCGTCCCAACATTCGCTGAGGATAGACTGAAGTCACTGAGGGAACCGTGGAAAACCTCAGTGAGGAAGTTCTATATATATTATAACACTCTTAATTAATGGACCAAAGCCTGTGGAACCACGTGCACTGGGTGGAAAGTGATATGAATTTATTAAACTCAAGGGAGAGATGGAGCAAAAAGTAATTTTTTCTTGAAACGGTCACTTATCCACGAACTAACCAAGCTCGATGTTGCTTGACTTTGATGATGTAAATAAGACAAACTTATTCGTTATTATACAGAGTGTTCCACAATTCGTGTCCCAAATGTAACTCGTAAAATGGAATTGCAAAAGTGCTCCTAAAAACATCAAATTTCGTACAGTGGTAGTCGAGGGTCCTTTGTTTTGTGTTCTGGAAGTGAAAATTTTTTCCCACCCTTATTTCACCCCTTCTGGGGGGTGCGTTCCCGTTCTTTATCAAAACCTTATGGGCTTACAATGTTAATGAAAATGAAAAAAAAAAAAAAAAAAAAAAATCGAATTTCAGTCTGAAAATTTCCAGCTAGGGGTTTTCGAGTATGAGAAAAACAGTGGTGACCTTATTTTTTTTCTGCCATTGACCCTTCACCCCTCGCAGGGGTCAATGTTGACCCCTAGAATGACTTTTTTTTTAATTCTCCGAATTTGTTGAAATTGATATGATTTTATGGGTTATCGACGATGACAAAACCCATGAACATACTTGCGAGTTGATAAAATTGACCCTTGACCCTCGCAGGGGTCAGTAGTGACCCCTAGAATGACCTTTTTTAAATTCTCCGTTTTCAATGAAATTAATATGCCTCTATGTGTTGTCAAGGTTGACAAAACTCATGAAAATATCTGCGAATTGATAAAATTGACCCTTGACCCTCATAGGGGTCAGTGGTGACCCTTGGAAGGATAAATTTAAAATTCTCCGAATTTGTTGAAATTGATATGTGTCTATGGGTTGTCGAGGATGACAAAACCCATGAAAACACTTGCGAGTTGATAAAATTGACCCTTGACCCTCGCAGGGGTCAGTAGTGACCCCTAGAATGACCTTTTTTAAATTCTCCGTTTTCAATGAAATTAATATACCTCTATGGGTTGTCGAGGATGAAAAAACCCATGAAAATACCTGCGAACTGATAAAATTGACCCTTAACCCTTGCAGGGGTCAGTAGTGAGCTAGAATGACCTTTTTAAAATTCTCCGACATTGTTGAAATTGATATGCCTCTATGGAATTCAAGGTTGACAAAACCCATGAAAATACTTACGAATTGATAAAATTGACCCTTGACCCTCGTAGGGGCCAGTGGTGACCCTTGATAGGATCTTTTTAAAATTCTCCGAATTAGTTGAAATTGATATGCCTCTATGGGTTGTCGAGGTTGACAAAACCCATGAAAATATCTGCGAATTGATAAAATTGACCCTTGACCCTCATAGGGGTCAGTGGTGACCCTTGGAAGGATCTTTTTAAAATTCTTCAAATTTGTTGAAATGGATATGTGTCTATGGGTTGTCGAGGATGACAAAACCCATGAAAATATTTACGAATTAATAAAATGGACCCTTGACCCCTGTAAGGGTCAGTGGTGTCCCCTAGTTAAAATTTTCCGAATTAGTTGAAATTGATATACCTCTATGGGCTATCGAGGATGAAAAAGCTAATGAAAACACTTGCGAGTAAATTAAAATAATTATTGACCTCGCAGGGGTCACTGCATGGTGAGTATTGAAATTAATTTTTTCACATTCTCTCAATTTCATTGAATTTGATATGCATCTATCGGTTATTGAGAATGGAAACACCCATAAAAACATTTGCAAATTCATCAAATTTATTGTTGACCTCGCAGGGGTCACTGGTGACCCTTGAAATTAATTTTTCCGAATCTTCTCAATTTCATCGAATTTTATATGCCTCTATGGGTTGTTGAGACAGATAAAATTAATGAAGATATTTTCAAGTTGGTTTACTTCATTCATTAATGACCCCGCAAGGGTCACTAGTGGCCTCTAGATTTTGAATAAATTTTGAATTATTGTTTTATTAAAATCATTATTAAAAAAATTGAAGTGGGCCAGTCACAATTGGAGAATACTGAGTCAGCCACTGTTACATGGGGTTCGATTAATTTTGTGCTAAATTTTCAGTGGTATATGACTTCAGTTGGAAAGTTGAAATTTGGCACACAGAAAGCCAAGGGTTGTAAGTTTTAAGGATATTTTTGTCGATTCATTTTTTTTTTTTTTTTTTTCCATCTTCTCTCAACTGTTTGACAAGTGGATTCACGATTTGCATTTCTTCCTTGTGGGATTTCCATGTTAAATTAAGTTGATCTGATAGATTTTCTTGCCGATCTCCACCAAACCACCAAAATTCGTATTTAAAGGTTTCAGAGTATGCCAGGTCAACAATAAATTTGATGAATTTGCAAATGCTTTCATGGGTGTTTCCATTCTCAATAACCGCGAGATGCATATCAAATTCAATGAAATTGAGATAATGTGAAAAAATTAATTTCAAGGCTCACCATGCAGTGACCCCTGCGAGCTAGGTCAATAATTATTTTAATTTACTCGCAAGTGTTTTCATTAGCTTTCTCGTCCTCGATAACCTATAGAGTTATATCAATTTCAACTAATTCGGAAAATTTTAACTAGGGGACACCACTGACCCTTACAAGGGGTCAAGGGTCAATTTTATTAATTCGTAAGTGTTTTCATGGGTTTTGTCATCCTCGACAACCCATAGACACATATCCATTTCAACAAATTTGAAGAATTTTAAAAAGATCCTTCCAAGGGTCACCACTGACCCCTATGAGGGTCAAGGGTCAATTTTATCAATTCGCAGATATTTTCATGGGTTTTGTCAACCTCGACAACCCATAGAGGCATATCAATTTCAACTAATTCGGAGAATTTTAAAAAGATCCTATCAAGGGTCACCACTGACCCCTACGAGGGTCAAAGGTCAATTTTATCAATTCGTAAGTATTTTCATGGGTTTTTTCATCCTCGACAACCCATAGACACATATCAATTTCAACAAATTCGGAGAATTTTAAATTTATCCTTCCAAGGGTCACCACTGACCCCTATGAGGGTCAAGGGTCAATTTTATCAATTCGCAGATATTTTCATGAGTTTTGTCAACCTTGACAACACATAGAGGCATATTAATTTCATTGAAAACGGAGAATTTTAAAAAGGTCATTCTAGGGGTCACTACTGACCCCTGCGAGGGTCAAGGGTCAATTTTATCAACTCGCAAGTATGTTCATGGGTTTTGTCATCGTCGATAACCCATAAAATCATATCAATTTCAACAAATTCGGAGAATTAAAAAAAAAGTCATTCTAGGGGTCAGCATTGACCCCTGCGAGGGGTGAAGGGTCAATGGCAGAAAAAAAATAAGGTCACCACTGTTTTTCTCATACTCGAAAACCCCTAGCTGGAAATTTTCAGACTGAAATTCGAAATTTTTTTTTTTTTTTTTTCATTTTCATTAACATTGTAAGCCCATAAGGTTTTGATAAAGAACGGGAACGCACCCCCCAGAAGGGGTGAAATAAGGGTGGGAAAAAATTTTCACTTCCAGAACACAAAACAAAGGACCCTCGACTACCACTGTACGAAATTTGATGTTTCTAGGAGCACTTTTGCAATTCCATTTTACGAGTTACATTTGGGACACGAATTGTGGAACACTCTGTAAAAAATGCATTTGTGAATTTGAAAGGTCGCACAGTTTTTAGCATGTTATTTGCTTGGCGCACTTGCATATTGTTCATTTATCGCTAAAGCTTTTTGTTACATTACATTGTTGTTAGCAATCTATATAATTAAATTACTGGAGTTGACATGAAATATGAATTTTTACAACAAGTCTGATCTGTGATTTTTTAGACAAACCTTCGGTTTATTTTCCAGACTCAATCCTGTGGCCACTGGCAATCTGCGGACGATTCGCAACGAAATAGTTTTGTCCAACTACCGGATACCGAAGGGAGTAAGTGAAGGTTGCGAAAACAATCGTCTTCAACTCATCATTTACACGTCAAAACCTAATCTTTTTACTTCAAAAAACACATCTTAATTTCCTCCTCGCTCAAAGTGAGTATGAAATGGAGACAATTAATGGCCGCGATTCACGAAGCAGTTAGCCAGATTTCTAACCAAGTTTAGCTTAAACACGTTTAACTATACCTGTTTTACGTGTTAAACCACCTAGTTAAACGTGGTTTAGCTATTAACGTGGTTAGAAACTGTTTCGTGAATCGCGCCCAATATTTCTAACATTTTATGGCTCCTCAATAAGAAGAAAGATGACGTAATCTCGTATTTTTTCCTCTAAAATGATGCAAAATAGGAGGTACTTAATTGTTAGACGAAGAGAGAGCATATTTAATAAAAGACAAAACTTATTTGAACTCCAGGTGGACGTGATCATGTCTCACGGTCACATCTCGCGGCTCGACAAACACTTCCCCGCCGCAGACAAGTTCATCCCCGAGCGGTGGTTGAGGGAGGGCCAGCAGGGGGTCAAACCGAACCCCTTCGTGTCGCTGCCGTTCAGCACGGGCTCCCGCAAGTGCGTCGGCTTCCGCATGGCATCGCTGGAGCTCGAGATGCTGCTGGCAAAGGTGACATATTGTCTCAATGGTGGGAGCAGACAATTAATAATAATCAAGATTATTAGGAAAGAAAGGAGAAAATATATGTATAATATTTAAATTTACTCTGGCTTAATTACACCAGCTTTGTAACATCATGCACTCTTTAAAGTACATTTTAAACTCTTGTGAAAAAGTTAGCACCACTGGGACTCGAACCCAGACCTTTTGGATTTGATCTCCAACTGCGTGCGTTATACTAATTACTAATTACGCCACACAGCCAGTTCAACACTCTCACTGAGCTTTATTAAAAGAGTTTGAAATGTACTTTTAAGAGTGCATGTTATAAGATATAATATATGGTGTATACTGTATAAAAGACAAAGTAAATATTAAACATATTAACAAATAAATACTTAAAAACAAACTGGAGGGTCCATCAATTTCTTTCTTTTTTACTCAATGAAAGATTCCTCACCTTACATTAGAAGACAGTCACAGAAAGTCACTTGAGTTTTGACAATCAACATTTTGCATTATTTTTATCCGTGCGCGATGCCGCTGCGTGAGCGGCGACTGCAAAGTACAATGATGCAGAGGTCCTTGCTGACGTCACAACGCACAGCCGGCCACATGCAGTAGCCTCGATTGTGACGTCAGCAATGACTTTCTGCAGCTTCGCGTACCAATAAAAATGATGCGGATTCTCTGTGGCTGCCTAAAAGTGCATCAGGGCTATTCTCCTATAACAATAGAAGAATAACCCTGAAGTGCATTTCCATGGAGCGGAAAAAGCGAGAAAATCGCGTGCCGCAGCCAACCAGAGGGTCGGGATTTCCTCGCCTTGTAGGAAGCGATTTTATCGCCAACATGGCCGCCATACGATATTGAAGCAAGTGCGCTTTTCTCGCAAAGCTCAATATCGCTCCATGAAATGCACCTTTATTCTTATTTCGAGGCCAGAAGCTTTTTAATAATACTTCGAATTTAACGTAAAAAAGTTGCATTTTGGAAGGATGTTCCAAAACTGACTGTTGCAGTTGGTGCGACGGTACCGCTGGGAGTTCCTCCACGGCGAGATGAGGTACAGATCCACGCTCATCCAAGCCCCCGCCGACCCGCTCAGATTTACCGTACATCTCAGGGACCACTGAGCCTTGACATTTAGGTGCTTTGTAATGACCATGCCAGTGGACTCATGGTAAGGTAACATTGCCCGTTGTCAACGAATACATATATATTTAAACTACAGTCGTGAATCACTGAAAAATGTATTACCAACTTATTTGAAAAAGCGTTAAAATAAAATGAAATGTAATTAAAATTTGTTCAAATTTTAAAACAAATCTTTGTTTGATTTTGTCCCAAACAAACAGGCGCGGGTCCAGGGGGGGGGGCGGGGTGCCTGGCCAGGCACTCCACGAAATTTTGGATAAAACAGTGGCAAGATAGGCATTTCCTCTACTCCAAAGTGATTTTTAACATTGGCCTTATGAAAAGGCCACCCCCCGTTTTTTTTTCTGGATCCGCGCCTGCAAATAAATACCCTGATCAGCAACGCAATGTTGATTTCTTTAGCGTTATAAAATGAAAAAGCAAGCATCAGCAGTTGCACGTTCAGTTAACTCTCATACTGTTGCTACACTTGAATTTTATTAAATTTGATTTATAAATTATAGCAACAAAATTATAGTAAAATGTTTTAATCTTGCAATACTAAAATGCAAGATTAATATCTTGCTTTTCAGTGTTGCCAAGGGGGTCAATACGACCCGTAAATCTTTTATAGCGGTAAAAAAAAGTGTAAAATATTACCCCAAAAATTATAAAAAAAATTTAATCCTTAGTTAGCCACCCAGTAAAATATTTCCGCAAAAAAAAAAAGGAAGTATCAATAGTTAGAAAAAAACTTTTAACTTTTTATTTAACATGCATGTGATTTAAATAGCGGGTCGTTTTGACCTCCCTTCCCCCCCCCCCTAAAGCGTGTGACAAGAAGATGCCTTGGTAATGCCAGGGTTAAATTTTATAAATGACCTGGTGCTTCTAAATTGTGATGTTAAATATATGATTTTCCAAGTAATGACACATCATGGCATGTAATGTATAGAAATTATCAAGTGTATATGAAATAAATAAGTGTTAAAAATGATTCATATAATTTTATTATTCACAGTAATTTACAATTTGTATTTCATAAAATATGAACTACACAAAAACATCAAAAGCTGCCAAGAAATTATAGCTGCTTTCACATGCAGCGATGTTTTTAGGATTTAATATTCCGCCAGATAAAAAGTACTACCCTGCTGTAGTGAAATATATAATTGGCAACTAAACGAATTATTGATGAAAAAACAACACAATGTAACGATATCCGTGGATATGTGGTGGAGTCAACCGTTTTTTATCATCGTGTTGAAGGTACCTTACATTACGTATATTGGATTTGCAGCGTCCATTTTCCAGCTCTTTGTTTTTAAAATAAAAATCAAACGCAGCGCACGTCAATATAAATTTGCTTCCAGGTAAAATTTTACTGAACAATGTAACTAAAGTTAAAACACAACAATGTCATTTTCACTTTTCTTGATAAACTTTTCGTAATTATTGTAACACTAATATATAATATTATAACAAACAACGAAGAACATTTTATTTAATCATCAACACACATTCAGTTCGTTTGAGTGAGATTCTATGACAAATTCGCAACAAAGTCTCAGCTAATAATTATCGCACTATATTTTTATAATAGAAAATTTTAATGTAACTTCTGTGTGTTAGTTTTCTCAGAGAAATTAATTTCTATCTCTGATATATGTCATGCGTGCAAATATCTAATAATATCTAGACTGTTTCTTTATACACTTTCCAATTTTTCGTAGAAAAACTACCATTTATCGAAGAATCTTTGATAATATTATCCCTCGTCCGAAATAATGAGCTATCTGCCTAACACGATTTTGTTGCAATAATAATGAGCTATCTTTTATTTCAGGTGATCGCAATAATGAGTTGTAAATAGGTATATAAAGTTCATTGTTGCGCTCACCTGAAATAGCATGCAGTTAGCTCATTATTGCAACGAGATCGTGGTGGGCAGAGAGCTTATTATTGCGGAAGAAGGACGATATATTTTATTATACAGTATAAACAGTTCATAGTTTACGTGTAGATTCGACTGCGCCGGTCGCCATCTTGGTTATTTAAGCTATCAGACATGATTGGAGACAGTCCACGTAAACTAGGATCTGTTACTGAAGCTTAATCAAGTAATTATACATATTAATGTTAAAGAATTTTATCGCTAAGCCATTTCAGGCAATTTGTTAAATTTATGTTTTTTTCCATTGATACATGACTGACAAATAATTTAACTTTATCTAATTAGTCTCGTTAATTCTAAGTAAAAAATTAGAATAAGTTATTAATGATTATTATTCTTATTATTTGAACAAAAACAAAAGTATTAACGGTTATTATATTATTTTGTGACAATGTTTTTGAATTATTTTTTTATCATTTTATAAAAATGATTTATATTTTAAAATCTCCTTTACTGCTTATATACAATATTTATCCTTTTTTGTGATAATTAAAATTTCAAACTTAATTAAATATGAATTATTTTTTTTTATATCAATAAAAGCACCGATTAAAAAAGTTTCATGTCTATGATAAAGATGGAGTACACTATTGCAGTGGTTGTTCATAGTACGTAGAAAATCCAGTAGGTGGCGTTGAAGATCATGAAGGAGACCGGAAAGATGATCCGCGAGTATTTGTCTATCACATTCACGTCTTTGATCTTTGGGATGGAGGCCTTGAAGGCCGAGGCCCCGCGCCTTAGGGTCTGCAGGACCCGGGGGCGGCGGCTCCGAGCGGCCCCCGGGCCCGCCCCTGCCCGCACGGAGAAGGCGGAGCCGCGGTGGATGCGGAAGCTGGGGGGAAAACGACTGGGGTCAGCGGCGTCACCGCTGAAAAAACGGCTGTTGTGGCGGTTCCGTATTGACGGGATGGGCGACATCCGCAGGTCCTGAAATGAGAAAATGAATATATGTAGTCTTTTTATGGCAGTTAATAACATCATGACTTATATTTGAAAATTACACAGCATTATACTAATTATATTAGTTTGATATGATTTGCATCAATTTACCTAATAAAAAATATCTAATTATATTAGTTTGATTTGATTTGTATCAATTTACCTAGTAAAAAATATCCATCTAAAAAATTTGGGGTTCATTTTATTCAATAGGGAACATTAGTCGCGGACCCAGAACCAAATTTCAGAGGGCTGTTAAGTAGGTCAATGTTAAAAAAATTGGAATGGGGGAAATGCCTCATGAAATCCTCATGTTAAATTCAAAATTTTTTTTTGGGGGGGGGGGGGCTGCATCCCCCCAACCCCTGCGCCTGGGGAACATGACATGCAGATTTTCAGTTTGGGGTGAGGTAAGAAGAGCACCCAGCAGTCTATCAATATGAAAATAGTTTTGGTTCACCACGCCTCCATAGACTGCGTTAACGAACAAAGCAGGAGTAACGTTCGTGGTGTCCAGGGAAATATTTTTAAATTACACAAAAATTTTGAACCATAAGTGGACCAAAAATGCAAGAGCAATGAACAATTTGAATGTATTTTTATTGTATATTTGGATAAATAAGAACCTTGCAAATTGCAAATTAATATTAAATTTAACATACAATCAATATATACAATCATATTAAGAAAAAGCGTTTCAAGAAAAGAAAATGAAATTACGATGAAATGGGATGAAATAATGATGAAATGATGAAATGAAATGGAATGAGTCACCACAGACCTGCAGTTCGATGATTTCCTCGGAGGTGGCAGTGAATCCGTCCGCCGCGACGGCCGCCGCCTTGAGCCCCGCGGCCCCCGCGCTGGAGACCCCCGGGGGCGGGGGCTGCTTCTCGGCCTCCTTGACCTTCTTGGTCTTCTTCTTGGCCCGCGCCCCCCAGTACGTGTAGTTGACGGCCGCGTACTCGAGCAGCGCGGCGAACACAAACACGAAGCACATCACCAGGTAGATGTCGATGGCCTTCACGTAAGAGATGCGCGGGAGACTACTGCGCACTCCTGTGGAGATGGTGGTCATCGTGAGCACCGTGGTGATACCTGACCAAGAAAAATATGTTAATATTTATGTGAACAATGCATGCAGTCGTGTCTGCGCGCTCGGAAGTACTTTATAGCTCTGATCTTTTAGGAAATCGTTATCTGGCAAGCATAAACCTAGTGGCTCTATTATAATAGTGATACATTTAATTAGCGTAACCCCATATAGCACACACATGTCATGGCCGTCCCCGTTCCGAAGAGCCCGTGAAAACGCTAAGTTAGGGTTTCGGAAGGTTCGGGGTTTCAAAGTAGTATGTAATTATTAAATAGAAATACCCGTCAAAAAATGAGTTACCTAGCGCGACCCTGGCGCTGGTGGCCTCGTGGTTGATCCAGAAGGAGACCCAGGAGAGCATCACGATGAGGATGGAGGGCAGGTACGTCTGGAAGACGAAGTAGCCGATGTTCCTCTGCAGTTTGAAGCTGAGGGAGAGTCGCTGGTAGATCCCCGTGGCCAGCTTCTCCTTGCGGTCGTTCGTCTCGTAGCCGATGATCGTGAACTGGGGCAGCTCCGCCTCCTCGACCCCCATCACCGGGGTCTCCTTCCAGTACATCACCACGTCCAGCACCGTGTAGCCGTCTGTGAACATGGGTCAGAACACCGTGTACCCGTCTGTGGACCAAGCATCTTATCATGTTTTGTATACATATTGTTTGTACATAGGTGTTTCAAAAATGAATAACTCTCAGTGCATTGGTATTCTTTAGCAGCCGCCACTTGTCAAAAGTTTGGCGGTGCCTGGGATCGAACTCACGACCATCCGATACGAATCAGATGCACATATACCAAATCGTCGCCACAGAGTAGAAATGTCTTAAGTACTACGAGGTTTGGATGAAAGTGTGAGCATTAAGGCATTTCCACTCTGTGACGACGATTTGGTATATATGCATCTGATTCGTATCGGATGGTCGTGAGTTCGATCCCAGGCACCGCCAAACTTTTGACAAGTGGCTAAAAAAAAAAAAACACTCGTGCATCAGGAGGTGATTGATGACATCCTCCATCAATTGCCGACCATCCTGACTGAGGTTTACATGGTTTCCTTAGTCACAACCAGGCAAGTGTATGTGTGGATTGCTGCAGACCATGCATGGCTGCCCCGGTTTAGTTATAGCCAAATTTATTTTTTCCACTGATGATCTCAGCATTTACTTTAGTTCAAGCGCAAATCCAGGGAGACTGCAGTCCCCCCCCCCCCAAATGTTGGATTTAACATAGGTAATATAGGCACTTCTCCCATGCAGTCCAATCTTTTTTAACATTGCCATATGCAGTCCCCTCCCCCCCCCCGTTTCTTTTGTTAATTGCTGAGATTGAACAAATTGAACTCACAGCTCTCTATCTCGACGGTGCAGTTCTGGTTGTCCAGGGGGTAGTAATGGAGATCCATCATACAGGCCAGCGTGGTGGTGAAGCGCATGCCGTACGTGATGGAGCCGTCACCGTTGAGACGCACCAGCTTGTTGCGCTCCGTCACGTCGTGCAGGAAGCTGCAAGTCAAGATGATGAACATCGCACGGACCTCACACAGAATCGCACGAATCGTGTGACATAAAAATTCTATACGATCAAGTGTACGCGCACACAGCTTCGTTTCGTATCGCATGACTTGGGAAGTTTCTCATTTGGAACCGGTTCTAAATTTTTATCATACGTAGCCATACCAAAGAATTAATATCTGTAGATATTAATTCTTTGGTCATACGATGCGGTACGATGCGATACGAAGGAAGTGTGCGACCCCCCCTTATACTTATCTGTTTTACTGATGCTCAAATAAACAAAAAGATGAAAAATTTAAATGTTGGCTATTCCAGCAGTTCTCACGAATATCATCACATTTCACACAGATTTCATGATAGCGCAGAAATTTTCTTGCCTACCCCAAATTAACCAAGTGCCCAATAACAGAATTTTACTGTGTGCCATGATACCTCTTCCCCCCCAAAGTTTCCGAGTGCCTGATACCCCAAAGTACCTTTTAAGCTCTTCGAAGTCTGTTTGCTTGGGTATTTTACATTTCATACTTTGCTCTAAATTTAAAGAAAAAAATTGCTACATTGTTTATGGTTTAAAAACACGATACAATTTAAAAACGTCCAGCACTGCATGTGCCAGACTGTATCATTACGAGGTTACTTGCTCATCATGAAACTAAGGTAATTTATCTCTGCAAAGAGTCATCTGACCCCAGACGCTCTTAGCCGGACTTACCTGTTCTTGTCGTTGGCGAAGAAAGTGTCGGGCACCCAAATCTTCTCCGCGAAGTCCCCCGACAACGTGAGGATCTCCTCCTCATTGCTGAAGGCCAGGCGCTCATCCTTCCAGTACTGATTCAGGTACATCGTGATCGTGTAGTCCTGCAACAGGGGGACGTGGTTAGTGGGAGGTACAGATGTATGTCCTTCAGTACTGGTTCAGGTACATCGTAATCGTGTAGTCCTGCAACAGGGGGCAATTTTATATTGACCGTAGAATTACCAAGGTATTTTTTTTTGTCACACGTACCAAGGGGTGGGGGGTGGGTTTCGAAACGACCCTATTTTTAAATCACATGTTTAAAAAATTAAAAAAGTGAGTTTTTTTCTCACTATATTTTTTTTTACGGCAATGCATTGCTGGGTGGCTAGCTAAGATTTACAATTTTTTTTTAGAATTTTGGGAGGAGTATTTCGCGCTTTTTTCAGCTTTAAAAGATTAACGAGTCGGAGTGATGCCCTCCGTGGGTAATTCTAGAGTTAAAGATGGGCCACCAATTGTAAAGATGGCCACTATTTGATCCAGGTTTTATATGCACCATCTCACCACTAACACCAGGAAATTAACGTACATATAATAGCACGGTTAAATCACCTACGTCGAGCGTGGTTTGTATACTTCGATGGGTTACCATTTTAAGTAAAAAAATTCGTTGCTAGAGTAAATTCATATCGGCTTTCTACCCAGTGCAGAGGTGCACTTGTGTGTGGTTCCCCAGACTTTGGACATCACTTTAGTTCATTGATGAATATAAATAATAAAGGTGTCCGTCCTGACTGAGGTTTTCCAAAGTTCCCTCAGAATCACCTCAGCGATTGCTGGGACGCGTAACAGGCCACTAGCCTCTCCCTAGCCTATAGTCTTTATGTATTACTTTATTCCTCTTCTGATCTATATAAGTTCACCATAATTCATTTGAAATCAAAAAAGGGACCATACAAATTACATTTGCCTCATCTATAGGCTGCATATAGCCCAGCAAGATAGTGCTGCCCCGAAGCGGCATTTTGGGAACAAATGTGGTACAGTCCACGTCACGTAAAACGAAATTTATGTCAATAAAGTGAAATTTTATCCACGTGCTGAAAAATATGAAAGATAAAACAGCACTCTAAACCTGCGAAGAACACTACATACTTTTGTCACGACGAAACACAAAGCTATTATTAGTAATCTGTTAAAAAAAAAAGGGAGGGTTGAAAACGAGTCTATAAATAAAAAAGCAGTGCGTCAAATAATTCATAGTCCAACTTTAAAATTTTATATTTAATTATTTTTCAACCAAGTAAGTTCATAAAATATTGAAACAATTCAAAATAACATTCGATATAATAGGCGCGAACCAAAACAGAACCGAATTTTGGGAAGGATTGTCTACATATAAGGCCAATGTTAAAAAATTGAAGAAGTGGGGGAAAAGCCTATATTGCCCATGTTAAATCCAACATTTCGAAGGGATCTGCAGCACCCCCCCCTCCAGCCATCCACCTAGATCCGCGTCTGATTTATAACAAACACACACACAAAAAAAAAGAAATAACAAAAGAAATAAAAAAATATATAATAATAAATTTTGTTAACCATTGCAATAATAGAGTTGAAATAAATTTCATCTTGTATATGCTCTATTAAGCTTTGTCATAGTCTATAATTCTCTCCTATTTTGCACCAATTTAGAGAAAAAAAAAAGAGGGAAAAAGACGGGATTACGTATTTTTTCCTCTTCTTGAACATAAAAAGTTAGAAATATTGTCTTCATTTCATCTTCACTTTGAGCGAAGAGGAAGTACGATGTGTTTTAGAGGTAAAAAGATTAGGTTTAGACGTGTAAAGGATGAGTTAGACGTAATTTTTCAACTAGGGTGCATATTTTTTACGTCTAGAAGTACGTAAATAAATATATTTTAGCAAATCATAAATACACTAGCTTGTTATATCTGAAGCTGAAAAATACATTTTACTAACAGTATACTGGCAAGATCGAGTAAATTTGAAATGAATTTCCCTAGACGGGCGAGGAGGTTTCAGCGGCAGTTCTCGAGGGCCTCTTGCTGCCTCGGCGTGCTCAAGTGGCGCCCCCGACGCCCTCCTAGCCTCCAACAAAGCCACGCACGCTGCAAATGTATTATCTCTTTGATGTGCGGAATGTTATGATATTCTGAATTTGATGATGCGCCCTGCGATATATTGCCAACTTTATCGGCCATTAACATTACGTAGCGAGTGTATATGAAAAGCAATACTTCAAGTCTGTTGTTAAGCAGTTTATTTTCGTCTTTCTGGAATGTAATATATGAAACTTTATTCACTTTACTAGCAGCATTATACGAAAAGTATGTACACGAAAAGTATGCGCCGTCTCCACAACTGCTGTGAATTAATTATATTGTTGTGGACATTTTGTATAAGAGGTACATCTCCAGCCAAAACTTTCGTGACCCCTGCACGGCTGTGGAGCCATGGTGAACTTGTATTGTTTGGCAGGCGCGATAACAGGGAGGGGGAGGGGGAATCTATTGCCTAAATTCCCCGAATTGTTGGATTTAAGGGTTATTGTCACTATGGTAATTATTTTTTTGATGGTAAAAAAATATAAAATTTAGATCAGAATATAGAGAACTGTTCACTTTTTGAAGTAAAAAAAGAAATTATTCAGTCTAGTTTTTGAGGTATTAATTTTTTTAGTTGAAAAAGATGCTGATTTGACTTGATTTGACTAATGGCCGTCATATTTCTAATGATATTCTCATTATTTATATATCCTGAATATCTAAAAAACTAGCAGACTTTTGCTTCATTTTTTTCACTGAATATTTATGTTTTAATGTAAGGAAGGTTCACGATAATTTTCAGAGTGATTCACCATCTCCTAAGACTAGTGACATTAATCCTTCATATGGGCAATACAGGCATTTCCCACACTATATTTTTTAACATTGGCCTTCCTTCCTCCCAAAGAAATTTGTTTCTGTATACGCGCCCGTTATTCGGTAATGAATTGAGCAGTTGCTTTCCTCACCTCCCCCGAAATTTCAAATCATCAACCCCCATCCACCCTCACACTAAATTTTTAGATGCTGAATTGGTTTCAGTACTTTATGTCAGTACAAAATTGCTCCAGTTTCGTCTTACATCCAGCACTTTTGACCTATAAAACACTTAATCCAAGTACAAATTTGGTACTTCATGAAAAAAGAGTCAAAAGAATTCTGACCAGACACAGTAAATAAGATGCAAAAACGGTTCACTTGTTGCCTCCATGGAAAATTGAACTTAAAGGTATACAGGCCTCAAATTACAAATTAGACAGACATTAAGTGTTGCTCAAGTTATTTATAATCAACATTCGTATTATTTTTACCTGCGCGCGGTGCGTCTGTGCGAAGTCGCGCTGTAAAGAAAGTCCTTGCTGACGTCACAACTCACAGCTAGCACCGATTAGCATTGAGTTGTGACGTCATCAAGGACTTCGTGACGTCATCAAGGACTTCATGACGTCATCAAGGACTAAATTTCTTACTTTGAACTGCGACTTCGCACGGATGCATCACGCGTGGAAAAAAATGATGCGAATGTTGATTATATACTCTAAACCCACTTGACGACTGTCTGATTTGTAATTTGAGGCCTGTATGCCTTTAACAAAGTCACCGAGCACACGACATCACAGCTGACCTTTTTGTGCTCAAAAATAATATGATGTGGTATGTCCTGTTTTTTACATCGTATATCAGCAACGTATTTTGTAGATCAGTCAATGCTGCTTCTCTTATTACTCGTACCTTGATATCCAAACGTGTTTCATGATGACGTCACCCATAAGGCCTGTGTATAGTGTATATAGACACTTTAACGTTCCCTTCTGTAACACCATGCTTTTCAATTACAATCAGAACCAAAAAGGTGTACAACTCTTTTTATGCTATTCAGGATTACACCTTTTTGAATCTGATAGTAGTGTCTAAGTAATTCGATGTTATCGGTAGTAAACTGGAATAATTAAGGAATCAAATCGATGACGTTCATCCAGCAGGTCGCTTCTTCACCGTCTTTGATCCACCGCGGAGGTCGAGTGCGGCATTTTGTGTGTTTTTTTTTATAGCGAGGGTGTCGGAGTGATCACACTTCTCCTCTTGTGTTTGGTGTGAAGTATGTAAACGTTAGATTATGAATTAATTGTTAATGTGATTCATGATAATTTTATTAGAAGGAAGTTAAGAAAATGAATGTGCCCTAGTTGAAAAATTACGTCTTCAACTCATCCTTTACACGTCTAAACTTAATCTTTTTACCTTTAAAAACACATCTTATATTCTGATCGCTCAAAGTGGGGATGAAATAGATACAATATTTCTAACATTTTATGTTCAATAAGAGGAAAGAAGACTTAAACACGTTGTTTTATTGTCTCTTTTTCCTCTAAAATGGTGAAAAGTAGGAGGGAATTAGACTAGGAGAGAACTTATTTTTTTATTTTAAATCATTTGGCTTGTACAGAGACAAACATTGATCTTATTATAAAATAGAAAACTAAGATTAAAATTATACAATATAATTATATACAAGGACACGACAAATACACAAACTATATCTAATAAATTATTAATAATTTAACAATTTTCATGCCAAAGAAACTAACTCAATACAATATTTTTTGGTAATTTACTACTAAAAAAAGATTTAACTGAATAATACTCCTTATTAATTAAAATTTTCTTTAACATGTTTTTAAAAGAATTGGTATTAGCTATATATTTGTAAGACTATTTGGTAAAAAAATCATAAATTTTGGCTGTTTGACTTAATGGCATCAAATAAAAGATGAAATTTATTTCAACTCTGGCATATTTTAATTAAAGTAGTTTCAGAAAATACATCATGAAACAGCTGAAAATCAAGGTGTTAAAATCCCCTGATGGTGATGATATACAGTCATGAAGGTATTAACAGAGTGTAGGAAGTATAATAAGAAACAACTGCAACACCTTTAAAACGCTGTAAAAGGTTTAAAAATGTTGAACAATCTATAATTAGATTTTCCCCTCCTACATCGTGATACACTAAAACGTCTCGGTGCCAGAGCACTGTTACAACGACTAAAGTCAAATTATTTTAATATTCCCTCCGGAAGTAGCCGGAAGTGTAAGGTTTCTGGTCTTCCTATTCGTACTTCAGAGTTACATTTTCACACACAGGTCAGTACTTCTACTTCAAACCACTCTGTAAAGTTTCAAAACTGAATTACAAACAGAAGAGCTGCAAACTTTACACTTCCGGCTACTTCCGGAAGGAATATTAAAATAATTTGACTGTAGATCCCATCGTCTCGCTCTTCAATGCCCCCCCCCCCCCCCAATATCGACGAGGTATTGATTCGTGTAGTCATTACCTTGCAGCATCTTTAGCGGTGCTACCAAATTTTATCAATTGAACAAAGAGATTCCGCCTCGTCAAACAAATTGCTTTTCGGTTTATATCAATAGAAATCGTATTTCGCACGTAATTGTGAAACATGGTGGTTACATTGCAAAGCTTTCTTTCATGTAGATTATTAACAATCTGTAAAAACACAGTATTGTGTTTCTTGTCTTTTATCAAAATTCATAAAAAGTTTGAAAATAATGATTTGAAAGTCACAATTTGTAGCATTTTTAGGGAATGGAACAGTTCAATTTTCTACACACACAAAAAAAAAAAATTAAAACATGAATGCTATGTAGCTGTTATTATATTTACATTCATACTCAAATCTTTCTGGGAGAGTAAATATTATTATAGACCAAAATATCAGCTTGCTATCTCTTGTTAAATTCTCGAGTCGCTAAGTAGAATTGTCTCTGTTTGTTTATAATATATAGTATATATATACGAGTGCGCATCATTCACTCACTCATGCACTATCACGCATTTCCTGGCACTACACCTGTATTACTTGTTGTGTGCGAATTACAAACATCCTGACTCTTACTGTTTATTATAAATAAATACATCCTCCGTAAGATATGACAGCTAGCTTCCTTTATTCAAATAGATTAAATAGATTTTTATTTTATTCTTTAGGCCATACAGCATAGAACAAGTCACATAAAATACAGACACAATCGAACAACTTAAAATTAAACATATACTTAAAGCTACATAAATACTCGTTAACCCATTAAAGCCTAGCGATGCATTTTAGCATCGCAAAACACTCCCTGGCAAAAAAATATTTAAAAATAAAATTACGATGCTATATTGCTAAAAACAGTCAATAACTATTTGCATTGACACTATAGATATGCTAATATATCAATTTTGATTTTTTTAAAAAAATTGTCCATCAGACGCTAAATCAAAGTAGGGGTACAAATTTCGTTCGTCTTCTGCTCAAAGTTATTTTGCAAATATTTTAATAACTTTTTTAAAAATTGTAGTAAAATTTTCATTCTTATATGAAAATGCTCCGTACATACTACACTTTGAAGTAAAAAATTTGCATAGCTAGGCTCTAATGTAGTCAATTTCTGCTTTTTTGCTGTTTTGAGGTTACGACCTCTTACAGTCCAAAAAAGTTTTTTGGGGGATCTCTAATGAGTAGATCCTTCTGTTTTATGTCAAAACTAAAATTTAGAGGGTCGCAAGTTGGCCCTAAAGGCAAAGGACCCACTTTGACATCACTTATAGAAACAAAATAAAGTGTCCAATAAGGTAATGGCTATTCAAATTTGTTATTTGTGTGTTGAATATATTTTTGTATGTTACTTGGAAGCATATGAAGGGACTTCAACGGGTCCCATCAAGGGGTCCCAAGGGTTCCGGAGTAGTTTTTTGCTCCCTATTCTTTTTGTCATTGTAATTGAATACCAGCATATAGAAAGTATTATTTGAACTTATGTCATTGCAAATCCCAAGATACAAGATGCAAGTTACATGGTGGGGCCCATGCAGGGCCTCAAATGAGACCCAGGGGCCCATAATACTCTTGCTCCTATATTTTAGTTTGGTATTTTATATATTTTGTAATGCGGTCCTCAGTGTCTTTATTCCAGTAAAGTGTAACCCGTACCCTCAAGCTAGCGATAATTTTGTAAATATACAGTTACCTTGAAAATACGGTTAACCCTTTAGTAGCGCAAAGGCAATGAGCATTACATTAGAAAATATGTAAGATGCTAAAATACAATATAAGAGCAAGCGTATTATGGGTCCCTGGGTCCCATGAGAGACCGTGCATAGACACCGCCATCATGTTTATACCTTGCAATGCTAGCTCAAACAATACACTCGAGCTAGCATTGCAAGGTATATCCCAACATGATGGCGGAGTCTATGCACGGCCTCACATGGGACCCAGGGACCCATAATACGCTTGCTCTTATAATGTATTTTGGCATCTTACATACTTTGATTATTTTCTAATGTAATGCTCATTGCCTTTGCACTAATACTAAAGGGTGACCCGTTTTTTCAAAGAGCTAACTGTATATTTACAAAATTATCGCTAGCTTGAGGGTACGGGTTACACTTTACTGGAATAAAGACACTGAGGACCGCATTAGAAAATATATAAAATACCAAACTAAAATATAGGAGCAAGAGTATTATGGGCCCCTGGGTCTCATATGAGGCCCTGCATGGGCCCCAACATGTAACTTGCATCTTGGGACTTGCAATGCCATAAGTTCAAATAATACTTTCTATAATATGGTATTCAATTACAATGATAAAAATAATAGGGAGCAAAAAAGTACTCTGGGACCCTTGGGACTCCTTGTTGGGACCCGTTGAAGTCCCTTCATATGCTTCCAAGTAACATAAAAAATTATATTCAACACACAGATATAACAAATTTGAATAGCCATTGCCTTTTTTGACACTTTATTTTGTTTCTATAAGTGATGTATAAGTATGGGTCCTTTGCCTTTAGGGCTCTCTTGGGACCCTCTGAATTTTTGTTTTGGCATAAAACAGAAGGGCCTACCCATTAGAGACCCCCAAAAAACCTTTTTGGACTGTAAGAGGTCTTAACCTCAAAACAGCAAAAAAGCAGAAATTGACTACATTAGAGCCTAGCGATGCAATTTAGCATCACTCTTTAATTGTCATTTATAACTTCAATTAAAATTAAAAAAATTAAAATTTTGATTTTTCTCACTTAGAGACCTAATACTTTCAAATTATAGCAAAAAAAATTAAATTTGAAACAAAAAATTAATTCAGGCTCTAATGAGTTAATAACAGGAATCATATAATATATGTTTGAAATAATCTTTAACATCGTAAAACATGTTATCAATTAAATATGAAATATGAATAAAAGTAACTCATAGTAAAATATTATGGTTACACAGATATGAAAAAAAGGTACAGAGGGACTCACCATGTTGACTTCAGAGATGGAGTCGAAGCTGGCGATGGTGAGGTCCATACCCACATACAGCGGGTCACCTGAAACAGAATTTAATCATTGTAATGTGACGTAGTAATTTGACGGTCAAAAGTAACCGACATTCTTGCTGGTCCCCCCACCCTGCTCATGTGTCGAGTCACAAAACGCATAGCACACCCAACTAACTCCCGGGAGCGCTAACTCGTATCACCGAAACCCCAGCATGCACCCAAACAGCAAGGTCCATAAACAACTTTTTTGTACTTATTTATACTATAACGAAAATGATGCTTGGGATTTAAAAAAAGAATAACCGACGCTCTTGCTGTACCAATTAAGCCCATTACGTGAAAGCATGGGATCGAAAATTCTCGCTGTTATAAAAATTTGTTCTCCAGTTGAACTTTGGAACATTCTCAAGTTTCACGTAAGTTATTCGAGCCACTGTTTCATGTGTTAATTGTTTATTATCGACCGTCCAGACTGAAGTTCCCACGTTCCCTCAGTAACATAAGACAAATACTTCTTGACGTTCCAATAAGGAAAATAACGTAAGTTCTTTTTTACCAAATCAGATGCTAAAATCTTGATTTTCTCTGATCGAGCTCATTGAGGTGTAAACGTAGTCCATTAAATTTAGTAAGTAGAATTATAACAAATAAAAATGTGACCTCAGTGACCTTAAGATGAGCACCAGCCGTGCGGGCTCATATTTCACCAACTTCATAGCTCTGCAGCTGCTGACGACCACATAAAGGAATTTAATCCAAAATACGTCAATATATTGTACGTACGAGATGTCTTTTCTTAATGAAAGAAAATCTTACTTGGTTTATGGCTCGCATTTTTCTGAATGCTTTTGGTTATTGATTTAGTAAACCTGACATCGTTGTTCCTTTGTGAAAAATATTCAAATTAAATAAATTAATTCTAGCCATTCAAATATCTATCTGCTTATAATTAAGGTAGAGATAACGCCGGTCAGCTGTTTGACGTATAGGTAGGTCCCTTTGATTAACATGTAAACCTTAGCAAATTCACAAAAATTTTGAATTTTTTTAGAGGCAGATATTAGTGCCTAAAAGCCATAGAAAAAATTTCAAAACAATTTAACGAGCCAATTTTTTTATTTATTTATTTATTTTTTTAATTTTCAGGGATAAATAAAAAAAAAATAATGAAGAAATCGGCTCATTAAATAATTTTGAATTTTTTTTATGGCTTTTAGGCACTATATCTGCATCTAAAAAACAAATCAGAATTTTTGTGAATTTGCTAATTTGCTACGTCGAACAGCTGACTGGCGCTATTTTTACCTTTTAAACTAGTTTTATGCACTAAAATAGTAAAATAAATACAATAAAAATAAGCATTACCTAAAGGTCAATAAAGGCTTGCTCGTTTGCACCTCGAAGGCCTCGAAGCGTTATTGAGGCATGTTAACTTCAAATTTATAAATAATAATAATCCGTAGACAAACTAATTGCACACACCCACGTTCACTGCATGGTATTTACTATTTAGGGTATACACACATATCTATGGCATCTTCATCAATTTTGAGTGTAATATACCTTTATAGGCCAGGCCCACGTGATGTCACGGCAACGCATATTGCATACCTTACAGGAGCCTGCCGCGCCATGCGCATCATTGCAGCAGCGTGTTAGGGGAGAAGATTTGGAAAAAATTAATTATATATTATATTTTTATAATAAATTATAATAATATTATAATTATTATTTATTTATAAAGGTATTGCGCTGACGTCATGCCCCTGGCAAGTAGGCAACTCTGAGGTGGGATAGAATTCACGGATTAGCCATATAAAGAAAGTGTAAATTAATTATTATTTTTTTATACGTATGTATATAACAAAAGAAATCAGTATTAAATACTGTAAGAATATAGAACAGTACACGATAGAACTTGTTTAGAAAATCTCGATATAGTGTTAAAAGCATTTAATTTGATTTTTTATTATTATTTTTTTTTCATCATGCACTGCTCCTATGTTTTTTAACACAATCTTGCCCTCGGGCGACTTTCTCTTTCTCCCTCCCCTCCTTCTACAGCGAGCAGGTAGTGAATAACGTTGTACCTCCCCTCCAGTCTCACGTGAACATAAACAGCAATCAACTCTATAGACAGTGGACAACTGTCTATAGACAGTGGACAACTGTCTATAGACAGTGGACAACTGTCTATAGACAGTGGACAACTGTCTATAGACAGTGGACAACTTGCATGAAAAATTTTTATTGCAAAAATGAAGAGAAGGTATCAACACAAATTATGCTACTCAGAATTTTTTTCCGATTTTTTGGAATCACAGAATTCTTTTAATTTTTTTTTTTTGAAGTTCTCTAAGTTATGTTGGCACCTCTGGAGCCTTAATAAAAAAATAGGGAAAAAACGCCTATTGACGCCTCCAGGGGGCGTGGCCGCACTTTCAATAATTATTTATAAATAGTTCCAACACTCAAAAAATTTTGAAAAAATATAGAGTAGCATAATTTGGTACCCTCTATTCATTTTTGCAGCAAAATTTTTCCATGTATGTTGTCCATTGTCTTTTTCTTGGCACGGCGGACACATAATGACATAATTTTAGGGGATTATGTGCCATACAGCTGATGCTGTTACGATTTTGAAAATTTTACACCATGCTACAAGAAGGCTATACGTGTTAGATCGTTTTAAAATTAAAGGTTTTACCATATAATATATGGTTTTACTACAAAGAAATAACGCCGCTAAACGAAAGTAAGTAATTTCAAGCTATATAGTTTGTAGTGTTTGATGGACCAGTTTCAAATTTGTAATTCTGTTATATAAAATATCTTCAGTTAAAACATTATATCTTTATTCATTCAATTTGTATGTAAGATAAAAAAAAAACAGTAAGAAAACACCTCGTTTATAACGTCTTTAATTTCGGTACACAAGCTCCATTATTTGTTACCCTGCCATTACGGTGGTGTTAACAGCCTGCTACGAGAGCTAATTCTAATACATGCAGGCACGTAGCGGCTCAGACAGGAGCAGGCTACTGGGTCTCTGCAATCAATACTCGGCTGGCATGTAGCGCGAACCACCTACCAAGCATATGACGTGGCAGGCTGAGGAAACTGTGGGAACTGGGCCTGTGCAATCAATTCTTTGTGGCAGTAACCACCTCGCCAGTCTGTGACATGGCAGACTGAGGGAACTGCGGAAACTTCTACTGGGTCTGTGCAATAAATTCTTTGTGGCAGCAGCGCGAGTCGAGTCTGTGACGTGGCAGGCTGAGGGAACTGCGGAAACTGCAGTCAGGATGGACCAGTTTGAATGATCCCGGTGATAACTGACAAATTTTTACTATGCTATGACTCGATTTGTTGTGAATTGACATTTTTTTGGATGAAATCAATTTGTTTGTAACTGTACATCAGTTCATTTTGATTTATTTTTAGACTCAACGTTTTCATACTTTGTTTTTTACAGTGTTAATTTTCAGTGGTCCAGGAAACCTCGATTCAAAGTTGCACAAGAGTCACGCGGATCAGCTGTGCACGCAATTTTATTGTGAGCAATTTGAACTCCTTTCAGATATAAGAAAAAAATTGAAGGTTGTGTTTTGCAAAAATGTATTACATGCACAATTTTATTATTTTAAATTTATAAAATTATTCAATTGAATAATTACGTTAATGTTTTTCCCCACATGCAGTACCTATAAACAAGATTTATTAACAATATTTCATAAGTATTGTACTAGTCTTGTTAGTTAATTATATATACTGTGAACCAAGGATTGGTTTATTTTTTTCAACTTTTGACAAAATTATCCCGACAACTTTATTGCACTGTTTTTTTTTTTTTAAGTGCAAGATTTACTTCTGTTTAATATTTTTATGAATGGGAAGGGGGCGTATCGATGTAGACGAAAATTAAAATAATTTTGGTTGAATAATTTTTCCTACGAGAGAGAGAGAGAGAGAGAGAGAGAGAGAGAGAGAGAGAGAGAGAGAGAGAGAGAGAGAGAGAGAGAGAGAGAGAGAGAGAGAGAGAGAGAGAGAGAGAGAGAGAGAGAGAGAGAGAGAGAGAGAGAGAGAGAGAGAGAGAGAGAGAGAGAGAGAGAGAGAGAGAGAGAGAGAGAGAGAGAGAGAGAGAGAGAGAGAGAGAGAGAGAGAGAGAGAGAGAGAGAGAGAGAGAGAGAGAGAGAGAGAGAGAGAGAGAGAGAGAAGGATATGTTCCATAAAGCTCGATCTGAGCTGTGTAAGATTTCTGCACGCACGCGATTTCTTTATGTACTAGGACATAAAGACGACCAAGTGCGGAAGACTGAGCGTGCATTTGGAGCTCGCGGCGGGGTAATGGGTAGGGATAAGGTATAGGGAACAGATGGTGGCCACGGCCTGTTAAGCCTTCCAGCATTCACTGAGGTGAGACTGAGGGAACCGTAGAAAACCTCAATCAGCACGGACACCACCTCTACTTTTTATCAATGGACCAAAGCGATGTCCAAAGCCTGCATGGGGAACCACACACAAGTGCATCACTGCACTGGGTGGAAAGTGATATAAATTTACTCCAGGGAGGAAGTAACATGATTTTTACTTGAAACGGTCACCCATCCAAATACAAACCATGCTCGACGTAGCTTGACTTCGGTGATGTAACGAGAACCGGTCAATGCACTGCGACATGCTCAACCACGAACAAACCGAGGGAGAGACGTGACGTCATAGGTTCTTCCGTGGACCGCACTATTTGTTAAGGAGGTAAATCTGTGACGTCACAGGTTCTCTTGTGAACCGCACTATTTGTTACGAAGGTAAATCTGTGACGTCAGAGATTCTCCCGTGAACCGCACTATTTGTTACGAAGGTAAGTCTGTGACGTCAGAGATTCTCCCGTGAACCGCACTATTTGTTACGAAGGTAAGTCTGTGACGTCACAGGTTCTCCCGTGAACTGCACTATTTGTTACGGAGGACGTAAATCTGCTGAGCCGGCTTCTTCGCTCCCCCCCCCCCCCCCCTACCCGCAGGCGAGCGCTCCCCTATTTATCATTAGCCTAAACAACGAGCTAATACAGCGATACATAATCCTGGAGTCATGATGTCCTCTCACAATGTTACAATGACGTCACTGCTGTTTTCAGTACCGTATCTTCCTTGATAATGTTCATTGATAAAAAAAGACACAACTCAATAAAAAAGTTGTTTAACAGCAATTTTTTTCTTAAGGTAGAGATAATATGGATCAGCTGGCCCAATGCTAAAAAAATCCCATTCATAAAAATTATGAAAAAAATTTATAATGTTCTCCTTAACATACCTTATCAGTAGGTAAAATATCAGGTATACAAAAACGAGCTAGTTTTTTATATATTAATTTGTAAAGTTGACTAATTTAACATGGAAGTTCCGTTTCTCCATGTTAAATAAGTCAACTTTAAAAATTAATAACTCGAAAACTAGCTGGTTTTTGTATACCTGATATTTTACCTACTGATAGGGGATGTAGAGGAGAACATTTTAAATTTTTTTCATAATTTTTATGAATGGGATTTTTTTAGCATTGGGCCAGCTGATCCGTGTTATCTCTACCTTAATTCGATCCTCAAAAGTCAATAAAAATGCTATTACTTATTTCATAAGCTTGATTGTTTTTAATTCTTTTATTATTATTAATTTTCTGTGCATTTCAATTGTGAGGAGATTTGAGAATTTTGAGAACACCTTGATTTAAAAATAACTATCATGTGTTATTGTAGTCAAATTTTTTGTGTATTCATTCCGAAGTCAAGAACTTCAGATCAGATGCATGGGTTTTGTCGTACGTAGAAGGGTAGAAGTATCGACTTAGTCATGCATGTGACGTTGCAGTGCTGAATTATAAAGAAGACTCTTCATAATGTATTCTTCCGATCATGTTAAGTTTGACTATATTAGGTGATATGAACAGCATTTTCTACTCCATGTTCTATCCTCGCAATTGAGCTTGGAGCTCAAAGCGGGGTAAAGCAGGTGTAATGAGTAGGGATAAAAGGTAAGAAAAGGATGGTGGCCACGGCCTGTTTCACGTCCCAGCATTCACTGAGGTGAGACTGAGGGAACCGTGGAAAACTCAGTCAGGACGTCAGGACGGACACCTCTACTTTATTACTTAAAGCGATGTCCAAAGCCTGTGGGGAATCACACACTGCGCTGGGTGGAAAAGCGATATGATTTTACCCCAGGGAAACTTGAAACAGTCACCCATCCAAGTACTAACCACGCTCGAACGTAGCTTGACTTTGGTGATCTAACGAGAACTGGTCAATGCATTACACTCAACCTCTTGCATCTCTAGGATATAAAATGATCTCAAATCATCAGTTTCGATGACATGTTCGGACTGCATATATGCTACTTCCAATCTTTCAGTTTATTGACTTGAATCACGTTCCGTAATTTGTGAAAGAGCCCAACCGGACATGATATTGATTTAAAGGGCTTGCGCGACCATGTGTGCTGCCAGATTGTTCCGGACCAGTGGCTTCCCTAATACGTCGGCTTATTCCACGTGGCTTGCCAGCACCATTGTCCGCGTGAACCAAATCGTTACATCGATGTTCCGAGGTGTGTGCAGTTGGTTCGGAACATAATTATGTCCGAGAAGAATAGCTGTGAATTGTGTATTAAAAAAAAAACGATTGGGTACTTTTAATTTCTATGTTGTATTTCTTTTAATGTTGTCCATATATAGTTAATTGATTGTTAATTGTTTCCTTTGTACTGTGTTTTCAGGGATTTACTGCATGCGCTTCTTCCAGGAAGTGATTTGTTCTTATTGGATTGTTTGTGAATTTCCTGCCTCTGCTGACTTGTTATTTATACTCATGAGGGAAATATAGTAAAATAAATAATAAATAAATTTCTAATTACTCATTAAATTCCTATCCATAACAGGGTGGAAACGGAAAAGCTCTTAAGCAATCAGAATATTCTAAATTTCCAATTCCTTTTAAAATTTTGGAAAACGGAAATTTAGAATTATCAGATCTGATTCGTCGAGTTTTTCCGTTGTAGGGCTTTTTTTTTAAAACCCTGAACATTTTCGAAACGTTATCTTAAGCGATTGGGAACGAAGGTCATTACAAACTCAGCATTTGCCTAATGTGACTGAGGGAAACGTGGAAACCTCCCTTAGAATGGACGCTGCAGATTATGTCAATTTTGTCAGTGCAATGGTCTAAATCCAGGGGAACCACGTATGGACGATTTACTTGATTTAGCTAGATTTTTGTTGAAAACGGTCACCCATCCACGTTACTTGACTTGGGTGATCTCCCACTGACATATTCGTGACGTCATGGTTCTTCCCCCGCGCTCCAGTGTGAGATGAGAGAGGCTGGCGGATCGATGTGCTTTAAATCGCATTTGCAAGCGTCGCTACCTCCACTAATGCTGCCTCTGATGAATGCTCCACACTATCTTTTCTACCAGGGTATGAGAAATGCGACATTCTCGTAAGTACAAAATGCAACGTATCAGGGAATTTATCTCGTAAACTATGAACGTCATCATAGTTGTGGTAAAAAACATGACTTTACATAAATTTGCAAACAACTGAAAATAATATTATATTTCGCGTAATTATTAATAGAGCAAAATAATACGTTAAGAGGTGCAATTATTTGAAAATATAGAGTTGATTGCGCTGACGTTATGCCCCTGTAAGTTAGGCTGACCTATGGAGGATCAGAATGCACAGACTAGTATATAAACAAATTACATATTGATTGTTTTTCACTTTATTAAACAAAATAAATCAGGTTTAAAAAATTGTAAAAATACACCAATAATCGATATATATAGCATAAAAAATCGCATCATTAAAGAACAATCAAAACTATTTTATTTCAATTTTTTTTTGTCATTTCTCCTATCTAATGCCATAGTAGTTGGACCTCCACTTTCTCTTTTTTACCCTCCTGACCGTCCGTACACCTGCTATGCTATTTTCCCTAGTAAACAAACACAGCAAACAACTCCATGCATTTTGCAGAGTCATATATTAGTTCTATCATATTCCAAAGTAAAACAAATTAAGCAAGAAATTTAACCCTTACTTTACAATATTATATTATCTTCAATCTTTTAAGGTAGAGATAACACCGATCAGCTGTTCGACGTAGTCTCCTTTTATTAACATATATGTAAACCTTAGCAAATTCACAAAAATTCTGAATTTTTTTGAGAGTCAGATATATTAGTGCCTATAAAGCCACATAGAAAATCCCATGGAGAAACAAACTAAAAACTTATTACAAAAAAATCAGCCCGTTAAATTGTTTTGAAACTTTTTGTATAGCTTTTAGGCCCTAATAATATCTGCTTCTAAAAAAAAAATCAGAATTTTTGTGAATTTGCTAAGGTTTACATGTTAAAGTGACTATGTCGAACAGCTGATCGTTGTTATCGGTACCTTAAAAGTCATTTTACTTTTTATGTACTGAACGAGAGAGAGAGAGAGAGAGAGAGAGAGAGAGAGAGAGAGAGAGAGAGAGAGAGAGAGAGAGAGAGAGAGAGAGAGAGAGAGAGAGAGAGAGAGAGAGAGAGAGAGAGAGAGACATGGAGTATTGCTTGAAAAAGAAATTTAATGTTCGTGATTTTAAATTCAGTGAATGTTCCCATCGTAATTAATTGTTTTTAACATTATAAATTTATGTTGTTGTCTTAAATATTTATGAAGAGAATCTCATGTACTGTGTATGTATATTATAACTAGTAACCCTACCGCGGGTAATCTCGCAAGGCACGAGAATCTCTAACTCGCGGTGGAAAATTTAGAGTTGCATGGAGAACGGCAAGTAGGTCAACTTGAGAGGTTGCATAACTCCCGGGCGCTGCGTGCACAAAGATGGACGTGGGTGCAGTTAAATTTACATGATATTCCATCCGGAAGTAGCCGGAAGTGCACTCTAGTTGAAAATTACGTCTCCAACTCATCCTTTACACGTCTAAACCTAATCTTTTTACTTCGCATCTTATTTCCTCCTCGCTCAAAGTGAGGATGAATTGGAGGCAATATTTCTAACTTTAGCTCAAGAGAAGAAGGAAGAATACGTAATTTTCTCTTTTTCTTCTCTAGAATGGTGCAAAATAAGAGGAGAGATGAGAAAAATAGCGAAGATAAGATGAAATTTATTTCAACTCGTGTGAGTTTTCTGATCTTCTTATTCGTATTTCAGCATTACAAATAAGTGAAATAAGTCGTTGTCATGCTTCTACATAGGTCAGTACTTCTACTTCAAACCGTTTAAGTTTCAAGACTTTTAGGTACAAACAGAAGAGATGCAAACTTCACACTTCCGGCTACTTCCACAGGGAATATCAAATTAATTGAACTGTACAAATGGAAAAGTGGCGCCTCCTCTAAACCGTTACGATGTTATTACGCACTGGAAATATGAACAGTTTGTTCGGGCAGCAAGAAAAGTTGAAAAGAAGATGCTATAAATAAATTTAAGTACGTAAATAGTTGCTCCAAAAGCAGATTCAAACTTATGGATAAAGGACTTATCAAATTTATGTAATAAGCTTTCAATTATATCCATACATGCGTGGGGGTTAAAAACTATTGTAAAATAAACAATATTAATTGTTCGTTTTAAAATAAATTAATATAAAAATTTTATCTGTTGTAGCTTTATATCTGTTTTGATTTGTTTTTAATGATTTGTTTTACCCACACAATAATGTGGTATGTATCTTGTAACTGAAATTGGATAAAATACAGAAATTTTGATATCTTAATCAGAACTATAAAGTCTTGCACAATCGGTTTCAACATAAATAACTTCACAAAAAAATGTGAACAGAAAAGTACCGTGCTCCAAAGTAAGTTGTCTAGAAAGATATTTCAAATCGTAAATTTACTCGCGCAGTTCATAAGGTTATGTAATACTACGACGTAGTAAAGAGGCATGTAGTCATACATAAACAAGTGAAGTTTAGATGTTCGTTCGGTCATGGAACTTTAATCTGGTTGCAAACTTTTGTCGCTTAAACTAAGTTCATTAAGAAACTCACCTTATGTTTCTTTATGGCAACTTTATCGCCGCACTTCGAAAATATTTTATATTTAATTTTTGTTTATACTAAAATCTTAACTAACGACAGACATTGCTGTGATGATATGCGTCTTTAGGGCACCGTAACTTTTGAAATTACCAGACTACATTTTTTTACTATTATTTCTTTTTAAATGAACCCTGTTGTATGTATATTAGGGTACTGCATGGTTACAAGTGACTAAATTTAACTGCCCGGCTTTTCGTGGACCTGATCTAGCTTGTAAGTCCTTTCCAAACCGTAACAGCCATGGCTTATAGCAATCTGTCCCAGCATTCGCCTGGTTGTGACTGAGGAAACCATGGAAACCTCAGTCAGGATGGTCGGCAATTGATGGAGTGATGGAGGATGCCATCAATCACCTCCCGGATGCACGAGTGTGTGTTCTTTAGCAACCGCCACGTGTAAAAAGTTTGGCGGTGTCTGGGATCGAACTCATGATCATCCGACATTTTATTTTATTCTTTTTTAACAAGGATATACATACCTCTAAGAGCTTACAGCTCGCAGCGGGGTAACGGATAGGAATATAGTAGGGAAATGATGGCGGCCATGGCTTGTTACACGTCCCAGCATTCGTTGGGGTGAGACTGAGGGAACCGTGGAAAAACTCAATCAGGAGGGACACATCTACTTTTTATCAATGGACCAAAGTGATGTCCAAAGTCTGGGGAACAACACACAAGTGCATCACTGCACTGGGTGGAAAGCGAGATGATTTTACCCCTGGGAGAGAGCAACGTAATTTTTACTTGAAACGGTCACCCATCCAAGTACTAACCACGCTTGACTTAGCTTGACTTCAGTGATCTAATAAGAACCGGTCAATGCACTGCACCTGAGTATTTTTGCTGTAAGTTTGGTCACTCACCCCCGAAGTTGGGCCTCAGCCTGATGTCGTATCCCTCGAGTAGCCGTGAGATGGTCTGAGTCACATTCTCCAGACGGTCTGACGAGGTGCCCTCCACCACGCCGCACCTGCTGACCAACCAATCATTGATGTAGTTACAGTCAAATTAATTTGATATTCTCACCGGAAGTACCCGGAAGTGAGAGGTTTCTGGCCTTCCTATTCGTATTTACATATTAAAATTTTGTCTACAGGTTTGTAAGAAGAGTACTAACATGTCTGCAAATTTTCAAGATTCAGATTTGAACAAGACGACCAGAAACCTCTAACTTCCGGCTACTTCAGGCAGGAATGTTATATAAATTTGACTATAGTTACAGGTTATGTCCCTAGTTGAAAAATTACGTCTTCAACTCATCCTTTACACGTCTAAACCTAATCTTTTTAACTCTAAAACATATCTTATTTCTTCCTCGCTCAAAGTGAGGATGAAATGAAAACAATATTTTTAATATTTTATGTTCAAGAAGAGGAAAAAAAGACGAGAGGAGAGCTTAATTGCAAAGAATAGGTAAAATTTATTTCAACTCATTCATTGTGTGTCCGTTGACACGAGTTTACAAATAATCTATCCTGGGCCTGCCGAGACACCTTCTCGGGATGTCAGGTGAAGGTAATGGGGAAAAGTCTTCCTTGCGGAAGGACGATTGTGAAGGTGACAAACGGTCGTAATGGCTACTCTCCAGTCCGTCACCGAGAGGGCGAGTGAAAATGAGAGGATTGTACCGCTGCCTGGAGAGATGCTTTTTAGATGGAAATAAAGGAAATGATAGATTAATTTGAAGAATGAAATATAAGGATTGAAGGATGAAAAGAAAGATTTCAGGAGTGGCACAGGAAAAATTATGTAACAGGTTCCAGCACGCCTTGAGGAATCCATGATTATTTATTTATTTATTTATTTATTTATTTATTTATTTATTTATTTATTTATTTATTTATTTATTTATTTATTTATTTATTTGCTTATTTATTTATTAAATCTTTCATAGGCTGAAAATACAATAAAAGATAGAAACATGTGAGCCTATGGGGCAAATAGAAACGGCTGCAGAAACAACCAAATCACTATACTGTGTCTATTCACCTAATTAAACAAGAACATGGAAAAGCAGAAATATATTTATTTATTTATTTATTTATTAAATCTTTCATAGGCTGAAAATACAATAAAAGATAGAAACATGTGAGCCTATGGGGCAAATAGAAACGGCTGCTGAAACAACCAAATCACTATACAGTGTCTATTCACCTAATTAAACAAGAACATGAAAAAGCAGAAATATATACAATATATACAAAAATAAAACCAATAAGAAGCATAAACAATTAGACTGCCCAGTAGAATTACATAAAATTTAGAAATTAATTACATATCAAAAGGGAGAGGCATTGAATTAAACATCTTAGCAGCTCGCGGGAAATAAGAAGTAGCATATGCGACACTATTAGGCTTAGCATACACCAAGGAAAACGGGTTTCCTCTTCCGCGAGTGCGATGTTTAATTGACAATCTATTATCTCCCACAACACATAGGTCAATTTTTCCACTAAGGCACTTCTTCAAAAATTTAGAATCAATATCATCAAACACAGAACACAGGTTATTTAAATTTAATCTATCCAGACGCTGAACATGACCAAGAGTTTTGTCTTTAATTATGCGTCTAGTAGCAGTATTCTGAATTCTATTCAATTTATCCAAGTTATATGCAGTGAGAGGACGCCAAGCGGGTGCACCATACGTTATAATAGATTTGATAAGTGAAATATAAATATTTCGCAAAACACGTTCTCTGCATCCTCGCAATGACTTAAACACAAAACTGATTAATTTTGCACATTTCTTACGCGTCTCTTCGACATGCACGTTCCATTTCAAATCATCCGTAATCCAAATACCAAGTAACTTAATTTTACATACTTTGTTTATTATTGTATTGTTAATCACGAAGGATGATACAATTGGATTCGAAGAGCGCGTAATTGTCATGTGTGAGCATTTGTTTAAGTTGAGGGACATCGCATTATTTTGACACCATAAGTAAAGTATATTGAGATCATTCTGCAATTTCTCGAGATCCAACTCATTAAATATTGAACGAAAAATTGTAGAATCATCCGAATACTTTAACATGAGTTAAATGGTATTGTATATATACAATATATACAAAAATAAAACCAATAAGAAGCATTTCTTAAGAAGAAATATCATTTCGATCCTCTAGCCGGTCTGACTGTTGTTGGTAATACTGTATCAATAAAGATAACTTTACTCCTTCAATGAAAGAATTTATGTCACAAACTAGACTTCATTACAATTAACTTTCAGGTGCTTCATTTTTGCTCTAAAATTTATTAGTAAAATGATGTTGCCACGATGTACAATACACTGCGAACGTTTCGTTTGATTTCTCTAGCAGGACTGCAAGTCTCCAAAATTAAATATCTGAAATTCCTTTTAAGTACCATCCATAAGCTATAAGCTCCAGCAATCAGCTCTAGCTGTTCAAGGCATAAAGTAACAATTTAAATGCACAAAATGGAGTATCAATCTCATTTTTTTAATTGCAGAAATAGAGATAGAGGGTGCAAAGTTATGCTACTCTAATTTTTTCACTTTTTTTTAGATTCCGGAAAGTATTTTTAAAAAATTATTAAAATCACAAAGAAAGTGACGCCTCTGGACGCCTTTCTTAATAAAATGATAGGAACTAAAAGGGGCGTGGTTTCAAACCCAACTTCGGCAAAACTTTTTAGTAATACATCCCGGGCTAAAAAAAAAAAAAAACTGAAAAGCTATGCAGAATAACTTTGCACCCTCTGTATATCCAATGCTGCAATAAAAATTTTGAGGTCGATACACAATGATCGATTACAAGCTTGTATCTTGTGTATCTTTCTATCGAGATGTAATTTGTTTCTATTTAATATTAACCCTACTGTTACCAAGGGACTGTAGAGGGAGGGAAAAAAATAAAACACGTGCTTCCGTAAACCAAACTACATTTTTTAAATTGTTTTTCTTCAATAATTTTTTTATTTTTAGATTTTTGGAAGCACCGTGCTCTCTGGCTAATCAATAATTATTTTCAAATTATTTTTTGACAGTTTCCCAATTTCTTCTCATTTTAAAAAGTGTTAATGTGAATTCGATTTGACCCCCCTACCCTGGTAATAAAGCCAAATCTCATCATTTATAATCCCCTCCACTACAGAGAAGAGATATAATTATGTCCCGCCTCTGCACGATCCATATTATGCTTTACAATTATCATAAAGAAATATTTTATCTGCATCACATAAAAGAAAGTCTTTAAGGTTCAAAATGATACGTGTTTACATTGAAAATGAACAATCACGACATTTTAATAGTTTCAAAATATTATGCTGCTGTGATGGATTGTTTACAGAGCATGCGCCACGTTTGTTTCGAATTTGATCCTTATGTCATCTGTCAATAAGGGTTATAAGTTATTATTGATTAATTGTGATGTTTGTGTAGACGTTTTATATGACATAATTTTAGTGCATTTTAATGACTATCAATATACGTTAATACTGAGACATGATAGTTTCAGGGTATTACCTGAGCACCACAGCGAGGCAGGTGACGAGCAGACCCGCCATCATGCTGCTCGCAGTCTCACGGTCGTTCAGAAGACATCCCACACCAGAGACACAACAGTGAGGGTTGCTGGCTCGCGCTACTCTGGCTCGATCTCAGGCGGCACATATACACCAAATTAACCGCGCACGCGCTGGGGGAGGCGTGGCGCGCGCTGCTCTTTCTGAACCAGCGCTGCTTTTGAATATATCTCAGGTAGATGTTCAGAGACACTACAGAGTCTTCCGTGTCTTACGGGTAGGAATTTGAAGAACCTTGAATTTAGTTCCACCGGAATTCCAAGTGGCCACGCCACTATCGACCAATCACCGTTGGTTTCAACATCAGTGACGTCATCCGAGAATGCCAATCGGTGATTTTGTGATCAGCGATTGGCCAGCTCAGATGACGTCATTGATAATGAAATCACGGTGATTGGTCGATAGTGGCGTGGCCACTTGGAATTCCGGTGGAACTAAATTCAAGGTTCTTCAAATTCCTACCCGTAAGACACGGAGGACTCTGTAGTGTCTCTGGTAGATGTTACGTAGAGGTACAGTCATTGCCTCGGAAAATTTCTCTTTGCGGCCTTGTTAATCAACATGTCTCGTAAGAATAACACAGGGCATGGGCAAGGGCGAGGCTGCAAAGGGGAATTTTCCAAGGCGACGAATGTACATACCCGAGTTAAAATAAATTTCATATTTTATTCGTTATTAAGCTCTCCTCTCGTCTTTTGTTCTCCTATTTTGCACCATTTTAGAGAAAAAAAATATAAAAATTACGTCTTTTTTCCTTCTATTGAGTATAAAATGTTAGAAATAATTAAGCGCGATTCACGAAGCAGTTAGCCAGGTTACTAACCACGTTTAGCTTAATAACCACGTTTAATTAAGCGGTTTAACATGTAAAACAGGTATAGTTAAATGTGGTTAAGCTAAACGACGTCATGGTTAAAAACCTGGCAAACTGCTTCGTGAATCACGCCCATCGTCTCCATTTCATCCTCACTTTAAGTGGCAAGAAAATAATTTGTATTTTAGAGGTAAAAAGATTAGGTTTAAAGCGGATTCAGATGACGACAACGGCGATACGAAGTGATTTTGACATAAAAGCTGTGAAATTCTATGCGGCGGCGAATTCGCCGGGAATCGCGTTAAATTATGATGGCTGCCAATGGATGTTACAGCAAGTGCGCATTATTCGCGTCACGTCGCATGATAAAAATCGCCATGTGAGTCCACATTTAGACGTGTAAAGGATGAATTGAAGACGAAATTTTTCAAGTAGGGTATACAATATTCAACTGCAAATGTATACTACGTTAGTCCCCTGGCTTTGGACCATTGCACTTCCGATTCATTGACAAAAGCTGTAGCGTCCATCCTGGCTGAGGTTTCCACTTTTCTCTCACTGTCAGTCGTATATATAAGGAAATGCCGGGATGGACTGCAAGGCCGTGGCCGCCCCCGTTCCAAATGAGTCAGCGAAACGCTCAAGTTAAGGCTTCGTAAAAGGTTGGGGTTTTTAGACTTTGCGAGTAATTAGGGAGTTGTAAGTTGTGATTTGATAAAACAAAAATTAATCGTTTATGCAGTGCAAATTCATTAATTTTAACTTCCATAATCTCCAACAATAATTTATTACAATTAATATATATAATAAGATTAATAAGTGAGGTTTCAGCAACGATACGGTTTCTTTCCGAGGGTTCATACAAGCGCTGTTGCTGCTCAAACTTTTGAAATAGGTTGACATTAATTGTACTGAATTCAGGATTGTTTATTTCGCAGAAGCAGTTCGTCTCAGTTATTTGCAAGAAAATAGAAATATCCCAGCAAACCAAAACCTGCTGGCCTACAGCTGGCCACAAGCTGGTTTGCCACCGCTGGCATGCGCTGGCAAACCAGCGTGGTTCAGCGCTTATCTCGTACGCCGGCCAGCTGAAGATCCAGCGCCGTTGAGCCAGCGCTTTAAAAAAAAATGCCCAGCCTTCGTGTATGGTCAACCCAGTTGATTCTCTAAATTAATTTAAAAGATATCTAATTCCCTGAATAGTAATTAATTTTTAATTAAGCTTCTACAGACTCAATTACATTCATTCAAATTTAAATCAAGCGGTATAGCAAATATAAAATATTGAATTTATGAAAAAAAATTATGAAAATAAATACAGAATTATCCATAGGTTGCAATAAATTATAGCCCTAATATTTTTTAGCTCAAGGAAGGCATTGTGAAAGAAAATAGTCAAAAATGTATCTTTAAATGAATTTTATTCGATCATGAGATCAAAATTATGCATACAGTATTTACTTTATTTTTCAAAATGTTCATTAGTAGCAAATTTTTTAGTAAATAATCACTTAACAAAAATTACATAATTATTATTTACAATTAGCATTGTAAATGTCAAGCAGGAAAACAGATGCTATATTTGAAGTCAATTTTAGTAACAAATTATATAATTAGACTGATGAACACTAAAAAATTATGAATAACGCTAAAAATAACAAATGTAAAGCACTGTTTTTAAAGGTGTTTCCTTAAAAACGTTGTAAATTTCACTTCTGAGATATTTTATATAACTTAATTTAATCACATTAAAATCTATCTTCATGATGATACTAAATATTAGTCACAAGGAGGGTCCTAATTATGTGTCCTAGTTATCACTGCCACTTTCATCATCAATCCGGCCAATTATCCGCTTCCACATTGGACGTGACCCACTCGGTGAATGGGATGAGACTCCTGCTGCCTGCCGACTTGATCCATGGTGGCCCCCGTGTGTACGTTTGTTGGCAGCACGTTCGTTACGCCCACCATCTCGGTCCATGGCACCTCGAAACCATTTCTTGATGGCACTCTCGACAACCATCAACTGTCCAGAGTCCTCACTCTTAAACTTCGGATGTCGGCTTGCAGACACTGTAAAACATTCTGTGATTAGTTAAATAGGAAATAAACAAATAAAGCAATCATGTTCATAAAGGATAAATAAAAAATATAGCTGAACTACTCTTCAGGCTGTTGGTTTGTTTTTTTCACTTTAATTATAATGAATATCTCAGTCATAAAATCACTAGCCACAAACAATTTTATTGATATCTTCAATTTTTTTAACCCTCTTACTGTTTCAAACTCAAGGGGAAAGACACTGTGATTGCCTCATTGAAGTAAAAATGTCAACTTTAAGCAACTTTTAGCACACTTATTATTTCTAATTACATCTAGATCTATCAATCTTCGTATATAAGTGCAGTTTACATTTGACGCAAGCAAGTTAATATAGTTGTTATAATAATATATTTGATAAACTTTAATAAACTTGGAAATATTTTTAATACCTCAAATATAAAGAAGTAAACAGTGTGCAGTGTAAAAAACGAAATGTTTTAATTTGTCTCTTAAGAAATTTACTTCTGACTGACAATGAGCTTTAATTAATATTAACAGGGCATTTAATTAGGCACCAAAAATTACAGGATCAAGTGCTCATCAGTTTCAAATTGAGATTAAGACTTTCTCTAATTTCTTTTATTTGATGAAAAAATATAATGGTGTAAAAAATTATTACCTTGAATGCAGTACAGAGTTTCATCCAATTTTCTGAAAGGACGTCGAATATCTGAGCCGGCCCAGGAAAACTGCTTTGCTGCCGCTGGAGTAAAAATCTCTTGAAGGATTTGGACCACAGCTGCTTCGAGTTCAATGTGGATAGTTCCTCTCGAAGAAAGATACAGAATCTGTAAAAAGATTTTGCATAAATCAAGGGAATATTGAAAAATTCATGAAAACGTCACTAAATCTCAGTTGTCATACAACATAAAAAAATAATAATTATCTGCTTAATAATATATAATTTGTTAATAAATTTTAAATACAGCAAAAACCAATCTATTTTATATACTAGCTGCATGGTATCTTTTACATTGCACTTTCACTTTTTAATTAAGAATTTACTGTCATATAATCCTTCATAGAGCTTATATAATTTTTAATGCATTAATTTATTTTGTATGATATTTATATTTTATACTATAAAAAACAGTAACACATTTCAAACATTAACAAGTAGAAATTCAAGCAAGGTGGGGGGGGGGGGGGGCATTGTTCAATCACTACGATTACTTGGCATTGCCGAATGCAGATTTGTTAACAACGTTTAATAAGAAGAACATAATCCGTCATCAACAGATTCATATCGAACTCCGTCATATGAACTTATATTTTTTTAATTAATTTTCCCATAGCAGTTATACACATGCACTAGCTACAGTAGATGGAAATTAGGAAGAGACTTACCAGCTGTGCTTTTAACTCCTTGTTGATCAGTCTCTTCTCCAGTTCCAAGACACTTTCCACTGACTCAGCTGGAAGGTAATCAGGTCTCTCCGGGAACTTTACGGCTTGCTCAGGAGGCACAACTGCATGTCTCAGGACGCAGTGCTTTTGATGTTCACGCATCATCTCTCGCAGGTCCGTCACGTCAGCTTGGAGCTGGCGTACAACAACTGTAACACAAGAAGCATTTTTGTACCAAGTTAAGATAAGGGAAAAAAAAACAAGACGGTCCTTTGGTACTTTTTTTTTTTTTCATAGATAGCAGGCAAAACTGCAGAACCGAAACCATCTAAGCTGTCTTTTTCTTTGAAATTTTTAAATGGCGTTTTGTCATTACTTTTTTCTTCCCCCCAGCTTCCCGCAATCATTCTCAAATTTTTTGAAAAGTTTTGTTACTAATGGCCGTAAGTTGAAGCCACCTATCCGAGAATAATCTGAGGATTATCCATGGATTATTTATGATTTACCATAATATTTCTTGGATAATTCTCAGATTTTCCTAGAATAGGTTGGCTGCAACTTACGGCCATTAATCAAGAAATAAGAAAATTAACTATTAAAAAATATATTATATGTTTGTGTGTGTGTGTGTGTGTGTGTGTGTGTGTGTGTGTGTGTGTGTGTGTGTGTGTGTGTGTGTGTATTACCTAATAGCTCCTTGCAGTGGTGACACGATGCTGCTGACTTCTCGTTTACTGTGCGTAGATGAGTCCTCGCAGTAGATGTCGGGGTAGTTGTTCCAAAATTTGTATTGCTGCTGGAGGAATTTGAATAAGCCAATGATTCAGAATTTGTTGTAATGTCGACTCTTGCCGACGGACCCGGTATTGGCGATAATGCCTGTCTACTTGTAGAAGGTGCAGGAGGAGCTACTGTTGTTTTTCTTGCAGTGTGGGGTTGATTAAGGGTTGGTGTGGTTTTTGCTGGAGGTGCAGGGAAGCGTGGTATTTCAGGTAGGTTTGATTGACGGGGGTTATTTGATTTACGGGTTGAGGAATTTGATTTTTGATTGGAATGTGCTGTATTTTTTTTTAAAATTGACTTTGGTCTGTTTCTTACAGGTACCATATTAAAATGCTTCTTGAAATAAACAAAATCTTTACTTTTATTACTTTTACGGATTCTATTACTAGAGGGCTGATTTTCTTCACCAGCTGTTTCCTTTTCTGACTGAGACACTTCAGACACATCAGTATTAAATAATAAGTCATTCATTAGTGAATATGCTGTATCTAACACGTTTGAGCTAGCTTTAATTACTGTATCATATGAATTGCATAGACTCAGATTTATGGTTCTTTCACCTTTCAACAATTCATTCATTAGACTTTGAGACTGTATATAATAAGGAAAAACTGTTTTATATTGCCCAGCAACAATATCTATCCAGTCTTTTAACACCAAGTTAATTGATGGTCTGCCTTCATCATCAAGGTCATCAGAAAACTCGACAACCACGTAGCGTCTAAAAAGAATAACACATTATTAATTACTGTATTTGCAATTATTTTAAATATGTTGTTCAAGGTAAGAAAACACAGATGAACTGATCGAAGAAATTTCATACGATTAGCATATATACTGTACATCTTAGCAGTAAAAAAAATCTGAAATTATTTTGAGAGATTGAACTTGGTATAAAAAACTCATAAAATAATGTTTTTGTTAATTTTTGTATGTACAATTTTAGTATTTTTCATAGGTTTTAGATATCAAGGCCCATCTCTTAAAAAATTCAGAATGTTTGTCACAATGCCAAGGATTACATTTGAATCAAATGGGACCAAGTCGCCAGCTGGTCCGTCTTATCTTACCCTGAATTTTATGAAAATTAGTGTCTTAAAACAACAACAGTTAGTTTTTAGAATATTTTTAATTACTGTATGAAAGGTGTATAGGTTAAATTGTACGTCACATATCTTATGAAGGGAATTGAATTAATTGATGTATTGACACCGATCAGCTGTTTTTTTAATTCAATTATATTTAAATGTAAACCTTGGCAGACGCACAAAAATTCTGAAATTTTTTTGGTAGATTTTAGAACCTTTAAGTCACAGAACTTAAAGTTTTTAGTTTGGCTCTCCATGATAAAGCATAAAGCCCTATGTTGAAAATTAAAAAAATTAATTTAAAAAAAAAAAAAACGGTTCGAATAATTGTTATGAAATTTTTTCTGTGACTTTAAAGGTGCATTCAGATGGCGGTTTTTATCACGCGGCGCGACGCGAATTAATGCGCATTTGCTGTAACATCCATTGGCGGCCATATTGGGCGATTAAAAGAAAAAGAGCATCGTAATTAACGCGATTACCTGCGAATTCGCCGCCGCATAGGATTTCGCAGCTTTTAAGTTAAAATCGCGCCGCGTCGCCGTTGCCGCCATCTGAATCCACCTTAAGGTGCTAAAATCTATCTGCCAAAATAATTTCAGAATGTCAGAATGTTTCTGCTAAGGTTTGCACGCTAATCAAATGGAACTAAAAAAACAGCTGACCGGTGTTACCTTACCCTTAGAGCAGGAAAACAAAAGTTAGTGTCATTATTGCCATGTTTTTTTTTTAATGAATTGAAAAATAATAATGGTTAGTCACACCTCACTAAAGGAAAAAACACATTCTTTTTGAAGTATGGAAGTAGAGCACCTTTAAATTTGATATCTGAGAGAGAAAAGAACTCATTTCGGCCATTATCGGGTATTGATTCAAACATAAATATTGACAAGTTTGGAGAATTAATAGGATAATCAAAAAATGATGCCTTGTGCTTTAATTTTTGGCCAACAAAAGCAATTTCACCAGTAGAAGACTGAATGAAATTTTTTATAATTACAACCGAGTCATCATTAAGCATAACATTTCTATCCTTCGGCAACGTTGACAGTTTTTGCCCTTTGTATATCAACTTGGAGAACACCTCACCACTTATATCATACACAATGTTATTGATTTTACTTGAGTCAACTAAGTAAGTTGATACATCATATTTACTTGAGGGGCATAATGGTGCTTCCATAATTCTATTACAAAGCTGTTGCAATGGAGAATTTGGTTTTTTTAAGAGTTGTTTTAAGCTATGCAGTAGATTTTCAAACATAAATGCACTAAAGCTATCCAATGGACCATACATTCTAGCATCAGCAGCAAGATGAATGAGAGAATGAATATTGTAAACTAACAATTCTGGACCATATATTTCAGAAGCATTTTGAACAAAAATTTTGAGTAACTCCTCAGCATAATTTACGTATTGCGAGACAAGATCAGGTCTTACTAGAATTGTTATTGCAACAAATAGTATCATAAAGTTATTGTATTCTTTTTCTGGAAGATGCTTCTTTAATACAAGGGGTCCAGTGTAAAGCAAAAAGCTTCTGAATTCGGTGGCTTTCCAACGTTCTAGTTCAGTCAGTGACCGTGGTTGCCTGTTGAAATCAGAAGGCCAAAATTCTCTCATATTTATAAGATGTTGGCTAATTAAATCACATGTACTTGAAGCAAAAACACAACGGTAATAGCGTGTCCCTCGTTTCCATAAGAACAGTAAGCGCCTCATTACACCTAAGCAAACCAGGTGCATATAGTCCAGGGGAAATTGGGTTACCATCCCAATATCTAGATCAAGTAATGGTGAGGTTACATTAGGTTTGTGATGATGATGGTCTGATTTTTGACGGAATGACTCGTCACTTCGTAGCTGGGCACAGAGGTCAAGGAAAACTTGACGACCTATCCACTGACCCTTTTGTATGCAGTGATCACAGCCATACTTAGCATTATATGGAACACAGCACTTTAAGTACGCTTTGGCAGGTGCGTCACAGATAAAGTTTCGGAGGATAATATTTACAATGTGATTTTCAAAGTTTAAGCCTAATTGTTGAAGTTCACTTAATTCTGTGACAAATTTTTGCAAGTATAAATCAAGGGGAGGTTTAGAATTTCCACAATACAATGCTACAACAAATGGAGGTAACTGTTTAAATTCAAGTAATGAGCAAAGAATAGGCCACACCTGGATATTGCTACTCTTATATAAGGGTAGCCCATCAACATTAAATGTAAGATTTAGATTATATAATGGTACAGTTTTGTCTTGAGATCTCAGATACTCTAGCAGGGTTGGTCTAATGCCAAAGTAAGCAAACTCGCCGGATCTCATTTCTTCTACGATAGATGAACGTGGCGTTGACAAGAGAGTCCTCGAGTCCTTTGGTAGGCCTGGGACAAACTCTTGTAAGCCAGACAACAACGCTGATACAGAGTTCATTGATGGCCTGTATTTTTGGGACCAAGATTTTAAAAAACCTTTGCATCTCTCTGTGCTAGACAAAAATTCAATACCATCAATGTCTACAATTTCATTGTCAGTAAAATTAACATCTGATAAATCTCTTTCTCCATATTGAGGGTTATTATTTTGAGCTAGCCTTTCATCCACTTGGCTATCATTGCTATCGGTGGCGTCTGAATTTACTCCCTGCACTGAAATTTCAGGAATTTCTATGGGGTCAACGTCTGATTGGCCAATTCCAGAATCAGTTATTAACCCCACAGAAATTGACTCATCTTCAATCCTATTTGATATTTCATTAATAGTTGCTAAACGTTCATAATTGTCAACTAAATTTTGACCTTCAAAGATGAACTGACAACTGTCAATGCGGCGGCGCACTGACCGAGCTGCTTCTATTTTTTGTACCCTTCGTAACCTCTTCCTCTCCATTTTTTTTTTTACTTTTTGAAGTACAGTCAATCAATTACAACTATCATGTAATTAGAAATTAATATTAGTTTCAGTAACATTTGTTAAGTGAGCCATACATTGTTAAAAGTAATAAAAGTAAAGGACTTTGTTAATGGAATAACATAAATATTCCCCGTTAACACAGAAAAAGTTACTATACAGCATGGGATATAAATTGTTAATATATTAAAAACAATGGGGTAATAATATAGGTTAGGAAAAGGAAGTTTTAAACCAAGTGTCGAACTTACTTCATTTTGTCAGGCTCTTGTAAACGTGGCCTACCATCAACCTCTTCAGTTTCCAAAAAGACCTCATTGCTTTCTCGCGAGTCATCACTCGATTTGCTGCAAAAAAATGTAAGAATAAATATTTAAAAAAAAAAATCAAAGATGTTTGGTTTATAATTAACTTTATCTAGTGTTAGGGAGTTTTAATGAATGCTAATTAAATAACAACCTTTTACATATATATTAATTATATGCTTTAATTACATTATATGCATTAATTATAATGCATTATATGCATATAAATAAACATGGTTGCGAGGAGCTATAGATATTCATGAATACTGTATGTATGCATACGTTACATTATTTCACTCCTACTTTTCTATTATTGTAAGGTTTATGGTTTATATACACACATACGAACTCAGTATATTATAATTTTGTATGTTACAGCAAGAGTAAATTTTGTATATATATATATATATATATATATATATATATATATATATATATATATATATATATTTGAATTAATATATATAAATATATAAAACCCCAACTGAAATTTTTAGCAGGTATCTCAAATTTCTGCATGCACAAAGTGTATGCACAATTTTTACACTATGTATGCATACACTGCTTAAAAGAACTATGTTATTTACAGAGTTCAATGAGCATAGTATTTGCAATTTGGAATGCATAAAAAAATTACAGGAACAAAAGAGCCATAAGAGCATGAAAGAAAGTTTTAAAGCAATATATTTTACATATATTATAATATGTGGCATTTTATTTTATGTGGCTGGATTATTTTATCCCGCCATTTTCCTTAATGACACAAAACTAACAAATCAGACGGGTATGTATAGTGAAAATCATGCTTTTTAACTACAAAAAGGTTGTAAATTGCACTTATTTTACTTACTTGCTCATTTTTCACGCCCAACAGCAGCTTATACCAATTAATTTTATTCCTTCTTCTAAGGTGTCATACAACAGAGACAAACCAAGCGGCCACCTTGGATTTTGTTTTAACGTTCTTCAATTTGTGACGTGTTTCCGGTGTGCATCACTTGCGCGCTCATTAACTTGAAATTCATTTTTCTTTTAGTATTATACTTTTAGCAGAGAAGCGATCGAATAAAAAAAGTCATAAAATTATTAAATAATATCATATGCATCATAGGCTTGAACGTATCCTCAAAACACTAATAATCATATATTATATATATATATATATATATATATATATATATATATATATATATATAACATATTACAATTACCATCAAAAAAGTAAAGAAAATTATTTAGCATATATATTATATAATAATAAAATATAATATAATATTTTTAATTTCAACGGCTATATATATATATACATATACATATATAATATCAATATGTGGCTGCATTTTATTTTTACTAATTCCATATATATATATATAATATATATATACATATATGGAAATAGTAAAAATAAAAATAAATTTATATAATTATATACATATATATATATTAATTATTTAAATTATCGCAAATGAAAATAAATACAAAAATGCGTACCAAATATATATATTATTATACAATATATGAATATTCAATAGCAAATTTTATTTGCAAAATTATTTGCATGGTGAATTCATATAATAATATGGTTAAAAATATTGATTAATTTTTTGTAAAAAATTAATAAATAAATTTTGAAGTTCAAATTTATGGATGGCATTCCAGCGCTGGCCGGCATATGGGCCTGTGAAGGCAAACCGCATGCTGGCACTCCATCAGATTACCGACTGCCGGCCACTGCTGGCAAGCCTTCTGCCAGCAGTACCAGCAGCAGACCGGCGGTAGGCCATCTGCAGGCCAGCATAGCATGGTTTGCTGGGATAGGTTTAAAAATTACTTAATTTTAAAATTATAATAATTAAAATAAAAATCACGGATCTCTAGCTGTAGAGTACATCTTAAGGTATAGATAACACGCCCAATGTTGATAAAAATCTCATTCATAAAAATTATGAAAAAAAATTAGAATATTCTCCTTTACGTACCTTATCGGTTATCAGTAGGTAAAATATCAGGTATACAAAAACGAGCTAGTTTTCGAGTTATTAGTTTTTAAAATTGACTAATTGAACATGGAAGTTTCATTTCTCTATGTTAAAGTAGTCAACTTTTAAAGTTAATAACTCGAAAACTAGCTCGTGTTTGTAAACCTGATATTTTACCTACTGTGATAAGGTATACATGCAAAGGAGAATATTCTAAATCTTTTTCATAATTTTCTTGAATGAGATTTTTGTTAAAATTGTGGGTGTGTTATCACTTATCTCTACAGAGTTAATTAACAAAAACGATTAATTTGATAAGCGTAAAATGAATTTCCTAAACGCGACGTAGCTTATACGATTACGTATAAATATAAAAATACAAACTCGATGTTTTTTTAAATAATTCTGAAAGTTACCGTTAAAATGTATCTTTATTTTGGTACTCTCCAAGACTGTCTGATTAGTGGAGCTGTATTTTACACACCTTTTGATTTTATGTTTCACTCTATAAAGTTGGTAGCAGCAAAGAACGTCTCAGAAAGTTGAAATTGGTCCGCAAATAAAGACGGACGTCCCGAGGTGTTTAAAATTCAGCTCGTGATTTGTGGCTTGACGAGCGTCACGTCTGCGTGCAAAATGCTACCATATCTGTATTGAATTTCAGTCCTCAGTGGACTCACTTCGTGACACGGTTCTAGTACACTGAGAAAACCGTTGACTTATGTCAAAATTGCGTGCTTGCTCATTATTTTTTTATAGTAAACCAAAAATAATTTTTACATTTAGAAATGAAAGAGAAAATTAAATATAACCTGATCAAGTAAAAAATGAATATTTGAGATATTAAATTTGTTTTTCATGGAGTCAATTTTAATAAATTTGGCAGGTCTAATATACTATTCTGTTAATGCTTATCCCCCATCATTTTTAACAACAAATCAACATTCCTTTTTTCGAGGGTACACTGAAAAGTTGGAAACGATAAAAAAATGAATGTCTGCCAGGGACGGCAGTCTTTTAGATATATTTCAAACCACCATAGCCGTCTTAAATCAGCCAAAATACACACCTAAGTGCAGCGTCACGAGATTGTTGAGTTGCCTACTTACAGGATAACGCTCAGCTGTTTACCTCCCCTCCCTTCCCCTGCTGTTTTTAATCCAGTTATATACTTCTTCTGGCTGCAAGGAAAAATTGTCCTAACGCCAATCAAAATTTAATCAATCAATTCCCCTACTGTTGTCATACCGTACGCTTGAAACCATTAAAAAAAAAAAAATGAAAAATTGGCTTTGTTTCCATAGGTATAATAATTATTTAAGGACACGAAAATGTAGTTTGTGTATTCTTTATAAACTAGCAGATGATATGGAAACAATATAAATGAAATAATTGCCGCATTTAATTAATAATTTTTTTTTCTACATTTTCTCTCTTATACGCTGCTGATGCAACACAACAATATAGGTGCGGCAGGCTCCTGTAAAGTATGCAATATGCATTGCAGTGGCGCCACGTGGGCCTGGCCTATATGCGTTTATATATAGTTGCAAGGGTTTAGTATCCCAGCTAATTTCCAGCAGTGTTGTACAAGTTTTTATATTATTTAGTGTCTAGCATTACCAAGGGGGGTCGTAACTTTTTTTAAAGCGGAAAGAAATGTGAAAAATATTGCATGGTGTAAAAATCCTGAGAATAGAATGTGCTTTGTTGATTTATGGGATTTCATTAATAGTGGAAAAAAAATACAGAAATTCATAGAGGGTGCAAGGTTATATATGCGCCATTCTGATTTTTTTCAAATTTTTTAGAACCCAGCAGGAAGTATTGATAAAGAGTTGAACCCAATCAAGTCTCCTTTATTCCTAATATCGTTTTATTAAAGTGCCGCCTAATATATATTGACGCCTATCTATGTACTTTCAATATTCCTTTTAAAAGTACTTCCCTCTGGGTTTGAAAAAAGTCATCTGGCGGAGTAACACAACTTTGCACCCTCTATCCATTTCTACAGTGTTTTTTTTTCTGAGGTTTATACTCCAATAAGTTATATGTCGTCTTGTGATGTATATTATACAGTACGGTAGTGTCTTTTTAATTTTTATAACATTTTGCTAATTTTTTTATTAACATTTACAATATTACGTACTGGACAGGGCTTTACAATAATTTTGCAGTCGGTGATGGCTAAACAAAGAATCAATAATGCGTATTAATGATCTTTAAGCTATTTTAATAATACTAATTTTCGTATAACTGAATAATATTCACTTATTCAGTAAATCTATTATAATTATTAAAACTTTAAATTTTCATAGCATGATAATTGAAGGCAAGAAAGATACAAAAAATGAATAAAAAAAATGTCCTTAAAGTGGTTATTCTAAGTACTGTATATTTATTTCTTTAAACAAAGCAAATGTAGAAAGGCAAAAAAAGTCACATGAAAAGTAACAGAATGGACAGCTAGAGCAACACGATGTCCATTGTCTGAAACAAAGAAGCTTTTTATAATGTGCTTTAAGTAAAAATGAGACAAAAATCACTTTAGTAATTTATCTCTGTTAACTTTAATGATTTAGAAAAAGACTTTTAATTTTTTAATTTATTTGATGTACTTTCTAAAACGTTCTGCGACGTCCTAAATTTTAATTGAAAGATGCACACTAAACTTTTAGAAGCTGAATTGGTTTCAGTACAAAACTGTTCCAATTTTGTCTTACATCAAACACTTTTGACCTATAAAACATTTAATCCAAGTACAAACTTGGTACTGAAAGAAGAGAGTAAAAAAAATTACCCGATTTTTCAGTACAAAATATGTACTTGCATTAAGTGTTTTATAGTATTGGTCAAAAGTGTTGGATGTCAGACGAAATAGGAACAATTTTGTACTGACATTATATAAGTACTGAAACCAATTCAGCATCCAAAACTTTAGTGTGAACACATTGCTATTTAATAAAAAAAATATTGTGATCCGTTATTCTGATGCAACTTTTGATATGAAGAACTTAGATTTTTAATGCAATGCTTTGTATTGCTTATATACAATATATATATATATATATATATATATATATATATATATATATATATATATATTATGTATATATTACATATATATATATACATAATATATTATATATTATGTATATGGGGTGACGCTGCCCATATACTTTTATTTACAAACAAATAGACTGATACTTGTTCAGGTTGCACTCATTGGAGAAGATTGTATTTTGTTGCAGTTTGCTTTATTTCCTTGTTTTACAAAATCAGGTCACAATTGGAAAAATGGAAGGTTGCACAACATGACTCACATCCAACAATGAAAAGTTGTTGTGTTTTAAATATGTTTAACAAATATTGCAGAATCTTAAACAAAGTGGTTTTAAATTAAGCTTGTATCAAGAAATACTTGCTCAGAAAAATTAGATTGTCCCTTTGTCATCTCTTATCAGAGTGATAAGGAGGCCAAAGTTAATTTCATCTTTTCTTCGCTATTAATTTCTCCTCTCGTCTTTGTTCCTCTTATTTTGCACCATTTTAGAGAAAAATAAGAGGAGAAAAGACGAGATTACGTATTTTTTCCTCTTCTTGAACATAAAATGTAAGAAATGTAGTCTTCATTTCATCCTCACTTTGAGCTAAGAGGAAATAAGATGTGTTTTAGAGGTAAAAAGATTAGGGTTAGACGTGTAAAGGATCAGTTGAAGACGTAATTTTTCAACAAGGGGGAGGTTGTTGTCACTGTGTTTTTATAAAAATGTAATTATTTTAATTGTTATTATTTGATTAACTATTAATTACCACTATATCTCCCGACATAATAAGCTGTCTGCCTGATCCTGCACAACAATGCTGCGATATCAGGCGAGTGCAACAATGAGCCAATTTAAAGATCAAAATTGCTCTCACAAAAAGCTCATTGTTGACATAATAATGGCAGTAAGATACTCATTTTTGTCCAAAACTGCTCGCAAACGGAAAAGCTCTCGACCAGCCATTATTAAATTATAAATTTCCGTTAACTACAATTTTCCAAGTGAATCGGAAATTTAGAATTTTCTGAATGGTCGAGAGCGTTTTCGTTCCGATTTTGAAACAGTTGCAGAACTTAACAATAAAATTGAAACAGCCTGCAACGATCGAAAATTTAATGCAAAGACAATCCTACTTAAAAATTACGTCTGCAACTCATCCTTTACACGCCTAAACATAATATTTTTGCTTCTTATTTCCTCGTCGCTCAAAGTAAAGATGAAGAAAATATTTCTAACATTTTGTGCTCAAAAAGAAGAAAGCAGACGTAATACCGTCTTTTCCCCCTCTTTTTTCCTAAAAAATGGTGCAAAATAAGAGAAAATTAAAAGAGGAGAGCTTAATATAACAAAAATATAAAAGATGAAATTTATTTCAACTCGGAACACTCAAAGGTCACATTTTCCCAGGGTCAGTCTCAGGACTCTCAGGTTGGTTCCATTGGGATCGTACGTCTTGTTGGCGAAGCTTTGAAATCTGTTGGAGACGGCCCACAGCTCGCCGTCTCGTTCGGAGTTGATGTCCGAGAGGAACTGGAGTCTGGCGCGGTCTGATGCCACCACGAGGGGCTGTTCGCCAGCGCCAGGTCGCCAGGACACCAGAGTGGTGTCGGCCAGGGGGTTGAAGAAGAGTCTGCCGCGAGCCGCCGCCAGCGCCACACCCTGAGAGCTCTTCTCGAGCACCCTGATCGGCGATAGTTGAGTCCCTGGCCGCCTGAGGGCAGCAGTGGGCACCGCGTAGATACCATAGCTGGAGAACGGTTGATAGAAGAGAGTGCGCTCGGAGCCGAGGTAAGAAATTGCAACCGCAACAATACCGTCTATTGTTGTAGCTGACTCTCCTTCGATTTTGTAGGTTGCATTTGCAGGTACAAGATTGAAGGTCTCATGTTCAAATCTCCAAAATTTATCGTCTTTCATGTCATAAACTATGAGTCCAAAGCCTCTGATGTCAACAATGTAGATGAGCATGTCGTCACATGTCCTCGAGTTCTCGGTGTCGAACTCAATGAAGGTCAACAGGGAGCTTGGTCTGAGGACATGTTGTGGCACGATGACGCTCCGCACCACGTGACCTCTCTCAAGGTCGAACACCACGAGACGCGGAGGACACAGCTGTCGGGACGCGGGGAACCGTCCAGAGTCCATGGCCCACAGCCGGCCGCAGCGGTCCACGCGCGTTCGGAACACGGACACCAGTCCACTGCAGTTGTTCTCATGACCGTCCTGCCACGCCCACGAGAGAAACGGCTGCAGGGGAGGGTTGTGGGCGGTGCTGAGTGGCAGCCACGTGAGTGTGGCAGGCACGCCGGGCGAGAAGCGAGGCACGGACAATATCACCTTGTCCCGCCACACGGTTACCCCCGTGAAGATGCAGTTCTCGGGGATGTAGAGGCGAGACCCCGCGTCCGAGAACCGCAGGAACGACCAGCCAAACACCTCCTGCAACGAGGCGTCGCAGAAGGGCTGGGGTCTAGGGTACTGGGGACCAGGGTACTGGGGGGCAGAGTAGCTGGAGCCAGGGTATTGAGGAACAGGATGAGGGCCAGCGTAGCGGTGGCCAGAGTTGCGGTGGTACCCTCCACTAGCAGCCAGCGTTACCATAGCAACGAGAGTCAATATAAAAAATGACGAGCTGAAACAAGTGACATCTCATTAGTCATTTAATTATTTTATATAATAACACCATTGATGCATTTTGTTTTGTGGATATTAATACTTTATTACTTTATATATAATTATATATATATATATATATATATATATATATATATATATATATATATATATATATATATATATATATATATATATATATATATATATTGTATATATGTGTGTGAAATCTTTGAGCAAATTCTTTAGTTAAATAATGGAGACCTCAAAATTTTTTTGTTGTAAAAATGGATAGAGGGTGCAAAGTTATGTCACTCTGATATTTTTTCAGATTTTTTAGAGTCAGAGAAGTATTGCTAAAAAGTTTTGCAGAGGTCGGGTTTGAACCCACGTCCATTTTAGATCTTATCTTTTTATTAAGAGAGGCGTCAAGAGGCGTCACTTTCTCTGTACTTTCAAATTTTTTTTTAAAAATAATTCCCGGGCCCTAAAAAAATCTAGAAAAAAAAAATCAGAGTTAGCTTTACACCCTATAACCATTTCTGCAATAAAAAAATTTCGAGGTCGATACTCCAAAATATGTTGTTGTTTTTAATTTTATGTAAATAATTTATTCTAGGTAAAAATAGAAAGTGCATTTGTACAAACAGAGCAAGTATATACAAGGCTAACATATGTTGACAGTCAGCGCATGTAAATTGCCGACAAACATTTGAATAATTGGAACGTGCTTATAAAATGTTATGTAAATTTGTTTCTGGATTTAAAAACAATGCACTTTTCAGCAAATTCAGCATCAATGTTGGTTTGGATTGTGACGTAACTTTAAGGACTATTCACCAAGAAATTAACACAGTTTTAGCATGACAAAAATTTAGCATTTATCACAGATTTTAACATAGAATCTCGAGTGCTTTTATTTTAAAATTTAATTATGTATTTCATAAGAATGATAATTTGCTTAAATCATTTATCATTAATGAGTAACTGTTTTATTCATATAAAAATTTAAGAAGCACGCCAAGCAATGTCGTTTTGAACATTACTAACAGTAACAGCTAAGTAATATTGAAAAGTAAGGGAGGTCGCACACTGCCTTCGTATCGTATCGTATGACTTCAAATGATTAAATTTAGAACCGGTTCTAAATGAGAAACGTACGATGTCATGGGATGCGAAACGAAGCTGTGTGCGGACGTACTCCTGGAGTTTTACCGAAATGGCCGCCGCTGCTAGCACGCCCGTCAGGAAGCTCCGCTCAAATTGTCTGTCCTCATCCTGGTAACTATCCCTATCCTACTTTTCATTAATCGTCTTGATTTCTTAAACCTTCTCCCCAGTCAATTTGATTCATAATTATCATTCTCGCCTCACCGCACCCCCACAATCACTACTTTTCCCTGCTCACGGTCGGCTACAGGACTGTCACGTGATGCTTCAAATTCCTGTTCCATCTTGTTCATGTTGGCGCCTGCATCATCAACCTACATTTTTGCACCCCACGCCCCATAATCGTATTTGACCCGACATCACCTCCACATACCTTGCATGTTGGCATTCCCATCATCACCTTCCCATCTTGCATACCTCATCCCATAATCAAAAATCCTACCCATTGTTCATCCATAATCCTTTACAAGCCCCTCCTAACTTTAATTAGTTAATTACAAGAACAATACAAGACAATACAATACAATAGTTCTGGGTGCATTCTGTTATAATTACGGATATTCCCATAATCGAATCAAGAAGAAGAAGAAGCGGACGTACTCCTGATCTCATAGCTTCTTAATTTTTTTTTTCATACGATGCGAAATCATGTGATTCTGTGTGAAACTTCCCTTTAACTTATAATCTATTATCACAGGCGATTGTTTACAATATAATTAAATGCCTCATTCGGACATATATATTCTATGAATTCATTTGTCAATATTACTAGTCCCTATTTAGACACGTATCTCCTAAATACAAACATAATTCCATGAATTCATTTGTCAATTTTACTAGTCCCTATTTAGACACGTATCTCCTAAATACAAACATAATTATATTCCTGCTGCGTGAGACAGGGTGTTGTACTGTTCCCGTGCTTTCCCACTTTTTATAATCACAGTCGACATCCCTCCGGAAGTACCCGGAAGTGGATTTTTTACTATTATGTTAATAAACTTTATACAAAATTGCATGAGATGAATATACTGACTTCTGTGTTAATTTGCAACGATGATATATACGAACTGTAGGAAGAAATTCTACACAGGCTACTTCCGGAAAAGATTAGTGTAAATTTATATGTTATAATATACACATATTAGTAAAAAAAAAGTATTCATATTCAATAATTAAATTTCATTTTTTCGTATTTAACTTCTGCCGGTGTTGGATGTAATCCTTCTGTATGTATTATGTTGCGATAATCACTTACAATTAGTGTTCGTGCATGTCGCTATTACTTATTCACTCTAGCATTGAAATGAATATATTCGATCCGGTCATGTTAAAGTATAGCCGGATCGGACATTTTTATCTGAAATAATTGAGTCAACCGCTCTCTTCCTCAGGTGATCTGAGAGTCACCTTAACAAGAGAGCGGTCAAAACTTTCAAAAGTAAGTGAAGTACAAGTGTTAGTGACGTATATATACGTGTACTAACACTAACAAGTAAGTAATTATCGCAGCATACTAATATAACATACAAAAGGATTACATCGAACATCGGCAAAGATAAATGTCCGAAAAGTGAATTTTAATTATTCAATAATATATACCCCAATAGAGAAATTACGTTTTCAACTCATCCTTTACAAGTCTAAACCTAACCTTCTTACGTCGTTTTTCCTCTTCTTGAACATAAAATGTTAGAAATATTGTCTTCATTTCATCCTCACTTTGAGCGAGAAGGAAATAAGATGTGTTTTAGAGGTAACAAATATTATGTTTAGACGTGTAAATGATGAGTTGAAGACGTAATTTTTCAACTAGGATAATATCGATTATTTCCATATTTTTTCCTCTAAAATGGTGCAAAATGAGAGGGAATTAGACGAGGAGAGACGTTAATAGCGAATAAAAGATGAAGATTATTTCAGCTCGGGTACACTCGCTTCTCCACTAATGCACCATTAAAGTCCCTCTGACTCACCCCATGGTGTCCACGCCTCGCCGGCTCGCCTCTCTCTGCCACCGTCTTGTTCCGCCACTTCCGAGCCGCTTGCAAAACCACAGTCAACAGGAATTGTTTACGTCGCGTGTCCCTGAATTACATTGCTTTCACTTGGACTTCACCGTCAAACCAGTAAATAAGATAAAAAAAAACATGTTGCTAAAGTTCACTATAATAAAATGTACAAAATTATGCACTTTAGACAAATCAATATTTGAGATGTTTTTTCACACTTAAAAAATCTGTTTACAAAGTTTACAGTGTATAATGCAGTGAACCTAAAAAAATAACCAATCACGGAAGTCAAATTTCACCGGAAGAATTTACTGGTTTTGATTGGGTGATGATTTTGATAACAAAAATCATGCTTTTCCCTCCCAGGGGTAAATCTAAATATTGGCTTTGGATCTTTGTATTTTCACTAAAGATGCATCCATCCTTACTGAGGTTTCCACGGTTCCCTCGCCCGCAACTTCTCGCAAGTAAATGCCAGGATGGGTTGCAAGGCCATCCCTTACCAGGTAAGTTTGGATTAGGACTTCAAATTGTTCGTGCAAGTAAACTTAATTCGTATTATTGGATTGTTACAGCCCCAAGATAAAAGCACTCATCGTCGCTAGTTTGTTAGAGCTGCAGATGCAAGAAAATTACACTTTTTGTAGTGCTGAGAGCGGCCCATAGCACATTCCAGCCCTTGAAAAAATGCGCCCCTCATATTTTCCATAGACTGAGTGAAAACGTCCACCTAGAGGACTGTAAAGGCGGATTCAGATGGCGACAACGGCGATGCGACGCGATTTTGTCACACAAGCTGTGAAATCCTATGCGGCGAGCGAATTCGCCATTGCGGCGGCGAATATCGCGTTAAATTACGATGCTCTTTTTTTTAGTCGCCAAACATGGCCACCAATGGATGTTACAGCAAGTGCGCATTATTCGCGTCGCGTCACAGGCTGGAAATCGCCATGTGAATCCGCCTTAATGCAACTTTTCTTATGATGACGCGAGGTGTTCAGATAAAATTTGCAAGCTAGGAGTGTATTAATTTGTTTGTTTATATTGTTTATTATTAATATTATTATACAATGTTCATAGATCTTATATAATACAACTACTGTTTCTCAAGAGAGGGATATTTTAAAACAAAATGCATTTGATACAACTGTATGCACATTATGTAAGGAACGAACATTGTTGTAAATTACAGCGAGAGATAAGGGCCAACTGTTTATCATCTACAAAAATATTATTTATAATCAAGAACTGCTGGGGCTGGGATACATGCAGTCTTTGGTTTATACTGCCAGGGAGCACAAAATGATAACAAATAAACAAACTAGCAAGGATAAAATAGTAAACAATCACATTATTTACGTTGTTGTCATGATGGAATACATTGATAATGAGTGCATGCATGCAGCAATACAAATTTAACTTAGCGCAACAAAATTAACTTATGAGTCTTATATGACGAGCAAGTTATAATGGGGGTGATTCACGAAAGAGTTATCCAGCTTTCCCACTAACCATGCGGTTAGCGCCAGCCTAATTCAATGACACTAAATGTGGTTAGGGAAAAATCTACAGGATAACTTCTCGTGCATCGCGGCATAAGCAGCGAGAGGGAGAGAGAGAATAACACTGTTTAAAAATAAAATAATTATTTTTATCATTGCATCAGCAGTCAGCTGTATATAATATTATATTATAAATAAAATATTATACATATTTATATTATATCTTATAATATTATATACTGTATAGCACTCTGTATTCTGCACTGTACAGCAAAATCATTGCTTAAAAATAATAATATATTTAATTTTTCATAATATATTTATTTTATTTTATGTAATTCGCGACAGTAAAAAAAAACTGAAACAATGCATAAATCATGAATTTTCAATAAACAAAAACAGTTTACTAATAAACGAAACAATAAACCACAAGACAAGGTGACGTCCATCAAATGTCGCTGCAGTTATCGCCTGATTTCTCTCCTTTCAGGCCGTGACGACCTAGGCTTTCCCTTCATTTGTGAAGGTGACAACAGTTTAATAATTTTACATTTAGATCGCCGGAAGTATTAGCTCTGTTCGTCAGAATCACAATCACAATCAGAACGAATGGATTTTCATTGATGAACCTTATGTAAGTGGATCATAAAGTTCATCAATGAAAATCAATTTTTTCTGATTGTGTATTTACGAACAAAGCTAATTTATACTTATTTTTTTGTTTCAAACTGGTCAGAAATTTTAGCAGTATTTTTTATTCTTAGTTGTGAGCTGGAATATTAGGAACTCTATTTGCAACTTGTTAAATTTATAATTTTAGAGTCGAGGTAAAACTTGGAGAACAATATCGCCGGAATTGCACGAACAAGCGAGTCTGAAGGTCAGGTAGCAGCATTGTAGGTACCTGAATGTGCCTGGTGTTCAGTAGAAAAGTGACTCTCCGAGAGGTATTATGAGGTAAGTTAGTCCTATATAATAGCGTTACTATTTTTGTCACACGCCTTACCAAGGTGGGGGGGAGGGGGCGAAACAAGTGCACGCTTTTGTAAGACAAAAAGTTTATTAAGATGACTTGGATAACTACCCCAAAAAATAATTCCATATGCCAAATGGGAGTAAACATGAGCATAATAAAGTATTTTACTATTTTTTCACTTTTTTTTTTTTTTTGAAATACATTGCTGCTGGGTGGCTACAGTTCAATTAATTTTACATTCCTTCCGGAAGTAGCCGGAAGTGTGAAGTTTGCAGTTCTTCTGTTTGCAATTCAGTTTTGTAACATTATCGAGTGTTTTTTAAGTACAGAAATTTACTGACCTATGTGTAAAATTGTAACGCTGAAATACGAAAAGGAAGGCCAGAAACTTCACACTTCCGGCTACTTCCGGAGGGAATATAATGTAAATTTGACTATATAACTAAGGATTACAAAGTTTTTCAGATTTTTTTTTTTTTTTTTTTTTTTTTAGCTTTTTAACTGAACCCTAGCATAGGGTATATACTGGCCACATTTAAGTGACTGAATTGAATTTAAACTCCCGGCTCATCGTAGACCCTATTTTTGTGGGTCCCTTCCAAACCAGGGCGGCCATGGCCTAAGCAATCCATCCCAGCATTTGCCTGGCTGTGACTGAGGAAACCATGGAAACCTCAGTCAGGATGGTCGGTAATTGATGGAGGATGCCATCAATCACCTCTCGGATGCACGAGTGAGTGTTCTTTAGCAACCGCCACTTGTGAAAAGTTTGGCGGTGCATGGCTGGGATCGAACTCACGACCATCCGATTACGAATCAGAGGCGAAGAGTGGGAGATGGTAACACCTTCAATGTATTTTAGGTTTGGGGGGGGGGGGAGCGATCGCCGCCATCCCACCTCCCCTTGCATCCGTGCCTGTCAACAATGGACAACCTGACAACCTGCTTAAATTTTTTTTTACCACAGAAATGAATAGAGGGTACCAAATTATGCTACTCTGAATTTTTTCAGATTTTTTGGAGACCCAGAACTATTTTTAAATAATTATTGAAAGTGCGGTCACGCCCCCTGGAGCCGTCAATAGGCTTCTAGTCCCCATCTTTTTTTTTATTAAGGATTGAGGGGTGTCAACTTAACTTATAGAACTTTCAACAATTGTTTTAATTATTTAAAAACAGTTTCAGGATTCTAAAAAATCTGAAAAAATTCAGAGTAGCATAATTTGGTACCCTCTATTCATTTCTGCAGTAAAGAATTTTCATGCAGGTTGTCCATTACAGATTTTATCAACAAAAATGCATCATAATTTTTGTTTCAGACCACCGCTGCTGCTCTGGCTGGTCGTGGTCGGGGGCTCCAGCTCCTCCGACTGCCGGGAACTTTCCCCGCGTCTCCACTCCCGCTACTCCCGGACACACGGGCACAATGGCCCCTCGTTGCAGGAGGTGTTTGGCTGGTCGTTCCTGCGGTTCTCAGACGCGGGGTCTCGCCCCTACATCCCCGAGAACTGCATCTTCACGGGGGTAACCGTGTGGAGGGACAAGGTGATATTGTCCGTGCCTCGCTTCTCGCCCGGCGTGCCTGCCACACTCACGTGGCTGCCACTCAGCACCGCCCACAACCCTCCCCTGCAGCCGTTCCCCTCGTGGACGTGGCAGGACGGTCATGAGAACAACTGCAGTGGACTGGTGTCCGTGTTCCGAACGCGCGTGGACCGCTGCGGCCGGCTGTGGGCCATGGACTCCGGACGGTTCCCCGCGTCCCGACAGCTGTGTCCTCCGCGTCTCGTGGTGTTCGACCTTGAGAGAGGTCGCGTGGTGCGGAGCGTCATCGTGCCCCAACATGTCCTCAGACCAAGCTCCTTGTTGACCTTCATTGTCCTTGACATGGAGAACTCGAGGACATGTGACGACATGTTTATTTATATAACTGACGCAGTAGCATTTGGACTGGTGGTGTTCGATGTCAAAGGTGAACAATTCTGGAGGTTCGAACATTACACGTTTAACCTTGAACCTCAGTACATGACCTTCACAATCGCTGGAGAAATTTCTTCCACTGAAGACGGTGTGATCGCCCTTGCAATATCCTACATTGACTCTGAGAGGATGTTGTTTTACCACGCCCTCGCCAGCATCAGTCTGTACGCGGTGCCTACTGCTGCCCTCAGACGGCCAAGTTCTCAACTATCACCGGTCAGGGTGCTCGAAAAGACCTCCCAGGGTGTGGGGCTGGCAGCGGCTCATGGTACCCTCTTCTTCAACCCCCTGGCAGACACCACTCTTGTGTCCTGGTGTCCTCAGGGTGACCCCAGGGTCCTCCTGAGTGACGTCACGAGACTCCAGTTCCTCTCGGACATTAACGCAGACCGAGAGGGCGAGCTGTGGGCTGTCTCTAACAGATTCCAGAGCTTCGACCGCCGGACGTACAACCCTCGAGGTACGAATTTGAGACTACTGCGCATCCAATTACCGTCTGAACTTCGCTGTAAGAGAGGCAGTGGTCTCAGAAATGCCAGTTCCTTCTAAAGGAGGATCCACATGGCGATTTATATTATGCGACGCGACGCGAATAAAGCGCACTTGCTGTAACATCCATTGGTGGCCATATTGGGTTATTAAAAGAAAAAGAGCATCGTATAAATTAACGCGATTACCAGCGAATTCGCCGCAGCTTAGGATTTCGCAGCTTCTACGTCAAATCGCGCCGCGTCGTCGTTGTCGCTCATAAAAACCACCTTAAGCCGGTAAAAGGAATCTTACTAGATTGTTCTAAATATGAAACTGGATTCACATGGGAAATGGCTATCTTTTTTTTGATGCACGTTCTGCCGAAATCTATTATAAAGCTGTGCAAAGCTGCGAATTGAATTCAGAACTTATTTTTAATCGCCATCAAACAATTATATGGCCACCGGTGGAAATTACAGCAATTGCGCATTATTCGCGTCACGTGCTGAAAAATCTCGGAGCCATGTAAATCCACCTTAGTATTACAGGACCTGAAGATTTAGACGAGCGGAGTGTATTTCTACAAGAGTCGACTTTGTGTAAAATTGATAATCAATCAATACAAAATCATTGTCCCAATTTACGAACAGCTGATGTGTATTAATAATAAATTAATTTTGTTACACTGAAACAATTATTTAGCTAGTGACAGAGATTTAATCCGTGTCTTTTGGTCACAAATTTGGGCAGGTGGCGGCGCCATTGTCGTGCATATTATTAATCTATACATGTTGTATATATAATTTATATATTAAATAATATATAGAGGACATAAAGGACCAAAAGATGGCGCTGATGGCTGAAAATTTTACTCTTTGCATCGAGGATACGGCAATACCTATATAGCATGGGGAGAATCACAAAAATTATCAAATTTTTAGGAAAGAAATCACTAACGAAGTTGAAATATTTTTTTTTATATTTGTCCGAAAGTATTTGACAACTAATTATGGTGTTGTCATTTCTGTAAAATTATGCTGTGGCTGCTGACAGATCATTTACATGATTTTACAATGTCAATCATATAGAGCAATTCTCGCCAGACGCACGTAGTTCCAGCAGTTACCACCAGGTGCGCACTAACTTTATGACGCCAATACTATATAATATGTATTATTATAGTTATTACTTGGGTGACTACCTTTCCCACAGACCCCGCGAAGCTTTCAATTATTTTAAATCTGTTTATTAATGAAACAAGCCTAAGACATTTTACATAAAAATTATTCTAATGCAAGCCCCAAGAGCTTGAGAAACTCATACCGGGAAACGTCAATTTCACCAATTTTATTTTGCGATAAGATGACAACAATTAATTGTATAATATAATTTAAACGATACAGCACAAATATGATTAATGAATTTGACAATATAATAAATAATAGTTAATCAGCATTAGAATACAATATAACATATATAAATACATATTAGGGTATATAATATTAAAACATATTAGAACATAAATTTTTCACATTTTCAGTCTATCTTATGGTTTAGAAATGTGGGGTAATGCTGCGAAAGTTTTTAACATTGTGAAAGTTTTTAGATTGCATGCAACAATCTGCAATAGGAATTCTGGCAAATATGCCACCAAGGTTAAGTTGCAAAGAACTATTTAAAGATTTGTATTTTGCCACTACTAGCATTGCAAATTTCAAAAGTGATGATTTTTGACAAATCCCAATTATTTTACTAATTGTAAATTAAATCATGATTGTAATAATGGAGTATCGACCTAAAAAAAAATTATAGCACAAATGAATAGAGGATGAAAAGTTATGTTACTCTGATTTTTTTCAGATTTTTTAGGGACCGGGAAGTATTGCTAAAAAGTTTTGGCGAGGTCGGGTTCGAATCCACGTCCCTTTTGGGTCCTATCTTTTATTAAGAAAGTCGGCAAGAGGCGGCACTTTTTCTGCACTTTCAATAATTTTTAAAAAATAGTTGCCGGGCTCTAAAAAATCTGAAAAAATTCAGAGTAGCATAACTTTGCACCCTCTATCCATTTCTGCAATAAAAAAAATGAGGTCGGTACTCCATTCTTGTCACAGGGAAAAGTTTGTACTTGAAAGGCATAACAGAACAACGGCTTATGAAAATGGACTTATGTGTAGTGCCCAATCTTTGTTTAATTATCTCCCCATGATATTAAAAGTGAAGAAAATGTAAATGAATTTAGAAAAAATGAATACGTTTTTATTTAATAATAATATGTACAAAATTGTCGACTTTTAAAAGAGTGTTTATTATTTTTATTTTATTTATGTTTTGCTGACATCTTGTATGTGCGATTAATGAAAATATTTGAATGCTATATCAATTATGTGGCCATAAGACACGATGGTCGTTGTGTCAAAATCGTCTTTTAAATTTAACTGAGGCATTACCATCATTTTATCCTGCCCCTCAGAAAGAAAATAAATAATCTATATAGTTAAAACAAAAACAGATTTATGATGATAATAAATTTAATATATATAATGTATTATTTTTTCTGTACAGTAAAACGCAAATAAAATTGAATACTCCAAACACATCTGTTCTGTGATTTATAATAACCACATTTTTTTTTTAATTTCTGGAGAGATAAAAATATAATTTATTTATATAATATGCTAAAAAATTAAAAGAAAAATACATTTCGCTGAACGTAAAACTAAACTTCTTTTTAATGAATATTTTTAAATAGTTTTTATATTAAACCGTATATTAATGTTTGTATATTAATTTATATTCTAAATACAAATAAAATATTTACGTAAGTGACAGTAAGGCAAATTTCCATGCATGGAGTATGGACCTCAAAATTTTACTACAAAAATGGATACAGGGTGCAAAGTTATGCCACTCTGATTTTTTTTTTGTTTTTGTTTTTTTTTTTTTTTTCAGACTTCTTAAAGCCCGGGATGTATTGCTAAAAATTAAGTTTTGCCGAGGTCAGGTTTGAACCCACGCCCCTTTTAGGTCCTATCTTTTTATTAAGAGAGGCGTCACTCTTTCTGTACTTTCAATAATTTTTTAAAAATATTTCCCGGACTCTAAAAATCTGAAAAATATCACAGTATAGTATTACTTTGCATCTTCTATCAATTTCTGCAGTAAAAATTTTAGGTCAAAAGTCCATTTTACAGCAGTCTTGAAAATTAAAATCCAAATACCAGTTTATTATTTCAGATTTTTGTCATTAAAAACCCAGCACGAGAGCATCATAAAAAATATCACTACACTAGCATTCTTTGCGACAATCACCAATAAAAATATAATCATTTTTTAATTAAAATTCTAATTAATGTTGCTATCTCTCCAAATTATAATGTATTTAAGAGTTCATGTTTTATTAAAATTTATACGAACTAAAATACAGAGACAAATATTAAAGTACGATGTTCCGACAATGTCCATTGACATAATTAATAAACAGAATTCATACATTATAATTAGAGCATAAAAAACATACAACTTTATTTCGAGTTTTTTGAATCATCAATTGCCTTTTACAACACGTTACGTAAAATAATGATCGTACGCTGGAACATGATCCAATATCTGCTTGAGCAGGTGTTTGTCTTGTGGTTAATAGTTTGGAAGAGAAAGAGAGAGAGAAAGAGATGCAGAATAGAGAAATGAGAAATGGAGAGAGAGACAGAGAGACAGAGAGAGACGGAGAGAGAGAGAGAGAGAGAGAGAGAGAGAGAGAGAGAGAGAGAGAGAGAGAGAGACAGACAGAGAGAGACAGAGAGAGACAGAGAGAGAGAGAGAGAGACAGAGAGAGAGAGAGAGAGAGAGAGAGAGAGAGAGAGAGAGAGAGACAGACAGACAGACAGACAGACAGAGAGAGAGAGAGAGAGAGAGAGAGAGAGAGAGAGAGAGAGAGAGAGAGACAGGGAGAGAGAGATAGAGAAGTGTGTCACACACATTTACATTTGTTGTGTCGAGGGGGCGAGTTGGTCGCGAGCCAGTTTGCCAGCTGGCGCCTTCACTCACTGGGAGATGCGAGGACCGATCTGTTCTCAGATCTCGGCCTCTGATTTGAACGTTCCAGCTCGTACAGAAATACGACCAGCGGTCTCTAATGATTCTTAAAGTTCCGAAATTTCATATCATTTATATCATTCTGAACATTGCTTGAATAAGATATAATATATTAATATATGAGAATTCTTTTCAATAGCATTTTTTCTACTTATAGTTTGTGTAACAGATTGTAATGATGTTTGAGTCTTTAGATGAAATATATATCACAGATGAGATTGAACTGAGATTGATCCTTTCAGTTTTTCAATCTTTTGACTTAAAAAATATAAAGGATGAGTGTTTTGATAAAGAGTGAGAGAGAGAGAGAGAGAGAGAGAGGAGAGAGAGAGAGAAGAGAGAGAGAGAGGAGAGAGAGAGAGAGAGGAGAGAGAGAGAGGAGAGAGAGACGAGAAGAGAGATGAGAGAGAGAGAGAGAGAGAGAGAGAGAGAGAGGGTAAATAGTTGGGAGAAGTGTATGGTGACAAAGCTGGTCTCGATCTGCACCTATTGAGGCGTCCCTGCACCAAACGTGTTCCTGCACGCCCCATCTCCACTAACAGACACGTCGTCATTGCCATCTCTTTGTGGCGTTATAACCGCCATGAGTTAGTAGAGTCCAAACATTTTTATAAAATCAGGACCCAATATTCCTTTTCATCTAATGAGCTTGAGCGTGGCGCAGTGTATTCTTCTCGTCAGATCACCGAAGTCAAGCTATAACGTGGGACGTGCACCATGGTTAGTTCTTGGATGGGTGACCGATTCAAGTAAAAATTACATTGCTCCCTCCTTGGGGGAGCTTTCTACCCAGTGCAGTGATACACTTGTGTGTGGTTCTCCAGGCTTTGGACATCACTTTGGTCTATTGATAAAAAGTAGAGGTGTCCGTCCTGACTGAGGTTTTCCACGGTTCCCTCAGTCTCACCTCAGTGAATGCTGGGACGTGTAACAGGCCGTGGCCATCATCCTTTCCTTATACCTTATCCTTACCCATTACCCTGCCAAAAGCTCCAGCAAAATCATTGGGGTGTATCTTTGTAAAAAAATATTGCATTAATACAATTTAATTAATTCTTATCAATTTAGTTATTAAATAGTATATGAGGGTGGAGACTTCAGTTCACACATGGAAATCAGAAGCCTTAAAGTGTCTCATACCTTAGTTGAAAAATTACGTCTTCAACTCATCCTTACACGTCTAAACCAAATCTTTTTATCTCTAAAACAAATCCTTTTTCCTCTTAGCTCAAAGTCAGGATGAAATCATGGATACAATATTTATAATATTTATGCTGAAGAACAGGAAAGAAGATGTAATCTCGTCTTTTTTTGCCTTTTTTTCTCTAAATTGGTGCAAAATAGGAGGGAATTAGACGAGGAGAGAGCTTAATAGCGAATTAAAGATGAAATTTATTTCGACTCGGGTACATTATACTATAATTACCTCATCATTGCAGGTAAAAATTTGAATGAAAATGGCTGCCCTGGCATGATACACTCTCTAAGCTGCCAAAGATTGACGGTCTAAAGTGCATCTTCAAACTGTATTGCTCGTCTTTGAAGTATTTTTTGCTGGACGATTAAGATTGTTTCTCGAGGGATAATGGAGATGATAATATAGCATTAAATTGTAACTCAAATGGGGGCTGCAGAAAACGCATTTGTCTCAACACGTTTCAACATTTGATCCTTCAGCAAAGTTGGAGGCAACATCGAGAAACTTTCGGATGGCCAACGAAATTTAAGAGTGGAAAAACTAAAACTAACTCATATTTGCTTCTAACGATGTATTGAACTCATAAAAATTGTTGTTTTTCTTTACAGAAAAGTATAGGAAAGAAATCGAGCGTTATTTTTTATTTTTTTTTTTTTTTGTACATGGTATCAAGTAGAAATAGAGTTGAATTCAGACTCAGTGCAAAATTTAGTGCTATTTTAAGCTTTAATGAAATTTAATGATTTGCTGTTTATTAATTTACTACTTTGTTGCAAGAGCAAGTAAAAAAAAAAGCTCAAATTATTGTGACCAATACTTGCTCAAATCGAGCCTATACAAGCATTAGCTTTTCTTCCATTTTGAATTTTTACTAAATGTGGACTAATTATACCGATTCATTATGAACGTTCCGGTACATTCATTGATTTCCTTCTTCGTGGATAAACTCAGTTAATTGAGATTTCGGAATTCGCCCCTTGACTTCAACAAAACTTAAGATGGATCTGAGATGGATTCACATGGCGATTTCCAGGCTGCGACGCGAATAATGCGCACTTGCTGTAACATGCATGATCCATTGTCGGCCATATTTGGCGATTAAAAAAAAAAGCATCGTAATTAACGCGATTCCCAGCGATCGAATTCGCCGCCCTATCACAGCTTTTACGTCAAAATCGCGTCGCATCGCCGTTGTCGCCATCTGAATCCGCCTTTGTGAAAATTGAGGTAGAAGTTAAATTTCACTTGATTCCTTCTCAAAGAAATATCCATTGACTCAAAGTAACTGAGGTCATATAGGGTTAAATACAGTTAACAAAGAGATGTCGCAATGCACTTGTCTCGTCAGATCATCGAAGTCAAGCAACGCCGAGCGCGGTTAATAGTTGAATGATGGGTGACCATTTTCAACAAAAACCACGTTTCCCAACGAGGAGTAAATCGTTGCTCTTTTCAACTATGTGGTTCCTTTGACTTTGGACCATTGCACTTCCAGTTCATTGACAAAAACTGTAGCGTCCATCTTGGCTGAGGTTTCCACGTTTCCCTCAGTTACAGGCAAATGCCGGAATGGAATGCTAGGCCGTGGTCGTCCCCTTTTTTATGAGCCCGCGATTCACTTAAGTTAGGGTTTCGGAAGGTTTGGGTTTTCAAATTTAGTAAGTAGAAGTACCCAGTTGCATGGTTTGATTAAAAATATAATTAAATATATAAAATGGGGCGTGACGTCATAGGTGGTCACCAAGTGTGATGAGGGCGGTCCTTGGCGAAACACGAGGTGCTGACTGACTAACCGTTCGTTGCAAAAACATTTGCCGCCATAGAGCACTGTTATGTGTCATTTAAATTGCTGAATTTAATTCAAGTTTCATATTTTCAACTGAATTGCAGTAAAAAAACTTCAATAGTTTATTCAGGTGTATCTATGCACTGAAAAAGATTAATGTACTGAATTCTGTCAGGAAAATAATCAAAAGTCAGCCTACAGGCTGTTTATCTATGATAAACAGCCTGCAGGCTGAAATGTTTTCCTGAAATGTTTTCCAGACTTTTCGTTACCTAGATAAACCTGCATGAATATCCAAAATAACTAATACAGGTGTTAAAAGAATTGAAATTATACTGAATGTCAGTTAAAAATTATAACATCAGCAAAAATGTTAGGAGTGGAAATTAATATTATTTTTATATACTTTAGAATTTGAATTATCTCGTATCAAAATTTCTTGTGTTATAGTCTTTAAAATAAACAATAATATTGCAATGCAGTTATATAATTTAGTGTGATACAATGCTACATTTAGTAGGCTATATAAAATATGATCTAGTATTTTACTAAAAATAAATTAATAATGCATACATATTTCGGCATATTTTTTTCGAATCACATATCAATAGGCTTAAGACTATCAAAAGACCAAGTTAACTAATAAAAAAATAATAAAAAAAAATAATATAATAAAAAAGTGCCCCGGCCCTCAGCATGAAAAAAGCTTCAGTTAACTTATAGCAGAGAGCTTTAATTAAATTAAAGCTCTCTTCTTATAGTTTATTTGCTGTTTATATTATGGTTGAGTTACTGCAGAGAAAAAAAAATGATAGAAATTTAATGTCGATGCACTTGCACTGTCATGACCATGATTCTAAAATAACTGTTATTATATTTCTTAAAAAAAAAAAAACACACCAAAATTTAAATAATTTAGTCGTCCAAAGTGTTATTTGGGGCAAAATATTCATAAACTTTACCTCACGTGTTAGCGATTGAACGTTGCACAAGAAAAAAGTTCAAAAGTTTTGTTCATCATTAATACATTAATATTTCAGAACGCCTGAGAGGTTTCTAAAAAAGTTTATATTTTCCTTGTAAGCAACAACAATCAAGAACGTTAATTGTCAAACTATGAAATATTTAAAGCTCTGTTATTACTACGAGAAAATTGAGAACACTTTTTTTTTTCATAGCCCGGCGAGTTTTCTGAAGCTGTATAGCTCTTGTGTAATGAATATTATTAATAATTTATTCAGCGGTGCAAGTTTTGGTGCAATATTTGGCGGGTTAATGATTTTTTTTATTTTTTTAAAGGATACATGAATATGAGCTTACAACTCGCGGCGAGGTAATGGGTAGGGTAAGGATGATGGCCACGGCTTCTTACGCGTCCCAGCATTCGCTGAGGGAATGGTGGAAAACCTGTCAGGACGGACACCTCTACTTTTTCTCAATGGACCAAAATGATGTCCACAGCCTGGGGAACCACACACAAGTGCATCACTGTACTGGGTGGAAAGCGAGATAAATTTACCCCAGGAAGGGAGCAACGTACTATAATTGTTACTTGAAATGGTCACCCACCCAAGTATAATTAACCACTTTCGACCTTGCTTGAATTTGGTGATCTGACTAGAACCGGTCAATGCACCTTGACCTCATGGACGGTTTCATGAGCGTCCGATCTACCTTTCTATTAAGTGGGTGTGTAAATCTGGAACTTGGACGGTCAATAATTGTAATTTCATCAGCGAGTTGTGATCAGCAAATTAAAGACCAACGGTGCGTGTTAAAGTAAGAGATACTACATAACAATGCAAATCAATTAAGGAGACATAATACGAATCAGCTGTTTGACGTAGTCCCCTTTGATTAACATGTAAACCTTAGAAAATTCACACACAATCTGAAATCTTTTTTAGATACGGATTGTCCTTAAAAGACATACAAAAAATTTCAAAACAATTTAACGAGACGATTTTTCTTAATCAATTATTTTAATTTTCAGTATAGAGGGCTTTCTCATTGAGAGACAAACTAAAAATAGAAAAAAATCAGCTCGTTAAATTGTTTTTAAATTCTTTGTATGACTTTTAGGCACTAAAATCTGCCTCTATAAAAATTACGGAATTTTTGTGAATTTGCTAAGGTTTACATGGATGTTAATCAAAGGGGATTACGTTGAACAGCTGATTCGTATTATCTCTACTTTAAGGAAGTAGCAATATTTTTCTGAATATACTCATATGGACGCATAGATTATGTCCTGTCGTTAAACATGCATACTGCATTGGACCGAGGTAACGTTCGTGATGTCTGGAAGTGTAGCTGATAGATCTCGGCAAGTCTGAAGAGGTCAAGTGTGGTGGTCTATTGAGGCCAAATAGATGACATTGAGTCTCATCTTTTGTAAAAAAAAAAACGTGCAGTTAGCAGAGATAATGACTCTGTGATGTTACTCGTATGACTCAATAAAATCCTTCAGACATCTAGCAAGTCAAATCTTTATAAATATTTTCTAAAAGCAACTCCAAATAATTTTGAACAATACAAGTTTTACCGTTGTTTTCTCTATTGTATAATTTTTTATCTTTTTTCCATTCTTTTTTTTTTTTTTTTAATTCATTCACATTAAAGACCAGTTGGTACATATATTTTGCTACTTCATATAAATATAATACTGAAAGAAAATCAACAAAAAAACAATAGAAATTGATAGAGTAATTTTACATACCTTCAATTTAAAACGGATTAAAAAAAAAAAACGCTAATAACAAAAAAATTAAATCAGAATATTTTAAAATTATTACAAACATAAATTTACACTAATTGAAAACATGGAATTTTGGGGACGCCAAACTTTTACTAAGATTATCCAAAAATTAAAGACAGAGATATGAAGTGGTTAAAAAAATTAAAAATAACAACAGAACTTCGCAAATCTCCTTCAATTTATATGTTAACACAACATAAATAACAAATTCCAATCACTCTTTTAGTCGCAGCGTTAACAAGTTGAGGTGCGTTGATTGTCATTAGCACAAACTCGCCGGCAATTCTCTCGCATGCCAAACATCGCAAGGCTCGCGCGGAATGCCTCGCCGGCTTGAGCAAGTCGCCTAATGTGCCGCAGTAATTTGAGGGAGGTAACTTTGACTAAATGGAACGTTCATGTGGCTGGTCGAAAGGGTACCTCATATCTTGGGGTCGGATATTCTGAAACAGCAACTGAATTTAGAGCACGCTCGAAACGACCCACTATTAAAAAAAAAAAAGTTAAAAAAATTATCTATTTTTTATTTTTTTTTTGTGGAAACACATTGCTGGGTGGCTATAAAAGATTATAATTTTTTTAAAGAAGTATTTTACAATTTTTTTTCTTTTAGAAAGAGTTATGGGTCGTCTTGACCTCTCCCTTTGGTATTGCTAGGGTTAAAGAAAGTTTTCTGACAAGTTTTCGTACATAATAAAAATAGAGGTATTAGAATCTTACCGGACTGTTTCCACTCGTCGATTACGTTGTAGTACGTCGAGAAATTTGAGCACTGATTAAAATTCCGTTAACTTTAATTCTCCCGAACTCACACCCCTCCCAACATAAATTTTTGAAATTAATGTTCTCAATTCATCAGAATTCTCAAAGTCTTATGAAGCAAACAGCTGCACCTGAAGTGTAGTGATAATAAAAACATTATAAGTCAGTGCTCAAGTTTCTCGACGTACATAGTCGACGAGTGAAAACCGTCCGGTAACCTTCATTTTAAGGTTAGACAATTTTTTAATTGTAAGGTAACTTATTGAAGTGTAACCTCAAGACCAAATGACCTTGCTGGGGGTCATTGCCCCTGCAATGTATGTGACCTGCTCTGTCTTGAAGTTGTCTATTATATCTTTCAGGCTGAAACGATTTGGGGTAAGGGGAATGAATTTATCTTCATTAATTTGGTTGAATGTGGCGCAGTACTTTGACCGGTTCTCATTAGATAACCGAAGTCAAGCTACGTTGAGCGTGGTTAGTACTTGGATGGGTGACCGTTTCAAGTTGAAATTACGCTAAAAATTAAAAAAAATATCATCTCACTTCCCACCCAGTGCAGTGATGAACTTGTGTGTTGTTCCCCAGACTTTGAACATCACTTTGGTCCATTGATAAAAAGTAGAAGTCTCCGTCCTGACTGAGGTTTTCCACGGTTTCCTCAGTCTCACCTCAGCGAATGATGGGACGTACGTGTATCAGGCCGTGGCCACCATCCTTTCCCTACCTTATTCCTACCCAGCATTACCCCGCCGTAAGCTGTATCATAAGCTCTTAGGGGAGTATCCTTATAAAAAATAAAATAATTTTATAGCTTTTATGTTAATGAGTACAGCAGCACGATAAGCTTTTCGCACTCTATACTCATTTAACAATTGAACCAAAGCACCATGGATTTACTACAATTAATAACCCCTTCTAGGCTATTAAAAAATAAATTTTTACCGTTCAGAGATCTAAAATTACACAATATTTCATTTTAAAGTTACTGTTTCACAAACCCAAATGACGTTTTTCTGAAGGTCTGCTCGTTCGAAGTTGTTTCCCCTCACAATCATTATATCAAGAAAATGTTGACAGCAAAACTTAACTAGCGTTTTGGAACAAGCTCGCAACACCGTGAAAAAATATCAGTAAAATTTGACACAAGTGAAGGATAAATAATAGAGACAGATACCAAAATGTCTTTTTTGTAGGTTGGCATCGTTTGGAATTCTTTTTAAAAACATTCATCTATGTTTTTAAATAAAAAAAACATAATTAACAAAATTAAGTGTTGTCTGGAAGTGGTTTTTCATTTCTCACACATGTTTTTTAACTGCCCAATTCTCAACATGTTCCATTTCATTACATGAACAATATTATAACCAAATTTGATTTATAATGTGTATAAAAAGAAATTTATTCCGATGAAAACAGACGTCTAAAGTTAAAGTTTCATCAACATCTTGTTTCAACTTTTTTACTACGCACGTGGCAGACTATAAAATGAAGATTGATCGCTAGCTTGATAATGACTGCTTAAAAAAATGTGTCACTTTTTAAAGAGTTCCTTTGCACGTTGTTTAGCATGACAAAACTTTATGCCTGTAGCGCTGAAATGATGTTATAATTTTTGTTGTAAAATACACAGCGGTGCTGCTGAAATGATATTAATTTTCTGCACCGAACACGTTTGGCTTCATGTAATAAAATAAAACACAAAAAGAACTCGCGATGTTTTAGTGACAAGAAGTTTATCAGTGAATTATTTTCAGAGAACCTTTTGTTTGTTGTTTTTGATAGTTTACTAACAGGAATATTGTTCATGGAAAATAACTTTAGTTTTATAATCTGTCAATTGTCAATGCAATAATTGTAACACCAATTGTTGGAAATTCCCGTGACATTTTACTCAGCTTAAAAGGTGTATCAAAGTGAATACTTTTTTTTTTACATGTTCGGGTACATAAGAATTATAATGGTTATCCCTGTGGCTCAATATTTCATAGTCGTAAATAGTTTTTTTTTAGCTCTATTGGTTCAGTTACATGAGATCTGTGGACATCTGCAATAAAAACATCAATAGTCTCAAAATTAAAAATAGTCGAAAGACTATTTTTGTGACCTCTACTGAAATTTCCACGTTTCCCTCAGTCGCGGGCAAATGCCGGAATAGATTGCAAGGCCGTGGTCGCCCCCGTTTCGGAAGAGCCCGCAAAATGCTAAGTTATTAAGGCGGATTCAGATGGTGACAACGGCGTGCGACGCGGTTTTGTCACACAAGCTGTGAAATCTTATGCGGAAGCGAATTCTTCATTGCGACGGCGAATATCGCATTAAATTACGATGCTGTTTTTTTAATTGCCAAATATAGCCGCCAGTGGATGTTACAGCAAGTGCGCATTATTCGCTTCGCATCGCAGGCTGGAAATCACCATGTGAATCCGCCTTTGAAAGGTTCGGGGTTTCAAAGTAGTATATGTAATTTGTAAGTAGAGAAGTACCCAATAGGGTTTGATTAAAAAAAAAATACAAAGACTTACAATAAATTGGACGCAATTCACAAAGTTAGTGAGAAAACTATAGATAAATTTCCGGATAACTCTTTTCATGAATCGCCCCCATTTTTTTGTCGCAAGATAAATAATTTTAAAGCGATTGACTAACGAGACAGAAAAATGGACGGTAAAACAAAATTAATTACCTTGTAAAATCACCCAAACACTCTGAGGCTGTAATATTTCTAGTTGGGTAAAAACACAGCAGCAATTATGACTTTACTTGTAAATTGAGCTGTTAACTACACATACGTTTAAGTACCGTAATAAAGATGTACACAGTATGATCGAGCAACACATGCTTTCAGTTGCCACCAGTGCATGAGCATAAATAACACTGTGTATCGTGCCATGCTTTTGACACTTTACTAACAAGAATATTGTTCGTGGAAAATAATTTTAGTTTTATAATCTGACAATGTATATAATATTATAAATTGCACAGTATAAATTGTAAAAAATAAAGATTTTGTAGAATTTCCTTCAAACATAAATGATCTTGAAAAATATATCCAGTGCTACCATACCTTCAATTATTTCATTTATGGAATACAAAATTCATGATTTTATTTAATTGATTTAATTAAATCTCATCACTTGTAGCTCAAGATAAAAAATAATTAGATATTTTGACACGATATAAAGACGTTAATTATTAACATGTAATCGAACGAGGTATTGGATCACTCAATCAACTATCAGAGAATTACTTGCTAGCGGGCACACAGCCAATCAGAATTTAGAATCTGGTGCACTCGACTGGTATGAACACTAATTAATGAATCAATTAAATATGTGTATCAAAATATTTGCATATGTAATTGTGTGACAGTAAAATTATCTGCTAACATTTCATCCCTCTTCGGACAACATACATGAAAAATTTTTACTGCAGAAATGAATAGAAGGTACCAAATTATGCTACTTTGAGTTTTTTCAGATTTTTTTGAGACCCAGAACTATTTTGAAATAATTATTGAAAGTCCTGTGATTTCAGTTGACACTCCTGAATTCTTAATAAAAAGGATAGAGACTGGACGCCTATTGACGCCTCCAGGGGGCGTGGCCGCACTTTCAATAATTATTTAATAATAGTTCTGGGTTTCAAAAAAATCTGAAAAAATTCAGAGTAGCATAATTTGGTACCTTCTATTCATTTCTGCAATAAAATGTTTTCATGTATGTTGTCCATTGTCATGTGGAACAATGAGCTATCTGCGTACCACGAAAATGAGCTTTAAGACAATGCGCATAAAGCTCATTGTTGCACTCACAGCCGATTGTTGCACATGGTAGGCAGATAGAAATTAATTTCGGACAAGGTTGAAAATTTTTCGTCTTCAACTCATCTTCTATACACGTCCAAACCTAATCTTATAACATTATTTTACCTCAAAAACACACCCTTATAGTTGAAAAATTACTCCTCTTTTACACGTCTAAACCTAATCTTTTTACCTCTAAACCACATCTTATTTCCTCTTCGCTCAAAGTGAGGATGAAACAAAGACAATGGGTGCGATTCACGAAGCAGTTAGCCAGGTTTCTTAACCACGTTTAGCTTAACCACGTTTAACTATACCTGTTTTACGTGTTAAACGACCCTAGTTAAACGTGGTTATATAAGCTAAAAGTGGTTAGAAACCTGGCTAACTGCTTCTTGAATCGCATCCATTTATTTCTAACATTTTATGTTCAGAAAGAGGAAAAAATACGTAATTTCGTCTTTTTCACCTCTTTTTACCTCTAAAATGGTGCAAAATTAGAGGAGAAAAAACAAGAGGAGAGTTTAATAGCGAAGAAAAGACAAAATTTATTTCAACTCGGGACATCTTATTTCCTCTTCGCTCAAAGTGAGGATAGGGGACAGTCACAAAGCACTTTAACCCCAACTTTAGCCCCAAGTTTTATCCCTGGTAATAAACATGGTGCTATATAAACCAGGAGCGAACCATGTCTAGCTCCTAGTTTAGCACCAAGTTTAGTACCAGGAATAAAACTTGGGGCTAAAGTTGGGGTTAAAGTGCTTTGTGAATGTCCCCCCATATTTCTAACATTTTATGCTCAATAAGAGGAAAGAATGTATACATAATTTCATATTTTTCCCTCAAAAATGGTGCGAAATAATAAGGGAATTAAACGAAAGGAGAGCTTAATAGCGAATAAAAGATGGAATTTATTTCAACTCGATCGGGTGCTATTAAAATTATATCATTTAAATAATAGCCTGACTCAGGTAGAGCTACAAGTTGATCGCAGCTTACAACAAGTTCTAGCAATGATGCGACCGAGCTAAATTTAGAGAGAGCAAGCGTAGCCAGCTGCCAGTCTCTCTCTCTCTCTCTCTCTCTCTCTCTCTCTCTCTCTCTCTCTCTCTCTCTCTCTCTCTCTCTCTCTCTCTCTCTCTCTCTTTAGCGACATAACAACTCACTCCTTATACACTGGCACCGTATATTTAACTAAGAGACAATTTTCTTGATGTTCTAATCACAAAGTTTGCACTCGGCTTAATTAATATCACATCTCGCGTGTGTTGCAAGTGGAATTATTTATGTTATTGTTGTTTGTTTTAACCACATTAAGCTTTATCGAAATTTGCATAATTTGTGTTTGTTTTTTATGAAACTATTGTTTCAAGTACGCACATAAAATGTTATTTGATTATACACAACACTCTGTTTGCAGCAGCGAAAGTAATATTAGCATTATAATAAAAGTTATATATTAACATTTATAATACCTGTTTATTTAAAAAAAAAAGTTATATAATATCGTTTAAAAAATTATTTTGAGAGCAATGAAAATATACAACAAACGAAATTATTAATGGTATAATATTTTATTAACATAATATTATGTTACATAATATTATAAATTATTTAATAATTTTATGTTTTTGCATTAATTTTTGTACATATTTGAATAAAGAAGGTTGGGAGTTTTTTATTTAAAAAAATGCCATGATGTACAATCTTAAAATTATGCTGCAAATCGCTGTGACGTCATAGTCATGCAAATATTTAACACCCAAGCATAGGCGTCATCTGACTATGATGTCACAGCGTTTTGCAACATGGTTTTTTATTGTTGATAGTTTAAAAAATTTCAAAAATTTTAGAATATATAGCTAGATGCCTACTATCCAAATAATAAAATTCATGCAGGTTTTCAAAACGAAGTCTGTTTTATTTTGTGGTAATTTTCAGTTTTTAAGTAGAGATAATGTCGATCAGCTGTTTTTTTTAGCTACATTTGATTAACATGTAAGAAAATTTTTTGAGAGGCAGATCATATTAGTGCCTATAAAAGCCATAGAAAAAATTCAAAACAATTAAAAGAGCCAATTTTTTAAAATTAATCTATTTATTTTTCAGCATATATTGCTTTCCCATGGAAAGACAAACTATCAAAAACTTAATTAAAAAAATCGGCTCATTAAATTATTTTGAAACTTTTTCTATGGGCACTAATATCTGCCTCTCAAAAAATTTTCAGATTTTTTGTGAATTTTCTAAGGTTTACATGTTACTCAAATGGAGCTAAAAATACAGCTGATCGACGATATCTCTACCTTAATGACACGAAACACGAGATCACGTGACGGCAAATTCCTGGCACGATTCTCTTCGCAAAATCACCAGAGTGCCCAAAAATGAGATCCGCGAAACTTTTCCACAGTCACAAAGTGAATTAATAATATAATTATAATGACAGTTTATGAAAGAAAAGCTGACATCTTTTCTATAGCAACTTATTGAACTTATTGGTGTTTTGTGTGCTATATCTTTGCCCTAACACTTTTGTTTGCACATTTTATTATGTATTTATGGGTGAAATAATATATATATATAAACAATTAGGTTGGGTAAACATAATGCACTATTTGTTGATGGGGAGCCACACAACTTTTATTTTTAAATTAATAATTCATCGTTTTGTAGCCTTAAATATTGTTTGTAAGAGTTAAAACAGTTTTTTTTTTTTTTTTTTTTTTTTTTTTTAGTTTTCTACGTTTAGTAATAAAATATTATGAAGTTGACATAAAAATATTGTAAATTGAAAATAAAATAATTCACTAATAATTACGAAGATTAATTTTGTAATTTAAAAACTTTATATAATAATAATTTTTCATGTGATTTAATTTTGTTTTATAAAGTTGTCCCAAAAGTGAGTAAACTAATATATATTATAATAGAATCATACATATCTAAAATAGTAGTTGAAACTTTGTTACACACATGATATGAATTTGAGTTAAAACTCCCTTATACAGAACATATCATAAATTATATAATACAAGTGTTGCTAAATTATTAACTTGAGGTACACATTTAACAAAAGTTCATTAATAATATTAAGAAAGTACACGAGTATTAGCTCTCGAGTGACCCCCCCCCCCTTCCTCTTTAGTTCGTCTCGACGCTGGCAGCTGGCGCGACGATCGCCCGCTCTTCAACAGTCCGCCCCGGCTGTGGCCACCGCGTGTACCTGCGGAGCAAAGTGAACTTTTTTGTGGCAGTTTCAACCAAATTTCAACTTATCAACAACTGTTTTCCATTTTTTTTTATATCAAATTTACTTATGTTTCGTCAGTTCATTTTTAACCGTCTTTTAATTTTAAAATATTGTTGTTTTTAATTTATCTTTTTTTGTATAAAATGAAAGAGAACAGTCAAAGTCTTGCGATGCTTGAACGTGACGATTCGTTGATCTAATTATAATTTATCAACCCAGAAGAAGTGTTACAAAAATAAGTGCCGTAAATTTGGACTTTATTTTCAAAATTTCCCGCCATACGATGATGAGTTGGTGGGGGGGAGGGAAGCAAAGGCAAAATTATTTGCCCTAAAGTTTAGTGTCAAAAAACTGGATGGCTTTTATGTCCAGCCTGAAGAACGGGATTTTCTCCCGCAAAGAACTGTCCGTGTTCTACAAAATCGTCATTCTCATGTTGATTTTAGTATCAGTTTTGAACCCATCGACAGCTCTGAGAGACCACAGAGTGTTGTCGAAAAACGTGACAAAGTTGTTGGATAACTTACTGGCAACCAACAGATACGACAAAAGAATTCGGCCCGATTTCGGAGGTAAGTTTTGTGAAATACTTTTTGATGTGGAGCCTATAGTAAAAAGGTTTCATAATAAGACAAATATAATTCCTATGTTGAATTTGAGTAATTTAGTACAAGAAATTGTATTTAATTACATATTAAATTATATATTTTTAATTAGTTAAAATAAATTAAAGGAAATATAGAAATATTAAACCTATTTAAATTGTTTCGTGGCAATCATATAAGGTTCAATATGTTGTGTAGTATTATGTTTTTTTTTTTTTTTTTACATTTGAAAAATTATATTAATAATTTTATAGTTTCCTGAAATAATATAATGAAAGAAAATAAACCTTATTTTCCGTAAAATTATATTTTTTTGTACTGAATTACTCCAATTCAAAATCTGAATTACACTTGTATTGTATTTAATATGTAATAAATATAATTTTTTTTACAAGGGAAGCCAACAATGACACAGTAAATAATTATTAATTTTTAACGTAACCTAATATAAAAACGAGAAGAAAATTTACCGGAGCTCACTCGAAAGATTAAATTGTGGCGGGCGTTGATAGGTTTCGCTACATGCTGTTCATTTCTGGTGAACATTATAAGAGTGTGATGTTATTTACTGATTTTTCCATGGTTTCATGGCCTGCCACGCCCCTTTTTGGCAGGAAAATTTTGTCTCTGGATACACATCAAGAATGATGGTTTATAGTCATGAATATTATCTCGGAAAAATGTGAAACAATGGACATCCTACAGGAAATTTTTTTATTGCAGAAATGAACAGAGGATACCAAATTTTGCTACTCTGAATATTTTAAGATTTTTTTGAGACCCAGAACTATTTTTAAATAATTATTGAAAGTGCGGCCACGCCCCATGGAGGCGTCAATGGGCGTCCAGTCTCTATATCCTTTTTATTAAGGATTCAGGTGTGCCAACTTAACTTACAGAACTTTCAATAATTATTTAAAAATAGTTTCAGGTTTCAAAAAAATTGAAAAAATTCAGAGTAGCATAATTTGGTGCCCTCTATTATTTACTTCTGTAATAAAAAAAGTCATGTATGTTTTTGTCCATTGAAAATTTTGCGTCACTTTTGATGTCGTTCCTCATAAAATAAAACATTTAGTCGTTGAAAAGCAATTGCTGTTTAATTATTTAATTGTTGAAATATTGTACTGTTCATTATTGAACCACAGTAAACCTTATTACAGCTATAATTGAGTATTGAACTTAATTTTTTTATTGCAGAAATAAATAGAAGGTGCAAATTTATGCCGATCTGTTTTTTTTTTTTTTTCAGTTTATTTAGAGGCTAGGAGTATTAGTAAAAAGTTATTCAAAGTTCAGGTTCCAAACCACGCCCCTTTTAGTCCCTACCCTTTTATTAAAAAAGTGACACCTCGTGATGACTCCTTGTACTTTCAATATTTTTTTTTTTTTTTAAAAGTTCCTGGGGCCTAACAAATCTGAAAGAAACAGAGTAGCATGTATCTGCATCTTTTTCTCTATTTATGCATTTTTCGTATTAAAATGGATCTCCTTGCTCTGAACAAAATAATCAGACATAAATGTTTCTTAACAAAACAGACACTTTCATAAATAAATTGACAAGGTAATGGTAAAATTCCTTCCTGAAAAAACATATGAGAACAAGAGTCCATTTTTTTCAAATTAAACAATAGTTCTGATTGCCTTTTTTTGTATAGTCTGAGCTGCAAATCCTTTCTAGTAAATTTATTATTTATACATCTCATTTTTTTCACTGCAGAAAACGAAGTTGATAAACATTATTTTATTATTATTGAATCATTACTGAACTGAATTCCACACTTTTCGCTGTTCTTTTGTTTGTTTTATTAGTTTTGTAGCTGAGGACAGTGGGACCATCGTTCTGTTTGTATGAAAACTTCGACGTTTCTTGTTCGGTGCTCTTTTCGCCTCCGATTAAAAATTTGAATATCTTCGTCAAACAAAAAGGGTACTTCGATTGATCGCCCGAGGTGTCCATAATTATCACAATGATGATGGTACCTCTGAAAGCTAGCCCTAGTTGAAAAATTACGTCTTCAACTCATCTTCTACGCGTCTAAACCTAATCTTTTTACCTCTAAAACACATCTTATTTTCTCTTTGCTCAAAGTGAGGGGATGAAATGGAGACAATATTTCTAACATTTAATTTTCCAGAAAAGAAAAAAAAGACGTAATCTCGTCATTTCCCCTCTTTTTTCCTCCAAAATGTTGCATGCAAAATAAGAGGACAAAGGACAAGAAAATAGCAAACAAAAGATGAAACTTATTTCAACTCGGGAATATGATGATAAATAAAACTTAAGCCCGTGTTACACGATACAGTTTTTCCGTACAAGAAAATTTCAACTCCATTATTTGTTTGTATGAGAATGAAATTTTCTTTTAAGGAAAAATTGTATGCAGGCTAGAAAACATATTGCAAAAAGGAGGTATGACGTACAAAATAAATTTATACCTTGAGCGAACATTGGAGGGGGGGGTATTTATAATCACTACGTACGTCAATTGAGCTAATGCGACTGATCAAATTGAAGCGGAAACGAATGAATGAACCGGAAAAAAGTGAGCATCGTCAAAGGCTGGCTCAAAGAGTTGCACGTCTAATTTGCCTGCACGTCACAGCTAACTTTTCTCAGTGGTAACGTACCAGCTGCAATTATTTGTTCTTGATAAGAGGGACACTTTCGGCTGATTTCAGCCAATGAGAGAACAACGGTGAGGGAGTAAAGAGGACCCAAGTTGAAATATATTTAATATTTTGTCCGCTATCAAGCTCTCACTTCGTCTAATTTCTTCCGATTTTGCACCATTTTAGATAAAAAAAAAAAGAGAGAAGAAGAAGACGATATTATGTCTTCTTTCCTCTTCTTGAGCATAAAATGTTAGAATATTGTCTCCATTCCATCCTCACTTTAAGCGAAGAGGAAAAAAGATGTATTTTTGAGGTAATAAGATTAGATTTAGACGTGTAAAGGATGAGTTGAAGACGTAATTTTTTTAACCAAGTTGGGGTCACATTATGTTATGTAATGCATAAAGTCAATTTCTCGAAATGAGAACGTGGTTTCGATTAATATTATTTAAAATTCACAGATACATATATATATAATGGCTTCAAACTTCAAAGCTCTTTGATATATATTAAAATATATATTGAAATTAATTAAAATCTGTAATTAATTCTTTGATAAAGTCATATTTAATGAACACTTCTTAATTATACACATGTATGAAAACGATATGATGACATTTAATGACACATGCAGTATGATACGACATTCACTTCAAGGTATAATTCTACTGTTTGCAATTCAAATTGATACCGTGAGAACTTGACTCTGTTAATAAATTAGGACGTGTTTCAAACTAATTCTTGATTATAAAGAACTAATTATGATGCACGCATTCTTTGCTGCTAATGAAGGACCAAAATGTCAACTGTTTGCATTGTCTTTGGGTGACAGCAATTTCTCATAGCAGCGGAACAACGAGAAATCATTTTTTATTTTAACATGCAATATCAATCACTTGTCTTTATTCGATTGAATTTTGTTTTTTTTTTATTGAAGGTGTCTTGTATTTGTTGTCTTAATGTTAATGAAGTTTGTGATGGGAGAATTGTTTCTGTGCTATTTTCAATCAATCTCTGTTCACAGAGAAAATATCCCTCTCAATTAAGAACATAACTCAAGAGTTTGCTCACAGTGCATTCCTTAGTTGAAAAATTTCGTCTTCAACTCATCATTTACACGTCTAAACCTAATCTTTTTACCTCTAAAACACATTTTATTTTCTCTTCGCTGAAACTGAGGATGGAATGGAGACAATATTTCTAACATTTTATGCTCAAGAAGAGGAAAAAAGACGTAATCTCGTATTTTCATTATTTTTTTCTCTCTGTCAAATGGTGAAAAATAGGAGGGAATTAGACGAGGAGAGAGCTTAATATCGGAAGAAAAGATGAAATTTATTTCAATTCGTATTGCTTTAACTTCTTAACTACAAAAAAGTGTTAGAAAATTTGCGTGTTACTTTTTACATAATTACTGCATGTTTAAATTATTGAAATTGGCATTAATTATTTGTCAGCTCTCTCATGTGTCTTCACAAAAGTGACGTTACAAACTTGTGTTAATAATTTACTTGAGATCTGACGGACACTTTCACGAGGGCTTCATCTTTGTCCAATTATGTTAATGATTGTTATGCTAGAATTGGACTAATTATGTTAATGATTGTTATGCTAGAATTGGACACAGGCCACGTCAGCTAATTTGTCCCAACGTGCGAGCTATAAGAACAAGCTGGTACAATTTTGATTTTCTGTTACTTCGGGTAATCCATGTAATTCATCATTTTATTAAATAAAAATAGTGTTGTACATAATATACAATTAGAGATAAATATGGATGAAAACACTTTATATATTGATATAAAATTATGGACATATATCGGAAACACAAATAGAATTATAGACCATGATTCAGTGATTGATGAATATAAATAAATGTTGCTAAAAAGATACATTAATATATACAGTTATCGTATTATTACATTATTAATTAATTATTGCAGATCTTATTAGGAGTCAAAAAACATGTATAATGTAATTTAACAACAATGTAATATATTCGTGATATATATAATTGTTACCAAAATTAGTCTAACTTGGTTGGCAATTATGCTAGATTCATTATTTCTCGTGTCTCCTCATTTTTGCATTCAATTTTCGACTAACCCCGGCATTATCTGGTGGGATGAAACGAAAGACATTTTTTTTTTAAGGCGAAGAAGACTGCTACACAAAATCTCAAAAATCGTTGGCAACCAACCTGCTCGATTATAAAAAATAATTATAAAATTATTCCGCTAACAATCATACACTGAGAAAATTATTTTGAAAAATATTCAGCTTGCATTGTTCCCGTGGATCTTTTGAAATACCCCCCCCCCCTGGTGATGTGTGTGGGAAAAACCTGGTAATGCTGGATTTTATATAGAATTAATTCCTAGAAATTGATGTTATAAAAGTGTTGTATATATGTATACGTGTATCATCTTGCACGACTTTTTTTCCTTTTCTATTGATTCAGCTATTTTTGTTTATGAAAATAGTTTATATTTGAAGCTCTCAGATAGCATGACGTAATTCACAAATAATCTTCTTGCATGTTCATGTGGCACTGAAAATATTTCAAAAACAATTTAAAAAGATGTACCTGAAATAAATATATTGTTCCTTTATATAAAAAAATAGCAATGACAATTTCCATTTTAACATGAAGACCTTTAATGTTATGAATATCTTTAGTCTTTCATTGTATTCAAATTTATGATTATTTTTTAAAAGTTTTTGTATTGTTGAATATTATTTACAGCAATAAATTTTATTGAATATTATTTGTAGTAAAAATTTCAGTGTATTAAAGTTCATTTACTTGGGTTCAAATATGTTATAAGAAAATAAATAAAACCCTGGCTGAAAAAATAGACAAAACAGAATCGAAATTTGTTTGTCTGATCGGCAAATTTTGACACATTTTTCCACAAAGCCTCGTAGAACTCTTTTACACATGGAACGTATTCAATGGGCGCGATTCACGAAGCAGTTAATCATTTTCTTATCACGCTTCATAGCTTAAGCACGTTTTAAGGTGGTTTAACACGCAAAATAGGTATAGTTAAACCATAATTATAATTAAATGTTAAATGTGGTTAAGCTAAAAGTGTGGTTAAAAACCTGGCTAACTGCTTCGTGAATCGCACCCAAAATGTGTTTTAGAGGTAAAAAGATTAGTTTTAGACGTGTAAAGGATGAGTTGAAGACGTAATTTTTTAACTAGGAATGTTACATACAACATATAGTAATGCCACATACGATGCAGATGTCGGTTGAGTAGGCTGCACTCCCCCTGGCTCATGCACCTCAAAGAAGGCTCGAGTGCAGTCCTTGGTGGCGCCAGGCGCCAGCAGCCCGAGGCGCCATCCTAATGAGAGGCAGCAGCGTCTTCAATTGTGCTAGATAATGATCGTGTGTAAACATGGGACTTTTCGACACTACCGTCAACCGCAACTTTCTTTTGAACTTCGTTAATCTAAAAGACTTTTTTATGTTTTTTTAGACATTGGTCTCAGAATTTTATGTTCAATATTCCACAATTTCTTTTATTTTGGAGATAAAGGTGGGTCTTGATTGGTTCAATCGACTTCAATGGGTGAAAATGGCAGCACTTTTACCTGTTCCTGAAGGAATTTAACACTGGGTGGATATAGCCAGATTTGATTTGTATTCTTACTTTATTTATTTTGAAAACTAACGCTTGGAATGTGCCGTGTATTAAAATGCCTCTGAATATTATTCTTGTCTCGTAATTATATTAAAAATTGATTTAGGCACGTTATCCTACAAATAATAAACATTGGGGTGCGATTCACGAAAGAATTTTGTCCAGAAAGCTACCAGGTTTCTCACCAACCACGATGAACGCCAGCCTAATTTAATGACACGAAACATGGTTAGTGAAAATCCTGGATGACAGAAATCTCTTTGTGAATCGCTCCCATTACCTACACTATAATAGTCACTTGAACAAACTGTAATATAAAAATTCAAGGATGCATTTTAAGGAATTAAACCACTTTAGAATTTTAAGCTACCATTTTAAGGTACCAAGCTACTTATACTGTTAGTGGAATATTCGCTGTTTGTGGACGCCAGTAATTAGAATCATAATTTTCATTCAAAAAGCTTGAAGAAGTATTTATAATAATATTGTATATAATATTTTTATAATGAACTGCAATGCATGGATGTTATAAAATAGAATACGCAAAAAAAAACATCGGAAACTTTGAATTTCCTTTTCATATAATATTAGATTTAATATTTCTATTCACAGCAAAAAGTCTCTTGCCAGAGGAATTGAAAAGAAAAACTTGTAATTGAACTTGATTGATCAAAAGAGAATTGTGCAATACATTTAAACAGAGGACTAATTAATTTTCACGATTAATAATTAATTCTTAATAATAGTTTGAAAATTTACGAAAATTATTACAATATGTATAATTGTTAACATTTCTTAGAGCAATATTTTTTTATAATGTTTATCACATTATTATCTTACTTTCTGTATCTTTTTATGTGTTGTGTAATCAAATTTATTAATTATATATTTAGTGCTGTGGTGTTTGTAACTTTTGCTGAACAAATAATAATTTGAAGTTTATAACATTCAGAACCTATGAAAGGAAGTATTAGAGCTACCTCTATTAATTAATATTTGGTTCACTGGAAAATTTCATTTTAAAACTAGTCCTTACAAATCAGACGCTCTTATTTCTTGTCAAACTCCAAAGAAATGTCAACTAAAATTATTTTCCTTACTAAATAGCGTGTGGATGTGGAAGTTTAAATTAAGTTAAATAAATTTCTCTCATGGCCTGTGATGTTAATTAATCGTAAATTTTGTAATGAAAATACACCTTCACTTGATCGAAGCAATTTTCCAATAATTAAACAACAAAATTAAAAGCTGATGAAACTCCTTATCACAACTCAATCAATTAAATTAAACCACGTGTACTGCCGGATGTCGTTTCTGTTGCCTAATTTGCCAGCGCCAAACAAAAGAATTCAATTAAAATTTGCAAACCGTGGTTGAAAATTTACGTCTTCAACTCGTCCTGTCTAAACCTAATCTTTTTACGTCTTTTTATCTCTAAAACATATCTCCTTTCCTCTATGCTCAAAGTGAGGATGAAATGGAGACAATTTTTTCTAACGTTTTATGCTCAATATAAGAAGAAAAAAGACGTAATCTCGTATTTTTCACTCATTTTTGCTAAAAAAAATAGTGCAAAATAGGAAGAAATTAGACGAGAAAAGAAGTTAATAGGGAAGAAAATATGAAATTTATTTCAACTTGGGACGTTATAACGTCCTTTCTAGTTTTTTACCTCCTATTTCGCATCATTTTCGAGGAAAGAAGAGGAAAAAATACGAGATTACGTCCTTTTTTTTCTTATTGAGCAAAAAATGTCAAAAATATTGAGGGCGATTCACAAAATATTTATCCCAGAAATTTCTTGCTAACCGCGGTTAGCACCATTCTAATTCAATGAACCGTGGTTAGTGAAAAACCTGGATAACTTTCTTCCTGAATCACGCCCACTGTCTCCATTTCATCTTCACTTTTCACTTTGAGCGAGAAAGAAATGAGATCTTTTGAGGTAAAAATACACAATAAAATTAGGTTTAGGCTTGTAAATAATGAGTTGATGACGTAATTTTTCAACTAAGTCAACCTACATCACACATCTCTGCTAATTTTTTGCTTTTATTCTTCAATGAGACCTGCTTGTCCATGCTCCGACTGGTCACATCGATTCTCGACGTTGGCTCGCGGTGCTAATTTTCTGTAACACACAAACAGTTGATCAGCCAAGTCGATGTTGCCACGCCCCCTCACGAGTGTGCAGAGTTTACCTTAAATTATTTTTTATTCAAAATTATTTAAAATGAAGCCAACGTGCTATACGTCAAGTAATGTTGAAATGGTGATAAAATATAGTAAAAGTAATCAATAATGTTACACAAGTACAATTTTATTATATAAAATTATGATATATGCAGTTTTTAATGAGATAAAAAATTGTTATTCTAAAAACGATAAATATTACTTTAACCTGAGTTGAAATAAATTTCATCTTTTATTCGCTAAGCTCTCTCCTCGTCTAATTCTCTCCTATTTTGCACCAGTTTAAAGGAAAAAAGACGAGATTACATCTTAAATTCTATCCTCTTATTGAGAATAAAATATTAGAAATTTTGTCTTCATTTCATCTTCACTTTGAGCGAGGAAGAAATAAGATTTATTTCTGATGTATAAAGACGTAAAAAGATTACGTTTAGACGTGTAAAGGATGAGTTGAAGACGTAAATTTTCAACTGGGCAAAGTCCAAGTGCATAAGTTAAGTATGAGTAATGTTGAAATAGTGTTACAATATCGTAAAAGGAATCAATAATGTTAAGCTGGTATTACCCAATACAATTTTTCTAATTATTGGATACAATTTTTTCCTTTCAAGAACAACTTTATCTGTTTGTATGGAGATGAAATTTTCTTGCAAGGAAAAATTGTATGCAAAATTGTATAGTGTAATACAAGCTTTACACAAGATACAATTATTCTATAAAATTATATTATATGAAGTTTTTAATGAGATAAAAAATTGTTACTCGAAAAAAAGATAAATATTAGTGTTAAGAACTCACAGTCGTTTGTTTTATTGATTACAAATATACATCATGTTGTTAAGAGGGTTTCATTTACCACTAAAGAGTGTGAATTAATGATGTTCAGCATAATCAAGAATTATTGAAACTTGGCGTCCCCACAGAATTACCTTTTTTAAGTGTCCATAACTTTCAAACATTACTCCTTGGCTTTGTTAGGACGTATTTTAATTTTAACAAGTGTTGTTACCCTAAGTCCATATCAGATAAAATTCTAAATACCTTGTTATATTTTTTAGGTATTTGTTGTACTTAGCTAAGAAAATGTTCCATTAAAGCCCCTAGTAATTCGGTTACACGTTGAGTGCTTGTAGAATGGTCCGAGTTTGATTTTATGATGGTAAAATATAAAAATACATAACAATCGTGAGATTTGCTACTTTATTTGCTTCTTGCAAAGTCTAAAGTTACTGCATGGCTAATGGCAGCAAATTTATTTACGTCTACGCTCTTAAAAAAAGTAAAATATTGTAACCCTTTCCCTGCATAATATTATATAATATATATATATATATATATATATATATATATATATATATATATATATATATATATATATATATATATATATATTATAATTGAATGTATTATTTATTTCACTTTTCGGACTTTTACCTTTGCCGGTGTTCGATGTAATCCTTCTGTGTGCAGTATGTTGCGATGGTCACTTAGTGTTCGTGCACGTCACTAACACTTGCATGTACTACACATATCACTACGTTTCGAGAGTCAACCGCTCTCTTCCTAAGGTGATCTGAGACTGATCGAGGCTTAAGTCATAAGGCATAAGTCTCAGATCAACTGAGGAAGAGAGCAGTTGACTCTCAAAACGTAGTGATATGTGTAGTGCATGCAAGTGTTAGTGACGTGCACGAACACTAAGTGACCATCGCAACATACTACATACAGGATTACATCGAACACCGGCAAAGGTAAAAGTCCGAAAACTGAAATGAATAATACATTCAATATGAATAACCTTTGCGCACGAAAAAGTTATTTACTAATATAGTATAATGTCATAATACATAAATGAGGAACTTACATTAAAATTGCAACATTTTCACCACTAAATAAATGTATGATTATAATACTAAAATTGCTAAAACGAGATGTCCGCTCATATTCATACAAATTTGTTACATCATATAACAATGCTGTTGTTATAAAGTTTGAATGCCTACGACAAGAGCAGAATATGATAGTAAGCTTTTGAAAATAATATAAAATTTTCTGTTATATACATACATGCAATACAATACAAACATACATTTTATTATTTAAATCACGATTCATTCAATTCATATAGGAACATGTTATAAAACACGAGCACAAAATAATATTGTTGATTTTACTTCAAATTAGCACCACAATTAGAATTATAAAATTATCGCCCAAATACAGTGAACAAGAGTTTAAATAAATTTTATATTTTGTTCGCTATTAAGCTCTTCTCTCGTCTTTTGTCCTCCAATTTTGCAACATTTTGAAGGAAAAAGACGAGATTACGTCTTCTTATTGATCATAAAATATTAGAAATATTGTCTCTATTTCATCCTCACTTTGAGCGAAGAAGAATTAAGATGTGTTTTAGAGGTAAAAAATTAAGTTAGACGTGTAAAGGATGAGTGGAAGACAAAATTTTTCAACTAGGGCAGTGTAGTAAATTATACCTAATTTAGAAATTGAGCCCCAAAGTGGAGCAAAGTTGAGATCGGTTTTCATTTGGACTGCGGCGTCAAATCCAGCAGTTGATCAAGCAAACATGATTTATGATTTAAGGATGAATCTCAGTTGATTGAGATCTCGGAATCGGCCCCTTTTAATGCTACAAAAGTTGCAAAGAACTTAGAACTCACCATCAATAGGTGGCATACAAATTTTGAAGTGGATCTGTCAGATCAGTTTTGTGAAAAGTAAGTTTAACATTGACCTTATGGACGAAAACCGAAAAATGGAGCTATTGTGAGAAAACTGACAGATTGAATTTGACGAAACCATAAGCGATTATGTTTTGGAAGATTCTAGAATTTTTAAATTTTATTTCATTTGATTCCGTCTGAAAGAAATTTCCTTTGACTCGCGTAGTAACTGAGGTCCATCGTTAAAAGTAAAAAAAGAAGAAATTACATAAAGTTTGGTTTATTTGTGGGGTGACTTTATCTTCAATTTTATGCTGTAAAGAAGTCAAAATATTCAACACGACTAATTTGCATGTCAGTTAAAAGGTAAGAGATATTACTAGCCCCTGACGGCTGCAACCCGCGTTACATTCAAGTTAATAAAGTTGCATACATATGGAAGCTGCAGGCGCTCAAATGAGGGGGGTCAGACAAAAGTGGAAAATACAGTGGGAGGAGTGGCGCAGTGCGTTTGACCGGGTCTCGTCAGATCACCGAAGTCAAGCAACGCTGAACGTTGTTAGTAGTTGGATGGGTGACCATTTTCTCACCCAGGCGTAAATCGTTACTCTTTTACACTGGTTCCTCTGGCTTTGCACCATTGCACTTCCGATCCATTGATAAAATATGTAGCTTCCATCCTGGCTGAGGTTTCCACGTTTCCCTCACAGTCAGTTGCAGGCAAATGCCGGAATGGATTGCAAGGCCGTGGACGCCCCCGATCCGGAAGAGCCCGTGAAATGCTGAAGTTAGGGTTTCGTAAGGCTCGAATTTTAAACTTAATGATTAATATGACATATATTATAGTACTTACAAGTATCCAGTTGTGGTTTGATACAAAAAGAGTGATGTTGTTTGTGCCACACTTCTTTTAGGCCGCAAATGAAGCATCGTTTTCACGCCGTTATCAAGGTTATATGGAGGACTCTATGTTATTTTCTTATGATGACGTCAAGTACTAAAAGAACTGTGTAGTCTGCGTACAAATAACTATACGACGGTTTCACTCGTGTTTTTTCCTCTTGTTGCACAATTTCCAAAAGTGACAAGATTCTTTTTCCTTCCATTGACGTGTTATTGAAGAGAAAATGAAAGAAATATCCTCACTTTGAAAAGGAAAAAATAAAGTGTGTTAAAAAATGCCGTAATATTATGATTAGGTTTTGACGAGTGATGAGTTGAAGATGAAATTTTTAAACCATATATAATAGATCAGGTAGATTGAAGCAATCTTCCGCTACTTATTTTTCTATTTCACCAATGGTGACATTTTTTACACCACTTGGGTTAATTACTATAATTTTTTAATTATGTATGTTTTGTGCAAGAAATTTTACCCTAATTTCACAAATATTATAATGATAAAAAACAAAGAAGTTACAAATTAATTTAATTATAACGCTTCACATTTGTACATTATTGACATTAGAGGTCAAGCGTGGCACAGTGCATTGACCGGTTCTCGTTAGATCACCGAAGTCAAGCAACGTCGAGCGTGGTTAGTACTTGGATGGGTGACCGTTTCAAGTAAAAATTACGTTACTCCCTCCCTGGGATAAATCCGCTTTCCACCCAGTGCAGTGATGCATTTGTGTATGGTTCACCAGGCTTTAGACATCATTTTGGTCCATTGAGAAAAAGTAGAGGTGTCCGTCTTGACTGAGATTTTCCACGGTTCCCTCAGTCTCACCTCAGTAAATGCTGGAACGCGTAACAGGCCGTGGCCACCATCCTTTCTCTACCTTATCCCTACCCATTACCCCGTCGCAAACTGTAAGCTCATAGGGTGTATCCTTGTAAAAAAAAAAAAAAAAAATGTGCATTCTGGACCTCCATAGGGCAGCCTAACTTACAGGGGCATGACGTCAGCGCAATCAACTCTTTATATATAGTTAGTACACAATGGATTTACAATGAATTACTCAGATATAAAGATAAATTATTTCTGTCGAAAAAATGTTCTATACAAGGCAATGGTTTTCCCCGTATCATCCGGGAATGTTCAGTAAAAAAAGTTTTCAAATATTTCTTTAGTCAACAAGGATACTGAAAAAGCTGTTTTCAGGTTTTATAAATTGATTGAAGAGAACATGTATTGTATTTTGTGGGTTGTGACTATGTAATTATGTGACATGATTAGGTTTTTTTCTTTTAAAATATTATTATTATTAATATAACAATATGTACAACCTTATTATCTCATAAAATGTTTAGATTGAAAATTAATTCATTACTGTTCAACCCATGCCACATATATTTTATGTGAAAATTGGTGTTCCAATTACTTTGCTTCTATTATAATATTGAATTCCCAAACACTTGGCTGGATGAAAAATGTTAGTTCAGCTGATTCTTCAGTCAGAGTTGAGACGGACATTAGTTTGCAGCGCCGAGCTTTTAGTCAAATTAATGCAAACAAAGACGACACCATAATTCATTTCCGTGCAATTAGAATTATGTACTTTACAATTTGGTAAATGATATAATATATTGAATTATAATGAATTACAATAGTGGGGTATCGATCTCAAAATTTTTCATTGCAGAAATATGGATGGAAGGTGCAAAGTTATGCTACTCCTAATTTATTCATATTTTTTTGAGTCCGGGAACTATTTTTAAAAATTATTGAAATTACAGAGAAAGTGACGCATTTAGACGCCTCTTTTAATAAAAGGATAAGACCTAAAAGAGACGTTTGTTCAAAGAAACCCAACCTCGGCAAAACTTTTTAGCCATCTGAAAAAATCAGAGTGGCATAACTTTGCACCCTTTATTCATTTTTGCAATACAAAATTTTTTGAGGTTGATACACTGTTGTTATAGTAATATATTAAATAAATTTCTTTTAAGTGCAAATATATTTTTCTCGTGTTTCTCTGCTTTTATACAATATTCATATTCCACACGATACTTACTCGCTATAAATTACCACAAATATATTTCTCATTTCTGTGTACAAACTATAGCCTCCTCAGCAACTTATGTATCTCCAATTGACAACCTCCCCTAAGCCTCTCGTGGATTTGCAAGCCTCGTGAATTATCTACCGGTCCGTATTTTACTAGCAGGACTCTGGAGCTTTAAAAATCGTATGTTAATGAGGATCTTGGAGAGTTTATGTGCTTGCAAATGTAGCGAACGTGTCAAAATGTAATTAATGGTGCAAATTTCAGGGGCAATAACTTCATGTTATGTTCACCATGGTCAATCTGACACTTATGTGTCATGTCTTAGCACCATTTTAGAGGGAAAACGAGGATAAATGGAAATAGATAAATAGAGGAAAAACGAGGGAAAAAGTTATAAATTACGCCTTCTTAATTTGCTCTTGTGGAGCGTGAAATATTACAATAATTGTTTTCCTCATTTTGAGCAAAGAAAAAATTAAGATGTGATTTGAGGTAAAAATACGTAATAATAAGATAAGGTTTAGATGTGTAAAGACTTAGTTTTTCATGCATTAGTTTGCAAAACATGGCGGTACATTATTTAAGTAATTCTTTAGAATCAACAGCATCAATTTTTAGGTGTGCACATCAATGTATGAATTTCGAACGTGTCTTACCATCTCATACAGAGTGCCTTCATTATGATTGGGTCTGTAATATGTTTTGAAATTGACCAATTATGAATTGAATTAATTATTCGTTGTTGACTTGTTGCCCAGCTGTGTTGAGTATTGAGACGATCAATTTATCAACAGCAAATTTAATATAAAAACGCGCACACTAAATTTTTAGATGCTGAATTGGTTTCAGTACTTTATGTCAGTACATAATTGCTCCAGTCAGTACAAAACTTCTCCAGTTTCATCTTACATCCAACACTTTTGACCTATAAAACACTTAATCCAAGTACAAATATGGTACTAAAAAAAGAGAGTCAAAAAAAGTATAAAAAATTGACTCTATTTTTTCAGTACCAAATTTGTACTTGGATTAAGTGTTTTATAGGTCAAAAGTGCTGGATGTAAGACGAAAATGGAGCAATTTTGTACTGACATAAAGTACTGAAACAAATTCAGCATCTAAAAATTTAGTGCGATTACAGCCATTTGAAAGTATTGGGCGAAGTATTTTGATTATTGCGGAGAGAACTGTGCTCCTAAAATCGAAAGAACTATGGATTGTATGTGAAAATTGTAAATAAGAAGGCTGAGTGGGCGGTGGTATAGGGAATTGTCTCAGACCAAATTTGATTCATTGGAGTCTATCTGGCAACGTTAAACTATGTTATAACTTAAGTGTGTGTGGACATTGGAATCTACGGTGGTTGTTAAGGAATGCACACTTGAATGAATCTTATGCACTGCGAGGGAAGGCCGGAAAAGTTTAAGGTGGATCGTTAATAAAAATAAAGTCGGTAGTGTTTAATGTTTAAGCATGTCTTGCCTAGAGAACAGTGTACATGTTAACCCTGGCATTACCATGATACTTTTTTATCACACGCTTTACCAAGAGGGGAGGGGGGAAGGGGAGGGGTTCAAACAACCCTCCATTTTAAATCACATGTTAAAAAAATAGAGTTTTTTTTTATTTTTTTTTTTTTTGCAGAATAACATTATTATAATACTTGTTGGCTTAAAAGGATTTCAATTTTCTTCAGATTTCTCAAAGTAATGTTTCACACTTTTTTCTACTTTAAAATAGTAACGGGTGGTCTAAACCTCCCACCCCCCTTTCAAAGTATATGTTGAACAAATTGAAAATATACAATAATAATTGATGTAGCCAAAGCAAAAAGATTGTACAACATACTATAACAATTTGAAATATGTTTCTCTCGAGAAAACTGGCAAGTTAATTGTAGTGTCGAAAATATGAAGTTGCAATAAATGTGTCACCGGACCAGTACTAGCTAGTTTATATACTCGGCTGAATGGAACAACATACTAGCTCCATTTTAAACCCGAGCCTTTTTGAATGGGTTCACTTGCCAAGAATACACTTGAATTAATTAATATTTCAGTGACGTCACAATTAAAAATGGAATCTTCAATTTTAAACAGACAGGAGCGTACTCTGATGATAAACAGATAATGGACTTCTTTCATGAAAATTTTAATTTAAAATTTAGATACAGACATCGATTTGACATATTATCTTTTTCTTCCAGAATTTTTTAACAAAAATCGAGGGAAAAGGACACTGTGACGTCATAGTCATGCAACGTTTTACATACATTAAATATTTGCATGACTATGACGTCAGAGTGTTTTGCAGAATGAATTTAATGATGTTAGAGGGTTGACGAAAATCTGAAAAAAATTAACAATACATAAGTCGAGGCCTTCTACCAAACTGGGATGCAATAAAAATGACCGAACGTTAAGAAGTGATTGATATTTCAGTCCACGTACATTTCTTCTTCCAGACTTGATGACGTCACGGTAATCGCGAGGTACGGTGAAATTAATCGGGGACGAAAACACACCGCTGGCCCCCGCGCGAGTTTCTATATGGGCCCACGCGCCGTGAGTCAAGAATAGAAATGTCGCTTGAAAAACAGCCAAAAAATTGCGTCGCCTCTACTTCCTCACGTACAATCAAAGTTCTTCATGCTGCGACCATCGAGCAGCTAAATTGAAATGTAACCCTAGTTGAAAAATTACGTCTTCAACTCATACACGCTATTAGCGTGAGGATGAAATGGAAACAATATTTCTAACATTTTATGTTCAAGAAGAGAAAAAAATTCGTATTCTCGTCTTTTCTCCTCTTTTTTTTAATCTAAAATGGTGCAAAATAAGAGAGAATTTACAGACTAGGAGAGAGCTAAATAGCAAATAAAAGATATAATTTCTTTCGACACAATAATTTTGCATTACAAATTACATGTTTTCAAATACTGCCAAATGTTTTCAATTAGCTGCGAGAACAAAACTGAAGAGGCGATCTAAAAATTCACTGACATCAATTAGCCATGGTCTTGAAAAAAACAAAAAAAAAGTTGTGTGATTTTTGTTTACTTCTTAGCATTAGCTCAAACCTCCAAAATTAATGTGGAGAAGGAAAGGAGAGCACATCAGCATCATAAAGTGACACATATTTTTTATTGAACATTATTTTGTTACATATATTATGATCCTGCTTGAGAAGTTTATAAATTTTATAATATTATATCTAGCAGTCGAGAAAACGCCAAGTGATTTTGTTGATTTTTTATTGCAATCAAATCAACCAGAGAGCTCCTTCCAATTTTTTTTTTCAAGTTATAAATAATCTGACAATCGAGTTAAGTTTAAATGTGAAGTCGTGGGTGGTCCATGCGAGGTCTCTGCCAGAATTTTTATCAACATATTCGTGTCCGCTTTTTAGTTACGTTGAAAATTAAATATAATTAAAAATATGTCAAAACTAATTTGTTCATTTTATGTATATAGAAATGTTATCTCTCATCCCTAAAATACAAATTGATCTGAATAATAAAATAGGGTGCAAACAATCACAGTATGTCAATTTTATCATTTATGTTTCTGCTTTGCAACGATTCATTTCTGTCAAAAAATTTTTTGGTTTTAAAATAAAATTTGATTTTTTACCCAACCAAAGCCAAAGTTTAAAAATTTGGTCATTTAAAATTTATCAAAACTTTAGAAAGAGCACATACACTACTGTATAATAACATTAAAAAACAACAGACTATTTTCTGCATTTTTTGTAAGAAAAAAATTTGATGGCTAAGGGTGCAAGGCCACCTAAAGCCACGGTGTTGACAGCGCCATCTCTTGACAAATTGGTTTTTAATATCTTATGGGCAGAGTTTTTAGAGTATCGACTTGAAACTTAATCAAGGTACGGACATTAACACTTTTGATATGCAGAAAAAATTTCATTGTCGTCGTAGATGAAACCAATTTTGGACTGGGTTTTGGATTTGAATTTAAAAATTGGTTTCATCCACGACAATGTTTTGTTAACTATTAAATATTATTTCATTAATAGTTTATTTCCTTATTATTGTGCGTGTTTACAGGGATTTGCTATACAACCTTCGGGAAGTGAATTGTTCTTATTGGACTGTTTGTGAATTTCCTGCCTCTGACTTTTGTTATTTATGTACTCACGAGGGAAATAAAATAAAATAAATAAGTGAAATTTTTTCTGCATATCAAAAGTATTAATGCCGTACCTTAATTAAGTTTCAAGTCGATACTCTAAAAACTCTGCCCATAAGAAATTAAAAACCAATTTGTCAAGAGATGGCGCTGTCAACACCGTGACCTTAGGTGGCCTTGCACCCTTAACAGCAAAAATTTAAAATGAACATAACTTTATACGACGTTGTTTATTTTCATATATGCTCGCATACATTGGCATCATCATTTCGCAAGACACAAATTTGCCAGCTCCCTCCGCCCACTCACCTACAGCTAATTTGCGACTGGACCACCCGCGAACTCCCTTGATTAGCACCGCGGAACATTTTAATTGTTGAAGGTGGAATGTCAGTTGGTACGACTGAACGTGCTGGAAGTTCACATTTTCTTGTGAGTAGATTTTATTGATGCAGCGGCCTTATGAAAAATAAAATAAAAATAAATAAAAAATTTAAAAATAGTTTTAATGAATACGTTGGTTTAGAAGCATGTAGATAAATATTTTTATTGGGAACGCTTGATGTTTATGAGACTAAAAAAATGTAGCACAAAATATGACGTCCATTTTGATTGGACGCAACTTGATAATTAAAGACTTAATTAAAATGATTGACTTTTTATCAAAGATCTCTGCCATTTATTTTTCAAATAGTCAAATATCAAATTATATATTTAAAGCATAACTTGGTATATTCAACATACCCTAGTTGAAAAATTACGTCTTCAACTCATCCTTTACACGTCTGAACCTGATCTTTTAACGCCTTTTTACCTCTAAAATATATTATTTTTCCTCGCTTGAAGTGATGATGAAATAGAGACAATAAAATATTTCTAAAATTTTATGCTCCAGAGGAGGAAAAAAAGAAACGTAATCTCGTCTTTTTTACTCTAAAAATGGTGCAAAATAAGAGGAAATTAGACGAGGACAGATAGTGAATAAAAGATGAAATTTATTTCAACTCGGGTAGATATATTATATTATCGACCTGAAGAAAAGTGGTGAAATATTTATCAATTCTGCAATAAGAAATATACGACGTCTTTATAATATGCTGTGTACCAATGACAATTGTGATCATTATCGACTCTTATTGTGATCGATTGTGCTCGTATCGATTATTACTCTGGTGCACACACTGTATGATGTGTCTTAAACGGCGGTGATGGTTGTATAAACGGCGGTGATTACAGCGGGACAGATAAGGAGGCGCCATCAGCACACCATTAAAGGCGCGACCTTGACCCAAAAAGGTCAACTCAATCGCTATAGAACGTAGCTTTAATGTGTTCATCAATTATTAAAATGTGTTTGGTTGTTGTTATGATTGTCTTTCAGAACTATTATTTTTTATTGGTGACGACCAAAAATTATTTTTTTTCTATTGATAGGACGTAATTGTGATTTATTGAACACAATCTTTGGAGCCACATAATACTTTCATGCATTTGGGTGCATATCTTTTGAATTTAGTATTCTCAAAATGGATATTCGACATATTATATGTAATTTATTATTGCAACCAGCATATAATTATATTTGGATAGAAATTATGTAGTGACAATATTCTTGATCCTTAAATATATTTTGTGACGTCATAGTCATGCAAAAATTTAACACCCAAACAAATGGTTATGAGGTCACAGGGTTTTACAGTACGAATTTAAGAATTTATGAGTTTGGAACTCGAGGCGGATAAGTGGTTATAGGGATAGGATAAGGTAGGGAAAGAATGGTGACCATCGCCTGTTACACGTCCCAGCTTTCACTGGGGTGTGAGACTGAGGGAACCGTGGAAAATCTCAGCCAGAACGGACTCTTCTACTTTTTATCAATGAACCAAAGTTATGTCCAAAGCCTGGAAAATCACACACATCTTTAAAAAATGTCAGTTTATAACTTGATTCAAATTGGTTAACGAGCCATAATTTGTTTATTTTATTTTCTATGATCGATTGATATCAGGGAATATTGGCGATATAGCAGAAAGGAATTGTCAAGATGATATGGCCATTAGATCATCAACTAAGCATTATTATAAATTTGAGATGTACAAACGGTTTATGAGTTACAACATTTTCTACGCTTATTTATAGGGACCGGATTTTTAAACTGTAACGATTTTTATAAATTAATAGCACATCAAAACTAATGAAAGATGTCCACGAATCATGCATTTTTATGGCCAAAAATAGCATATTTTTTACAGCTTAAAAAAGCTTAATTTAGGGGTTACGGCTTAAACCAACAAAATGTGTTTTTTAAGGCTTAAAACGCACTTTTTTCGGCTTAAAACGCACCTTTTTCACAAAATGCAGGAAAATAGATAAATTTTGCTTAAAACGCACCTTTTTCACAAAATGCAGGAAAATAGATAAATTTTGATGTATAGTGAGAACGTAATGCATTTGGTAAAAAAAAAAATTGTATAATGCCACGACTTTTCTCCTCATGGCGGCTCTAGTTACTATGGTGCAGTCACGCGATCGCCAATTTTCAACTTTCGTGCGTATAAAATTTATCCAATTTTTATGCAATCAACGTGCGTAACTGCTGTCACGTGACAATAATTTAGGTATATATTTACAAATGTAAATTCTATCGTAAATAAATATTTTAAACATATTTTGGTTTTATCTTTGCAAATATGCAATAAAAACCATAATGCCGTATCAAGCTAGCGCGCGCAGAAATATTTATAAGAATTTGTGGATTTCCAATACATTTAGAGCTCTAAAAAGTGGGGAATAGCAGTTTTGTGTTGCAGCCCACAACTTCAATGTTAAAGCATTATGCTGCAGTTTCTTTATCAGTGTATCCAAGTATGTTGTATGACACAGCTAGATTTATAAATCTTGAGAGCTAAAGTGTGTAGTGTTATATAGCTTGTTTGTCAGAGTTTATAGTTTAGCTGTGTGCTATACATAGCTGCTTTTTAAAATTATATTTTGTTTTTATTGTAAAATATAACTGATTATTTTATATAATATAGCTGTTATGTAACTCTAATATTCTACTATCTAACTTCCTATACTTGGCTTTACACTAAATTATTCAGTATTATTTATTCTATTCATGCAATTTTAATAATGAAATTATTAAAATCACACAATTAGAATAAAACATATCAATTTAATTTAAACTAAAACAATATACAATTCTGCCAACTGAATCTTTACCTTTTATAAAATATAAGAATTATAAATATTGCATGCCCTGCATAACTTAATTGCTAAAGAAAGGACATTAAAATTCAAATAAGCACAACTTATTTCATTAATAATGCAAAGTTATATTTAATTAGCATAACCCAACATTACAATTAATACGTCACATTTTCACATAAAACTAAATAAAAAAATGTCTTAACAGTTTTACACTTCAAAAATCAATGTTAATTTTAATGGAAAAAATATTGAACATTGTCTGATTATTATTTTACAATTATAATAATCAGAATTAAAAATAGAAATACATTTGCGGGTTGAAAAAAATTATAAAAAAAGATTGCAGTAGCGTAATTTACAATTAGTGTGTTAAAATAAAAACGTATTATGGGGTATATATTATTTTTGCATTTAAAAAAAAATATGTATTTGATTGTAAGGTGCGTATATTTTTTTTCTGCACCTTACAATCATATATACTTTTTTTCATAGATGTTTTATCGTGAATGCAACAATAAAACCACAAAATTAATCAAAAATAAAACTGTTATGCCTTTTTATGATACTGGCCGACAAATTTCTTAACTTTTTTGGTCACTTGAAAAAAATGTATACATTGAAGTTACACATGACATAATACGCCATCCTATACATGGTTTTGAAACACGTATGCGAGAGGGACTATTATTTTGATTATCACAAATTTTCAAGCAGAAATCGATAATAAATTTTTATACTCTCACGAGCATGCATTACACAAAAAAATTAAAATGAGTTAGGGGTACAGGAAGATTGTGGATCACGGTACTAACCGGGACTGATGTTGGTGCGTTTCCACGATACTCCTCAAGTTCGAGTACATTGCGGTTAATGGTAAAATTTTCAGCTTGTTTCAAGTCCAAAATTTCAGTTGGCCGCAAAGAGTAGAATTTAAATTGAAACTGCAACATAGGGACAAAAACATGTAATAAAAATTACAAATATACTTTCCCTGTTATTAATGACTGCAAAAAAATAATAATTACCTGCAGTAATGTAGACATTAGTGGCTCCATTTGAACGTTTGCAGTTGGTATAATTCATTCCGAGGAGCTAGAACACCTACAAACAATACAGCTAAACTTAATAACAATAACAATCATAATAACTATTTTTTTAATTAATTGAAGAACAGTTAATTTTCATATACACATACCTTTAAAATTTTGATAACCTTATATACGAAGTGAACGCAAATAAGGTACAATCCAGCTCAGGTATCCAAGAGCGACGCACAATTACATCAGCATCCATTTTCTTCTGGCTTAAAAATGGCATTTTTCAGAAACGTCTTGAAACCATGACATATTTTCTTTGTTCTCTAGCACAAGAAATCTAGTGCAGTAAAAATTTAGCTATTCTTTACAGCACAACCATGTATGTAAGTCTCTAAGCTGCGCTATTTATAAGAGTTAGAGTTGTGATTTTAAACAACTAGCTATGCGATGGCATACAACCATTTACGTTAAGTCATACAGCTAATACGGTATTTTGTAAGAGATTTTATATATTTTTAAAATCGTAGCTATGTTGTACGACACAGTTTCCATCTATACATACCTCATACATTAGTTATATACAGCTCAATATGTTATAACCTTTTTGTCCCGTATTATACTTCTCTATATGAAATAAATAAATTTCTGTATTACAGTGTATAATTATGATATGTAAACTAATTATTAGTTGTACTTCAACACAGCCAAACTATGTTCAAATCTTACAATTATTTTTGTGAGTCAGCTTAATTAATTTTTAACAGCTTAATGCAGCTTAATTTGCAGAATTATTAGAGCTTAATTAAGCGCTTAAAATAAAGTTTTTACAGCTTAAAAATCCGGTCTCTACTTATTTACCTTTGATTACCCGAATTTAAAATAAATTTCATATTTTCTTCGCTAACTCGAATCTCCTCTCGTGTTTTCTTATCTTATTTTGCACCATTTTAGAGGAAAAAAGAGATGAAAATACGAGAATACGTATTTTTTTCTAGGTAAAAAGATTTGGTTTATACGTGTAAAGGATGAGTTGAAGACGTAATTTTTCAATTATATTTTGCCACAAAAGGTGGACAATTTCAACGCTTCACATCATTGAGTTACGTAATATAAACCAAGGAGCAGTTTTGATTATGGACAAAATTTTATGAATACATCACATGCAAATTTCAGGATGTTGAAAGTTCCTGAAAAAGCTGCGTTAGACTCAAGTTAAGGTTTCGGAATGTTCGGTGTTTATAAAGTGAGTAGTAAGAGTATTGTAATAAAAAATAATAATAAGTGTAAATCCTGACTCAAGTTGTCCTCGTGTTTTTACTGACCAAACTTACAAGACGGCGGCGGGAAGATCAATAAACTGCTGAAGCCATTTGATGGACTACCTGTTGGGGAAGCCCCGCGACCACGTGGCGCATTCTTGTGACGTAACACCAGCCGACAATTTGTTTGCGAAAAGAAGCACGTTTATCTTCCTCAAAATTTTTATTGCAGAAATGGATTAAGGGTGCAAAGTTGTGCCACTTGGATTTTTTAGAATCCAAGAACTATTTTTAAAAAGTAATGTAAGTACAGAGAAAGTGATGCCTCTTAAGACCTCTCGTAATAAAAAGATAAGAACTAAAAGTGGCGTGGGTTCAAATCCATCCGACCTCAACATGCAATACCATAATTATCCCGAGCTAAAATTATTGTCATCTTTTAGTCATTTTTTTCCTCGTATTTTGTCATATTTTGCACCATATCAGTGGGAAAAATGAATATAGGCCGGAAGAAGTGCTTACGTCCTTTTTTCTTTTATCGAGTATATATAATGAACAAAAAAATGTTTCAATTTCATCCTCACTTATTTGACTTGCTTATTAAGATGTCCCGAGTTGAAACAAATTCCATCTTCTTTTTCACTAAAAGCTCTTCTCTCGTCTAATTTCCTCTTATTTTGCACCATTTTAGAGTACAAAAGAGAAGAAAAGATGAGCTTACGTATTTTTTCCACTTCTTGAGAAAACAATGTTAGAAACATTCTCTTCCTTTCATCCTCACTTTGAGCGAAGAGGAAATAAGATATGCTTTAGAGGTGATAATATTAGGTTAGACGTGTAAAGGATGAGATGAAGACGTAATTTTTCAACTAGGGGTGTTTTTGAGATAAAAGGACGTAATAAGATTCGACTCATGAAGAGATAATTTTTCAATTAGATTATAAAATGATGACAATTAACCTGTAAGTAAAATGTGCAAGTGAAATCTGATGTAGTGATCGCGGCAGCTCACAGAGAACCCATCCAAGTGCCCACCAACATATTCGCTTGAGGGTGCAGCACGTCAACGTACCCGGCTGTTCAAAGTTACCGCGACACACAACTGGAGGGAAAGTGCAGCCTACCTCATTTAAATGTAATTTGGAATTAAAAGCGAGCATTATATACTGCTGTTTTACACAGAAACGCATGTATGATTTCGCAGCGTATGATAAAAAAAATTAAGAACCTAGAATCAGGTGTATACGCGTGCACACAGTTTCGTATCGTATCGCATGCGATCGTACCGTTTCTGATTTAGAATTCGTTCTAAATTTTTATCATACGATGCGATACGAAGGCAGTGTGCGACCCCCCTCCACCCCTTATGAAGGGATTTGTTGTCACATACAAAGGGGGAGGGGTCAAACCGACAAGCTATTTAATTTTTTTACGGAAATACACTGTTGGATGGCTTACTAACGATTTTTTTCATAATATTTTGATTATTTCACACTTTTTTCTGCTTTAAAAGAGTACGTATATCGTCACCCCCTCCTCTCTTTTTGGTAATGCTAAACGAAATTAAAATGTGTGTGGATGAGTTAAACGTAATTGCTCTCATTGATATATGACTTATGACGTCAAACCATGTAATTGCATAATAACATTACAACTCTTTCAAATTTAAATAACAAATTTGATTTGTATATACGAATTCTAATTTGTTGTTGCGTAGCAATGAAGCGATGGCGGGACTTTTAGTGACTTGAACGTCGAAATGTGTCCACACATATATAGACGCTAAAATTATATTAGTTTAAAATTTAAGGTACAATAATTATTATGTTTGTGAAAATTTGTGCTCCAAATAGATTCATGTTTATCATACTGAGCTTTATGATCTTGAGTCGACAGACTTTATCAAACATTGTCCACACGGGAGATAATAAATGTGGTGGTACCGACCATCTGAGGTTTCCACGGGAGACTTTAGTTTTCGCGTCTTAATTTCACTTGTTAAGGCTATTCAGTGGTTCACTCCAGTACAAGGACCGGGAAGAGAACCCTAGTTGAAAATTACGTCTTCAACTCATCCTTTACACGTCTAAATCTAATCTTTTTACCTCTAAAACACATCTTATTTCCTCCTCGCTCAAAGTGAGGATGAAATGGAGACAGCATTTCTAACATTTTATGCTCAAAAAGAGGAGGGAAGAAGTAAATTCATCCGTCATCTTTTCTTTTTTTTTTCTCAAAAATTGTGCAAAATTGGAGGAAAAACACGAGAGGAGAGCTGAATTGCGAAAAAAATATGAAAGTTGTATTTCAACTCGGGAAGAGGCATTTCTGTCAATAATTTGCGTTGTACCGATTTCCAACGAAGCTCCCCCCCCCCCTCCATGCCCATGTCATTAGAGAAATTCAATAACTCGCCATTTTTACATCATATTGTCTGAAAACTTTGGTCCTTAGCTAGTATATTGTAACATACAGTATAATATTATTTATAAATTATTATATAATTATATATTTACTTGGTCTTGAATACAGATGTAATTTACTTGATCTTTAGTACAGATTTTGGATTAATGATTTAGCAAGGACAGGAAATTAGATTTTTCAACTCAGCGTTTACACGTTACAAGTTACTTCCTCTATCAAGATAAAGTGTCATTTATAAAAATATTTCGTCGCTGGCTCAAAGGGCTCATTGTGGACTCGAGCCAACAAAATCTCTCCAAACGGATGTGCCAATTTTTTTTGCCAGCAAATCGCGGGGATTAAATTCACCGTGTAATTTATTTTCCACTGTGTACCAACTAAACTGTTGCGCACATTGACTCTTTGCAATTTGTGACGACTAATAGGATCACAAATTTTGTACGAACGTGACGAATTTGAAAATTATTTATTTGATTTGAATT
>OX463781.1:390525-430865 GCA_949825025.1 Siphlonurus alternatus | reverse complement strand
TACATACCCTCAAATTTTAATTATAAAAAATTTCTTCAATTAGGAAGGTGGTTGTCTAATTTTGTTCTCTTTGAGTCACAAAACATTAATTATTTGGATAATAATTACTTAAATTGAATCGTACAAAAAAAGCGAGTTGCTACGTCCACTTTTTGCTAGCAGACCTTTGGCAGGGGGAGGAATATTTTCAATTTAAAAACAAGTAAAATCACAACGTAGAATTCGTGTGGGAAGTGCGTTTGACCGGGTCTTTTCAGATCACCGAAGTCATCAAGCAACGCCAAGCGTGGTAAAATATTTCAACAAAAACCACTGTTCCCACCCAGGTGTAAATCGTTGCGCATTTCCACTATGTAGTTCCCCTGGCTTTAAACCATTGCACTTCCGGTTCAATGACAAATGCTGTAGCGTTCATCCTGGCTGAGATTTCCACGTTTCCCTCAGTCGCAGGCAAATGTCGGGATGGATTGTACAAGGCCGTGGCCGCACCCGTTCTGAAAGAGCCCGCGATACGCTCAAGTTAGGGTTTCAATGTAGTATGTAATTAGTAAGTAGAAGTACCCAATTAGGGCTTAATAAAAAAGGGGAGCCGGATGTTTGGTCGCAGGATATTTGGTCGCAGGATGTTTGGTCGCGGTATTTTGGTCGCAAGGATGTTTGGTCGCAAGGATGTTTGGTCGCAAGGATGTTTGGTCGCAAGGATGCTTGGTCGCAAGGACGTTTGGTCGCAAGGATGTTTGGTCGCAAGGACGTTTGGTCGCAAGGACGTTTGGTCGCAGGGATGTTTGGTCGCAAGGATGTTTGGTCGCAAGGATGTTTGGTCGTAAAAGGCCGGATGTTTGGTCGCAAGGATGTTTGGTCGCAAGGATGTTTGGTCGCAAGGATGTTTGGTCGCAAGGATGTTGTACATTTTGCCTACGCCTCGAAAGTATTCCCTGATGCGGTTTTTGTTCTGATGAAAGATAAAAGCAAAGAAAGTTACGTTAGAGTTTTTACAGAAATCAAAAGGTTGTGTACAAATAAGGTACCACAAACCTTTCTGGCAGATCTGGAGCCGGGTACCATATTAGCATTAAGTAGTGTGTTCCCAACAGTTTGTATAATTAAGCTATGTTTTTTCCATGCATATTTCACAGTGTATTTTCCGTTGTGTTCAGTCAAATGGTTTGCAAAAAATGTACCAGAAAAATGTAGAGTTTGCATTAAAATGTAGACTTGTAGCCGCTCTAGCAATGGTCCCCTTACAATATTTAGAAAATGCTTTTCAGGCTTTAATTGATTATTTGCCTATTGAGTTGGAGCCAGTTCTCAATTACTTTGAAAAACAGTTTCTTGGTAAAAGAAACCGTAGGGGGCATAGGAAAAATACTCTCTATTCCCCACATAAATGGAATCAGTATGAATCAATTTTAGATGAAGCACCGACAACAACTAATGCTTTGGAGGCGTGGCATAGAGGACTGCAGTCACATTTAAACTGTGATCATCCTAACATATGGAAACTTATTGTCATCTTGCAAAAAGAGGAAGCTCTGTGTGCTTTCAAGGTCGAGCAACTATCTGCAGGGCATCAAATGCCCAAAAAAAAAAAGACAGTTCAATCTGCTCATAGGTTGCATGAGCTCGTAGGTAATTTCGATGAGAATGACATTATTCATTACCTTCGAGGAATTGCCCACAATTTAACCTTCTAGTATGGTCATTACTGTTTTCTCTATCAAATAAAAACTTTTTTTTATGTGAAATTTGGTATTTAGTTTATAAAAAATAATATTAATGTTATGTGAATTGTTTTTTTGTTTAATTCGAAAAAAATACATAATTTATCTTATCGTATTATATAGTATATTATAACATAATTTTTTTTACATTTTTATTGATTAAATTCATTAAATTACGTTATAAGTTTCAAAGTAGATGGTACAAAGTACATAATTTTTTTCATGTTGTAAGATAGTATTTGTGATGGATTTTCTATGTCATGTAAAAAAAATGAATAAATCTATACTAAATGATTATTTACTTAAATTATTGTGTGCCTCTTTGTAGCCTATATATGATTTTGTCCGATACTAGTTTAAAATTTTAAGTGCTATTATACAGCATAACCATTCGTGGCTTTATGATTGGTGCATTATTTGACCATACTTATCACGAAAAAAAAAGTAGCCTACACTGATGCCTTTCAATAATTCATATAATTCTTATAATTAATAGTTAAAAATCCTTGCGACCAAACATCCTTGCGACCAAACATCCTTGCGACCAAACTTCCTTGCGACCAAACATCCTTGCGACCAAACATCCTTGCGACCAAACATCCCTGCGACCAAACATCCTTGCGACCAAACATCCTTGCGACCAAATATCCTTGCGACCAAACGTCCTTGCGACCAAACATCCTTGCGACCAAAATTCCGCGACCAAACATCCTGCGACCAAACATCCTAGACCCATAAAAAAGATATAAAAAAATAGTCTCATTTAAAAATACAGTCACAAACAAAAGCCAGTAGTCGAGCTTTGTCAAACACTGTGAATTATTAATAATATCAATAATAACAATCATAACTTGCCTGTTGCAAAACACAGCATGTGATAATTCCTTTTTAGATTAGCATGCCAACTGTACAGTTAATGTCAAAAATACTGGGACACATGTTGAAGTGAGCAGTCCACTGATCTGGCAACACTGTCGGTCGTCCACCACAATAATAGACAGTGTTGCCAGAGTGGACTGTTGGTTGAAGTCAATATTATTGTACATCTCTGGACACGACGAACGTTACCCCTGCTCTGTTCATTGTCACGATGTGGGCTTTGAAATGAACTTTCTGAAAACTTACATGTGTCTTTTTCTTTGCAGCTGCAGCTCCGGCAAATCAGCGTTGGTAAGTTGAGCAGATGGTCCATTCTAATTATTTATCCTTACATTTTACTGTAACTAATGAATGAGGATGAGCGTGGCGCAGTGCATTGACCGGTTCTTGTTAGATCAAGCTACGTCGAGCGTGGTTAGTACTTGGATGGGTGACCGTTTTATGTAAAAATTGCGTTGCTCCCTTCCTGGGGTAAATGCATTTCACTTTCCACCCAGTGCAGTTATGCACTTGTGTGTGGTTCCCCAGGCTTTGGACATCGCTTTGATCCATTGATAAAAATTAGAGGTGTCCGTCCTGAGTGAGGTTTTCCACGGTTCCCTCAGTCTCACCCCAGCGAATGTTTGCACGCGTAACAGGCCATGGCCACTATCCTCCCCACTCGAACTCGAGCTCCATGATGGGTGCATACTTGTAAAAAACAAAATAAAAAATCTTAATGGGACAGAGGACAATAAAAATAAGTATTTTTTATTTAAAAGTTACCCACTAGCTGAGTATGAATACATGCCACACGGTGGCGAGAGCTTCAGGGTAAGCGCCCAACGAGCAACTAAAGTGTTTATTGCTGACGTCAGCAATCACGAAAGGCAACACAGCTGCCTCTTTTCCATGGAACTCACTCTCTTTCTCCTCCCGACCAGCCATACTCAGTGCGATGTTGCCTGTGCAATTGCCCTGCGGCTGTCTATATTTATTTAATTTTTTTAAATTTTGGGGGATGGTCCGATAACGGAAATTTACTCGTGCGATTCACGAAGCAGTTAGCCATGTTTCTTAACCACGTTTAACTGTACCTGTTTTACGTGTTAAACCACCTAGTTAAACGTGGTTAAGCTAAACGTGGTTAGAAACCTGACTAACTGCTTCGTGAATCGCGCCCAATATATCTGAGAGTTACGCTACTAGGAGATAACGTTTAAAAAAGTCCATTTTTTTTCTTTAAATAAACTTTATTTCCTTACGTCCGCCGTAGCAGGGACGTGGCGCAGGGGCATGCACGCCTGCTTTTCATGCAGGCGGGAGTGAGTTCGAGTCCGCGTTAGGCCTTTTTTTTCTGATTTTTTGTTGTTTTACTAAATTGGATTTTTGTATTGGATCCCCTTCCACATTTCGCTTTCTGGTCCCTGATTAAAAGCCCCCCTTACGTTTCGCTTTCCGGTTTCATCTGATTAAAAAGTTTGGTTGGACTTTTTTAAACGTTACTGACATGATTTTTTTATGCATTCATGATTTTTTTGAAAATCAAATCCCTTTACTCCATTTTTGTCATCTCATATTTGAATGAAGATTATGATTTGGTGAAACGAAAATGTGCAAAAATGTAAAAAAACAAAAACAAAAACAATAAACATTTCATGGCTAGTGGCTCAGATTGTATGAATAGCGAATTAATACCGTATTTTGTATTCTTGCTTGTGTCGACATGAGAATTATATTATAACAAAATTTCAGTCTTATGTAACACCTTATATAATCGACTTTACGTCTCAAAGTGTTTTCATCATTATGTATTGTTATCTCAGCTCCCGCACCGTTGCTTTGTTTATCGGCTTAATTGCAGCTGAGCAAGCCGAGAGAATCGACCGTCAGTGCAACCACATTAATTATTCATCGTCCTCTCTCTGTAGTTGCAAATTTCGTCTTCAACTCATCCCTTACAACCTAATCTTATTACGTATTTTTACCTAACAACACATCTTATTTCTGCTCACTGAAAGGGAGGATGAAATGGGGGCCATTTATCTCAGCACATTTCATGCTCAATATGAAGAGAGAAGACGTAATCTAGTCTTTTTTCCTCTTTTTTTCTCCTCTAAAATGGTGCAAAATAAGAGAGAATTACACGAGGAGAGAGCTTCATAGCGAATGTAAGAAGAAATTTATTTCAAATCGGGGCAGTCCAAATCTCTCTCTCTCTCTCTCTCTCTCTCTCTCTCTCTCTCTCTCTCTCTCTCTCTCTCTCTCTCTCTCTCTCTCTCTCTCTCTCTCTCTCTCTCTCTCTCTCTCTCTCTCTCTCTCTCTCTCCTCTCACTCTCACTCTCTCTCTCTCTCTCTCTCTCTCTCTCTCTCTCTCTCTCTCTCTCTCTCTCTCTCTCTCTCTCTCTCTCTCTCTCTCTCTCTCTCTCTCTCTCTCTCTCTCTCTAACTCTCTTTCCATTGCTCTATTGTTTCCTTCCGTTTCATTTCAATTATCACTCTCTTATTCACTTCTTCTCCCTCTTACTTATTTAAAACAGTAAAAACATTGAATATTTGAAAAAACATATAGCAGCAGGCAAAATAACTGTATTTTAATTAAAAAAAGAAAGCTTCATTGTGCGTTTGTTTCAAAAGATAACGAATGTAACTTGCCATTTTATAATTAAAGAATGATTATATTTTTGTAGTTGATATAATATGGAAGTGATAAAACTCCCAAAAGACGTTTTAATTTTCACAGCTTATTCCTTTCTGCATTATCATGATTTATTCAGCACAAAGATTTTTAGATATATAATCAGATTCAGTATATAGAAATAAACTTTTTAACATTAACGTTGCTGAATATTATAATTTTGTTGTTTTCGTAATTTATTTAATAATACGTTAACAAATAATTTGTTTCAATAGTAATTTTTGTTTTATGATGGCTTAAACTTAGGTTACTATATATGTATTTATTTTCTTTTTAAATTATTTAAAAATATACATTTCAAATAATTAAATTAGTTCTGTACCGTTAATAAAAATCACTTGCTGGCTACAAAAGGAGAGAATTATCATGCAGGGAGGTGAACGTTTCAGGGATGACAGGGTGCTCTTGCCAAAAAATTGCAAAACTGCATCTAATTGTCAGCAGAAAACCACTTAGGGCAACGTTCATGGGGCCAGAGGCGTATACGTAGTTAATTATTATAATTATTATTTCGATCACAGCAGGATCACGTCAATTGTTATTACATAATTAATTCTAATTAACATTAACGATTCTAAAATTAAATTTTTTTAAAAAGATATATAATATATTACACCTAAAATATAGTGGTATTACAGAACATCATATTAGTACAATTAGAATACTATAGTAAAGTTACGACTTCGATTAAAAATCTTTATATTTTGTGAACCGTTTTATGATCTTAATATTAGAAGTAAAATATTATAAATATCACAATGTTCTATTATAAATGTCATATATTTCATTTTTTTTTTCTTTTTCACAGTTATTGTAACAAACTTTCTTGATGCACTTTTAGACTTCATGAATTATTTATTATTAAAATTATATATTAAATCAATAAAATAATATTGGTAAGATTTTAATGTGTAAAATTAGCCACACTAATATTTGGCGTTTATTAAGTTTGTACAGTACGTGGACGAAAAGCCGACAACGAAATGTTAAGAGATTTTAATTAAAATTTAATTAACTGAAGATAATCATGTCGGCTTTAAATTCATTACAACGAATTTCATTCCTCAGAAATCTGCGTAACTAAATTACAAATTGTTGCGGAGGACCAAGTTTCAAACAACTTCATCACGTCGCACGTGTAAGATGTTACGCCAAGTGATTTTCAGTACGTGACGTGAATAATGCGAACTTGCTGCAACATCCATTGGTGGTCATATTTGCCGATTAAAAAAGAACATCGTAATTTAACGATCAACCACAGCAACCTGACGAATTCGCTCGCCGCATAGGATTTCACAGCTTTTACGTCAAAATCGCGTCGCATTGCCGTTGTCGCCACGTGGATCCGCGCTACTCAATATATAATATAAATATGGTGAGCCGAGACTTACGTCTTTCTGGAAATGGAAAACCAAACATAACCTCTCCGGTTCAGTTTCTTTCATCTTCATCTCATCCTTAACACGTCGAAGCCTAATCTTATTACGTACATTTTTACATAAAAACGCATCTTATTTCTTCCTCACTCAAAATGTAGATGAAATGGAGAAAACGTTTTTTACATATCAAGCTCAGTATTAAGAGCTCGTTTTTTAACTTCGCAAATGGTGCAAAAAAGACGAGGAAATGCTAAACGTGAAAAGGTATGAAATGGACCCTTCCAGATTTCAGCACTCTCTTTACTTGTAAAAATATTAATAAAAGTCTGTTTGTTTAAGAAATTTAAGTAAAAAGGTATGTTTTTTTAAAATTTAATCTGGCTCTGGGAAATTGTTTTTAGAGGACCGTCTGTTTGTTTTTTGTTACATTTTAATACTTGTACATTTACTCAAGGCTTATGTATTAAAATATCTAGATAAAAAATGTTTGAGGGAGAAAACGTGTATTCTTTCATAATTTCACAAAAAATGAGTCGATATCATTTCGTAAAACAAAATTGTTATACAAAGAAGTATCTTGTAACAATGAGTTTTTTAACCATTCATGTTAATTTTATTTCTATATTGTTTTCCCTTATTATATCATGCATGAAACGTTTCGGAAGAAAAATTAACATGAAAATGTAATTTTATATAAATTATTTATTTATATTATTAAATAGCGCGTAGAGATATTAACCCAATTAACTTTAATTGCTGTAAATGCATTTTTTCTCTTTAGTCGAACAATATTAATAACTACTTTGCAAGAAGTGAACGGAAAGTATGTCGTATTCAAAATAAAATCACAGCGCTCTTCCAATTATATTTATATAATTGCTGTACATAACATTTACTTGCGTGTTCGTGTTTAAAGGGCATTGGGTGTAGCACCGGTAGTTGGCAACACTGACGTATCTTCACCATGTTAATTTTTTATCATTGCTCCTCGGAGTAATTTTTATGCTAGAGCTAAGCTGATTGCTGTAGTATCAAGATAATTAGTAGCCCAAGTGCACAATTTGGCTAAATAAAGCCTGATTTAAAGAAAATTATTTTTTAGTAATTTTTTAAATTTACATGCATGCATATTTCTAAAATATAAAAAAAAAATACTTTTCTTTAAATCAGGCTTTATTTAGCCAAATTGTGCACTTGGGCTACTAATTATCTTGATACTACAGCAATCAGCTTAGCTCTAGCATAAAATTACTCCGAGGAGCAATGATCAAAAATTAGCATTGTGAAGATACGTCAGTGTTGCCAACTACCGGTGCTACACCCAATGCCCTTAGATGTTAAAAAGTGTACCAATACCAGCTCAATATTAAATAGGAATTTTCTGGTTGTTGAATTTATATTTGATGTGTATATCTACATATTATTAATAAGTATAATTTTGTTAAAGAACCTTCGATTAACCATAGCATTATCGAGGGGAGGGGGGTCGAAACGAACTATTAAACTTTTAAAGCGGGAAAAAGTAAGAAAAACTGCTCCAAAAAAACTGAAAAGCAACCCTTAGTTAGCCACCCAACAATGTATTTTCTTAATAAAAAAAAGTAGCGAGAAAAAAAAAGTTAAGCACAATGTTTTATCTAGAATCCCCCTCCCCTCCCCCTGGCAAAGCGTGGGACAAAAGTCCTTGGTAATTTCAAGGTTATGGTAACAAATAATAGTAATAGAATAACTTTTCACACAAAATGTCTCGCCGCCACATTTGATGTAAAAAATTACTTTACATTCAACGTAGGCTCCATAAGTCTTTGGAATTTTTTGAGCCGATTTTGACTTTATTTTAGTTCAGCGTATTGATATTTCGTTGCCTTGAAATACAAGTGTCGTATCAACTACGAAGTTTTGATGCGATTACAGACCTTATGCCGTATGTACAAAAGGTCCAATTAGCATAAAAAGTTCGTGGTTTATATGACACATATTGTGAGACAACCATTTTTTATATTCATTAAAAAGTGTGTGTTTTAATCTCTTTATACTTATAATTGATAGCAACATTAATTGGCCCAATTAAATTTCGTCATACCACGCCTTTAAATTATTAATGGCCTAAAATGAATCAAGTTACAAAAATTGTTAAAATTTAGTTCTGTGTGGTTCATTTTTAATAATACTCCACAAAGAAAACACAAAGTTGGAACGTAAATTATATCTGCATGGTACCTTATTTGACCGATTCAAAAGAAAGTTGGAGGACAACTTCTTTTCAGAAATATTCCTTTGAAGTAAAATATGTTTCGTAAAAAGAAGGATGAAAAATAACGAAGTTGAATATTTGGTGCCTCTTTTAAAAATATCATGCATTCATGTAGATAAAAATATAAGTCAACAGATGTTTAAAAAATGCGTTTCATAAAAATGCTCAAATTGTTTAAATTTATATACAAAAGACTCCACAAATTTAATGCCGATATAGTTTTTTATTTAACATTGCACTAATGATACCTCCAATTTACTCCAAATTCATAATAAAAAAAATTGAGTGTTATGTTTAGTGACACGAAATTTAACTTTTCTTGCGTATTTGGTAATTTTTATTCACTTCGATTACTCAGAAAAATAAATGAATTTTCTTATTTAAATTGACATGCGATTTTATCTATGTTAAAGTAACTATGGAAGATCTATTTTTTTTAATTTTTATATAGTGATAATCACAACTTTTAATTTTGGTAAATATCAACATAAAAAACTTTTGATCACTCTAATTAATAAACTAGAGAGAGCTACATTTATAATCTCTTCTCTTTGAACCTCTGTTAATGAATTACCTGAAGGCAAGAACGCTATATATATAATTTAATAATTTAAATTTACCCGTAAAATATAAAAAATAACTTGTTAGTCGTAGTTAGTTTTACTGTAGCTGTAAAGATAGAAGATTATGAAAAAGGAAGGTTTTAAAAGTTCAAATTTAATGAAACATTTTTGTCTAGATAAAATTAATTATTGGTGATACTAAAAAATGAAACTGAGTTCTATATATCACACAACGGGCAAGCCCAATGACATGTGATTTAATAGAAATGGATGATTTTATGCGGTGGATTGGTGAACTGTCCCGGGATTTCCCTTGTATGGTGTGGGCCACTACAACCACAGCCTGGACTAGCCAGAGCAATGCATAGACCTGTCAAGCCTATATACACACTGATCCTAGCCGTATCAGCAGCACAGTAAAGGACATGTAATCACCATCACTCTGAAAGCACGAGCACACACTCAAAGTGAAGATCGAGGCATTTACAATGTAAAAGCCAACCTGCACCTGAGAGCGAACCTGAGCCTCCCGAGCGACAGACAAGCACGCATCCACTGATGCGCCACTGACCGACTTTTAATCGACTTTTAAATGTTGTAAAGAATGAAATCACAATAAAACAACCACGCACTTAATACAGTATTGATCTCAATTTTATTATTGCAGAAATGGATAGAGGGTGCAAAGTTATGCTAACCTGATTTTTTTCAGATTTTTTAGAGCCCGGGAAGTATTTTCAAAAAATTATTTAAAGTTCTTTTTGTGACGTCACGAGACGCCGCTCCTTAAGAAAAAGATAGGACCTAACGCCACGTGACGTCACAAAAAGGACTTTCAATGATTTTTTAAAAATACTACCCGGGCTCTAAAAAATCTGAAAAAAAATCAGGGTAACATAACTTTGCACTCTCAATCCATTTCTGCAATAAAAAAATTGAGGTCAATACTCCATTGACGCAATGGCATGCATATCCGACTTGTAATCGGATGGTCGTGAGTACGATCCCAGGCACCGCCAAACTTTTCCACAAGTGGCGGTTGCTAAAAAGCACACTTGTGCATCAGAAGGTATTGATGGCATCCTCCATTGACTGCCGACCATCCAGACTGAGGTTTCCAGGGTTTCCTCAGTCACAGATAAATTCCAGGAATTGCAAAACCATGGCCGCAACCAACCAATATAATCTTCAAGTGTTCCCCGGCGGGAAACTTTTCTCTATATTAAGCCACCATGTTAGAAAAGTTAAAATGATATACGTACTACATCTAGAAATTTGGAACCATCTCCTAGTGCCCCTCATTTAGGAGTCTTCTGATAATGAATCAACAGCTTATTTTCACATGAAAAATTGTCTTTGACGCTTTCAGGGTTTTTTGTCCCACATTGTACCAGGGGGGGAGGGGAAGCGCTATTCAAATCACATGTTAAATAAAAAGCCAAAGTTTTTTCTCGCTTTATATATTTATTTTGCGGAAATATGTTGCTGGGTGGCTAACTAAGGATTATAAATAATTTTATTAGATTTCTTATAGCAGTATTTGACATTTATTTTTCAATTTAAATGAGTTAAATGAGTCAATTTGCAACCATCCCCCCTTGGAAATGCCATGGACGGTTGATGCCAAAATTGCAATTTCGAGTTTTTTACGTAGGTTTTGATGGGACGGTGGGAACGTCGCAAAATCAGCTGACTTGAATCCACTATTTTAGTTGTAATCGATTGTGGCCTTGCCTGTAATTAAAGAAGATCGCGATGTTCATAAAAAATTAATGAACGAATATCTGCCTCTGAAAATGACAAACCGTGTTTTTTTTTTCTATTCTTAACAGTATAAAGTTAACACTCACAATTAATGTTAAAAAAAAACAGACATGAAAATTGTGAAAATTTAAATTGTTCTCTACATCCCCTATGAGTAGCTAAAATATCATCAGGTGTACAAGTTCGATCTAGTTTTTACGTCACGAATTTTTAAAGTTGACTAATTTAACATGGAAGTTTTCAGTGTTAAAGTACTCAAATTTAAAAATTCATAAGTGAAAAACTAGCTAGAATATGTAGACTCTATTTTAGCTACTGCAGATAGGGGAAGCAGAGGAAAACATTTTAAAATTTGTTCATAATTTTCATGTATAGAATTTTTTTTAGCATTTTTCTTTAAAATATTGGTAATGTTCATACCCTTCCCTAAAATCGTGTTGGAGTACGAAACTTGAATTTGCCACCAAATAATGTTAGTTACATTTACTACTCAAAACTACACTCACTCGATCTCATTATGGAATAATTTTCAAACCAAAACCACAAGCACTCAATTATTTTAGTTATAATATATTTGTCACCTCCTATTTGTTTATGTGAAGCATATTAATTTTGTACTATTTAAAACTAAAAGTAGAAATTATTTACTATAATATTTTAATTCAGCGTAATGGAAGCAGAGGTGCAAATAATAATAAGATTAAATTAGTGTGGTTTAAAGTTTCCTGAGTCAAATTTTAAGGTCCAGTTAAAACAAAAAATTAAACGGTAACTGTAATAAGAGGGAACTATTCAGTTAAATTCTGAAAAAGCAACTCAATTAATGGGTAAAAGTGAAATAAGCACATAGAGACACGAATATTATGTATAGCATGCCGGAGCAGTGTAATTGTATGCTATTGTGAAATATGACCGCGCAACATACCACGTCAGGTAGAGCGTGAGGCAAGCCAGTGCGGGTTTTTTCCGTATCAAGGAAGTGATACGATGTTGAGTTTCACATATTTTTCGCCCAAGGGTGGCGATATGCTCCGAAAGTAAAAGAGTAATTAAGGCATGCGTGGTACAGCTATCGATGTAGCTACTTATTAAACAATGGGCAGTAGTAAAAGCATTTGAAGATTTTTTGTGGCGGCAGATTATCTGTAGCCAAATGTGCAGCATTTTTAATTTGTTGATGCCTTGGGATTCGCCAGTCCCTGCATGGAGCGCTAACCAACATTATTACCTGATGCTACTTGTTTTTTGTCTAATCCTCCAGAGGATACAAGTTCTTATTGGTAGAGGTTACTTAATGAGTAAATAAAAGCACGCAAATGAATTATTATTGAGCAGTAAAATAATTATTTATCGCGAACGCGCGAGTGTGAGCTGCAAGGACAGCCAATTTATTTTGCAATAATGCAAAGATGTACTGCTATACTGAAATAAATAATAATGATGGAGATACGTGCTAAGTAAAAGTAATGCCTAATAAATGCGTGAATGCGTGCAATGCAATGGACATTGGTTGTGTCTATAATTTTTGATGTGCTTTTGAGGCTACAAGTAATAACTAATAATAAAGGTAGTCGCTTTTGTGAGTTGCGTATAAGATGCATGTGTAATATTTATACAATTCCCAAATAAATTAATTAATAAATGAAATTTAATAAAACAGTTGTGATGTTCCAATAAAATATAATATATATGTGCGAATAACCTTTGCTCCTTGAGGGGTACAAATAGGAGGTGACATTAATGTCACCTCCTATTTGTACCCCTCAAGGAGCAAAGGTTATTCGTTGACTTTGCTTAGTAATTTATCACGTGTTAAATTTTAGTTTTTTAATTACTGGCCAGCATACACGTGTCCATGGACAAAATTATTAGCTTTCATACTGCTTTCTACTGCATTGCGTGCACTATTTCATTAGGTGAACTTTACTCTGACTGCCTTGCTGGCTGACTGCAGAGTCTGCAAATTACTAAGCAAAGTCAACGAATAACCTTTGCTCCTTGAGGGGAACAAATAGGAGGTGACATTTTACTGATTGAAAGTTACGTAATATAAAAATGAATTTGATATTATAACAGTTCCTATTTCTAATAAATGATAAATAATATAAAATAACATTTTTATACTTTTAATGATTTCCTAGTTAGAAATTACTTAATTATTTGAAAATTAAGATTTTAAAATAAAATTTATAGTATTCTAAAAGTATTAGAATTAGTATTTTTGACTTGGGTTTAAGAAAGATTAAAAAAATTGAATTAGAATTTATTATATACCTCAAAGTAAATACCATTGAATTTTATTAAATTTATCTGAGACACTTTTTTTATGTTAAAAAAATGTTAGTTTCCATATTTTATATGGTTATACGAAAATTGGGAAATCTCCCTCACTGAATGTTGATTGATTTCAAAGTTTTCCGAGTTGGCGCTGCTTGTTTCTCTGATTGATAGTTGCTACGTCAACATGTGAAATATTCTGTTCTCCCTCTGTGGCTTCAAAAATTACAAAGGAACAGAGTGAAATATAATATGTGTTGAGTTGAAATATAAACGGACAGGAAAAGGAAAGAAAAGACCTTGAAATATTCTTTTGAGTGAAATGATTCTTGAAACTTGATCATTATTTTCATCAAAAGAAAATATTTACTTGTTTAGACAGGAAGAGAATATTATTACATTGTGATCTTACTGATATAAAGTGAACTGTTAGTAACTGAAATATTGCATTGACTGGTTTTCATTTCATCTTAAAAGTGAAGCTACTCTAAGCATAGTTGTTAGCTGGATGGGTGACTTTTATTTTAGACAAAATCATGCTTCTTTCAACCAGGGGTAAACATTATATATTCATTAATCAAAATGAAAGTTATTGCGAAAGGTTATTTACATTTATGACAGGGTAGTGTACGTAGCTTGGTGTTCGTCAATGTGACCACGGGTATCGGATAGTATGATTATTTACTTTCTTCACATTTTTCGTATAACATCACTGTTTTTCCCACTTTATGGGAGGTCGCATACTGCCTTCGTATGGTATCATATGACTTTGTATGATAAAAATTTAGAACCGGTTTTAAATGAGAAACTTACCATACCATACCATACCATACCATACCATACCATACCATACCATACCATACCATACCATACCATACCATACCATACCATACCATACCATACCATACCATACCATACCATACCATACCATACCATACCATACCATACCATACCATACCATACCATACCATACCATACCATACCATACCATACCATACCATACCATACCACACCATACCATACCATACCAAGATTACTCTGCATAAGGTTTGACGCTCCGCAATCTTGGCGCAGCTTTTGTTTGATCGAGCCTGTGACGTCACGACCAATCACTGACTGCCACGAAATAGGCTTGAGAGTGACAGTTCTCTCTGATTGTTCCTGCGCGCACTGGACGAAAATTTGAACCTAAGCGTCCAACCTTATGTAGAGGGACCTTGATACCATACCATACCATGCAAGCTGCGTGCGCGCACACACCTCATCGCATTTTAGGTGATAATAGGTTCTTACTTTTTTATCATACGCTGCAAATACATGCGATTCTGTCTGCGACCACCCCATCACCCCCTCCTCTCACTATAAGGTCAACCGCTTCAAAATATACCCAAATATATTCTGGTCTAAAAGTTCCAGGGACTGAAATGTTCCTTTGCCTAAAGCTCTTTCATCAACTAGCATCCATATTAGAGCGAAATATTGAGTCCACACAAGATTTAATATCCGCTAGAACACTGGAATGTGCTGCTAGCGATACGAAGGCTCCATGTTAATATTGAAGCTATGGTTTGGAGAGCTTGTTGTATTACATGAATATTACTATGGATTTTTTGGTCATGTTTTTTATTAAACCAAAAGGGGTACATATATAGTCTACATACCCTCTTCATTCAAAGCTGATATTTTACTGTTTACCGGCAGCTCTTGCAATCCATCCCATCATCTTTGCTGTGACTGAGGGAAACGTGGAAACCTCAGCCAAGATGGACGTTTTTGTCAATGGACCAGATAGGGGAACCACGTAGTGAAAAAGCTTAACGATTTTACTCTGGGTGGGAAACATGATATTTGTTGAAATGGTCACCCATCCAGGTACTAACCACGTTTGGCCTAACTTGGCTTCCATGATTGGTCGAGAACTGCGTACCCTCATATTTTTTACCTAAATGAGCAAACTTCTGTATAATCAAATTGCCTGTACTAAAAAGGCGGTTGACGGTCGAAAACGCTCGGGTGTTCGTCGGTTCTCCTCGGCTAATGAATGAAGTCCTTCTTAACAACAAGAACACACAAATATAACTGAATGTAAGCCGTGGTTATAAGCCTTTTCCTAACTTTGGATCACTTTACGGTTCATTGGCAAAATACTTGGCATCCATCCTGACTGAATTTTCCACGTTTCCCTCAGTCACGGATGGATTTTGGTCGCCCGACCCCGTAATCAACAAAAAAGCGAAACGCTCAAGTTAGTGTTTCAGGCTTGTTAGCAACTAGTATGCAGAAAAGTACTTAACTCTGGTTATAAAAAAAATACATACATGAAAAACTTAAACACTTAAGTTAGTTTAAAAATTGGATTTATTTCAAGACATTAATTAAGTGATTATAAATTACCGTATGCGTAACTCAATGAAAATGAAGCAACTTGTGTGATATTCATGAAACCAAATCTTGATAGATTTTCTTTAACCTCTTCTTTAATATTTATATATATTTAAATACCGTATATATAGCGCTATGTATTAACTTAAATTTTATTTATAGGACAAGGGGGATAGAGATAGAGTGATTTGAAATTTTGTTTTAATACTAAATTGTTTTGCATTTAAGTTATTTATAATCAATGGAGTATTGTCCTCAATTTTTTTTATTGCAGAAATGGATAGAGCGTGCAAAGTTATGCTACCTTGATTTTTTTCAGATTTTTTAGAGCCCGGGAAGTATTTTTAAAAAATTATTGAAAGTCCTTTTTGTGACGTCACGCGGCGACAAGTCCTATCTTTTTCTTAAGGAGCGGCGTCTCGTGACGTCACAAAAATAACTTTAAATAATTTTTTAAAAATAGTTCCCAGGCTCTAAAAAATTTGAAAAAAATCAGGGTAGCATAACTTTGCACCCTCTATCCATTTCTGCAATAAAAAAAATTGAGGACAATACTCCATTGTAAAAACAACCCTCAATTTTCATGACTCCTTTAAATCATTGTTATTTAAATAAAAATATATTTTCCTTAAGAACAAATTGAAAAACTAATAACTATTATAACAAAGTTGATACATTAATATAAAAATCAAATAAGACAATAATTGTAACTATGTTTTTCTTTTGTATATTATTTTTATTTGTTGATTTAAATAAAATTAACAGTTCCATTAATTCAGATGTAATTATTATATAACTACTACAATTATAAATCACCATAAAATATACTTACAAAACTTCCATTATTAAATGAATTATTCATACCATTTATTGAGAGCTTTACTCAAGACTAGATCGAATTACATGCAAAATTTAACCCAGCAAGCAAACTGACCGATGGAAATTATGCCCGTGAATTAATTACATTAAACTGTGCACTAAGTGCGTCGTTAACATAAGTGCATTAATTAAGCGTGGCTGTGAGGGTGGGGGGGGGGAAGGAAACTTCATTAAAAAATTTCCAACTTTGAAGTGACATTATTTGTTATCACATCTCACTATAATGTGCCTATAACAAATGAAAAATTACTACCTTCTTCTTCTTGAATCGGTTTTGAGAATAGGCTGTTATTAAAAAACCATACACCCACGTACTTTTTAGTAAGTTTAGACTATGTTGTGGTAAAGTTTTTATAAATTGTTGAAAAATTACGACCGGAAGTGCCGGAAGTGGAAGCATTTGTTGAATTTGAACATGCAAACTTTAAACCTTTGGATTGAGATATATTTAAAATCATTAACATGTGCAAAGTTTCAGGTTGTAAACTGAACTAGAAACCTCGCACTTCCAGTTACTTCCGGGGATAATCTTCCGTTTGTTCAACTGTAGTTTATTACGAATTTTTTGATCTAATAATTAAATTACTGTTGTAATATGGCTTTAAGAATTACTGTAAAACATTTCTGGAACATGGTGAAAAATTATCCCTGAAATATTATTACAATTACTAAATTAATTCAATTCTATTATAATCATTAAATTCAAATTTTCAACGATTAATATTTTTAACGAGTGAGAAATTTTAACGATTCTATTGACATTAAAATCGTAAATACATAACAACGAGTAACGATCAAATGTATTCGTTACATTAATATATCTCTCTCTCTCTCTCTCTCTTTCTCTCTCTCTCTCTCTCTCTCTCTCTCTCTCTCTCTCTCTCTCTCTCTCTCTCTCTCTCTCTCTCTCTCTCTCTCTCTCTCTCTCTCTCTCTCTCTCTCTCTCTCTCTCTCTCTCTCTCTCTCTCTCTCTCTCTCTCTCTCTCTCTCTCTCTCTCTCTCTCTCTCTCTCTCTCTCTCTCTCTCATTCTCTCTCTCTCTCTTCTCTCTCTTTTTTCTCTCAAGACTCTCAATGACAGTTTACTGCGAGGACGGCCTATAGGACTTTCAATTGAGGAACTTCTTATACTCGACAATTTTCGTCAAACTTCGGAATAGTCCATCAAATATGTCACGCGCTCGAGCGGTCTGTGTGGTGACGTCAAAGATCTGACAGCGCTGGTGGCTAAAGCGGCACCTTTGACAGCTAGGCTAGCCAATCGAATGCGCCAATCAAAGTCAGCGTTATGACGTCAGAGATCCGACATGGTGTTATATAGTGGACGGCTTGAAAGTGCAGTGTCTCTCTCTCCCTATCTTTAATTTCTTACTATAATGCCGGTGAGGCTTTGATTTAATTAGGTTATTCTAGGGACATTAGTGCATATTAAAATTGTTATAGACACTGCACTAATAAGATTAGTGCTGATAAAGTGTCAGAGTTTATACCACACGCATTCCCTATATAATTGCATAAATTTATCAGTTTAATAATATGCTACTGGGAGTTTCATTAACATTAATGATGTACTTTGCTTTACTTAATTATAATTAACAAAACACGTTATATTTGATGTTGTGTGCTGACATTTCTGCTGGCATAAGGGGGTCATTTATATTTGTATCTTTAACAGCCGAAATACATGGAGCTGACATCAGGTTTTCTCAGGCCGAAGTTTCGTCCTACCTCCCTGCCTGCCTGCCTTGCCTCGAGTCGGGGGAAATTTAATTGGTTGCCAACCGGTCGACACTTGAATCCCCTTGCATCTGACATCTTCACAACACGGGGACTATGCTTGGTCCAGCGTAGCATTGCCATAGCGTGTGCATTGACCGGTTCTCATAACATCACATAAATATACGTCGAGCGTGGTTAGTGGTTAGTGCTTAGATGGGCGACTGTTTCAAGCAAAAATTATATTGCTCCCTTCCTAGGGTAAATTCATTTTGATTTCCCCCTAGTGCAGTGATGCATTTTTGTGTGGTTCCCCAGACTTTGGACATCACTTTGGTCCATTGAAAAAAAAAAAAAAAAAAAAATTAAAAATAGAGATGTCCGTCCTGACTGAGGTTTTCCATGGTTCCCTAAGTCTCACCTCAGCGAATGCTGGGATGCGTAAGAGGCCATGGTCACCATCTTTTACCTACCTTATCCTTACCCATAACCCCACCGCGAGCTTCAAGGTCATAGAGGTGCATCCTTGCTGCACCTTGCAAATATAATGAATTATTTACAAATACTGGACAATCGATATGATATTGTATAGTCGTACAGTCTGATGCAGAATCTCTGAGTGGGAGAGTAAATAAACGACTCCCTGCAACTGTCAAGTATCTTTGTTAAATATATTCCATTCTTTAAATTATATTTTGTAAGAATCTTCAGATATTTATTTCTTACAAATTCCTCCCATGTATAATTTTATCATTACGTATGCTTATTTTGAATAAACAAAACTAAATCAGAACTTACAACGATGATAATAATTACACCTACTTCAAAATCTCCCATTAAATTGCTAGCGTGTAGCCAAAGTCGAGAAAATGAGCAATGCAGTGGCGACGAAGAAAATAAAGAAAAGTGATACGTTAGTGAAAAATGAATAGTAAAAGCTAGATCTCTAGTCAGGCAGTGGGACAGCAAATTTAAGCATGCTGCATTGTGGCCAACTTGACACGAACAAATGTTATTTTTATCGATAGATGCATCTCATCATTAAATGCATAGTGAATTTTTTTATCAAACCACAATTGGATACTTCTACTTACTAATTACTAATTACACACTAAGTTTGAAACCCTGAACCTCCCAAAACCTAACTTGGGCGTTTTGCGGGCCCATCGGGAACGAGGGTGGCCACGGCCTTGCAATCCATCCCGACATAATGAACAATGGTGGGTATGTATTTACAAATTGATTTAATTATGGAGCCTAATTTATATCCCGAATCTCAAGCCAGACGTCGCTGCTTGCCTTAAGAACATAATACTTTCTAATAAATTATTTATTTTAATTATAATTTTTTATTAAATGCAATATTTTTATTATGTTTTAACTTTTATTAAAATTAAAAATATATATAATATTACTTTTTATTTTTAAATGAAGTTATTAATAATAAATTTATGAATATATTATAAACTTTATTACATTTCAGTGTAAATATAATATATATAATTAAAAAAATTATTTCAATAAGGTTAATAAAATATACTCTATGCTCTCGGATGACTTTATTGTCTGTTTCACATATAATTTTAAACGAAAAATTTAAATGAAAACGACTTGAGTTTACCACTTTTTATAAATTATCCTTCCAACACAAAACTAAATTTCAAACGTGAACAAAGCAGACCTTACTAAATGTTTAAACTTGTCTGCAGTACAGTTTACCAAACGTAAGATTACCACCGGAAGTGGAAGCATTTTGTCCGAACTATGAACATGACAACTTTGTAGAGAGGTTACAATCCCTAATATTTATGTGTGTTGTTTACTAATATTTTGCTCATCTTATTTTCCAGGTATTAAACAAAAAACCTTTTTTTCCTCTTCTCGAGCTTTAGCTCATCGAGGTGTAAACAAAACTCCTGTAATCTACAAAATGTATTATGTATATCTATAATGAATAAAAAAAAAAGTCCCTGCAAAGTTTCAGGTTCAAAACGGAACTAGGAAGACCGGAAACCTCGCACTTCCGGTGGTAATCTTACGTATGTTAAACTGTACATCAAGGGAAACGTCTGAATTCATCGACTCATAAAATTGATGACCGAGGGTTTGCATACTTGGTTAGAGTTGAGCGTACAAAAGATAAATCACACAGAATGTCTGGGGTTCATACCTCGGTCAGTGACAGATTTATAGCTCGCACAATGTAGATTGAGAAGATAGAGAGAGAAATCGGTTCAGTATAACAAAAAAACAATATAATAATGATATAATCTGAAAAAAACACATATAATATGTATACAATCATTTTTAAACCAATAAACATGTAATTATCATTTGAATTTTTTATTGAAGATATTAATGTAGTAAAGGGAGCAAAGTTAAGCTTCTCTGATTTTATTCAGATTTTTAAAAACTATATTTAAAAAAAATATATATTGAAACTATAATACAGAGACGCGTCAATAGGCGTCACTTCTTAAAAAAAAAAGGATGGAGGCGTGAGTTCGAATCCAAACTTTGCCCAAATTTTTAGCAATATTTCCTGGGTTGTATTAGAAAAATCTGAAGAAAAATCAGAACTTTTCAATTTTTGCTTTAAGAAAAATGTATGGTGCACGTATTTCTTTCATTTCAACATTATCAAACAAATACCTGTGAACCCTCACACAAAGGTAATTTAACGCTACATTATATAATATCTCTGATGATAAACGAGCTTTAATTTGACAACTACTTGCAATAGTAGACATAGGCGTAACATTTAACCTAATAGCGTGTTTGAAATATTCACGGCCATTGTTAGAGAATTTGTAACGAAGAAACTTATTGGCTGAAAGTATACCCACAAGAGTTTTCGACTACAACCTACATGAAATTATTGGCCAGTGTAGTAGGTGTGTATCTTCAATGACAATGCTTTGTAATTCAAGTCCATTATTTGATGTCTAGTGAGTTGTTTCAGCAATCAAGAATTTGGTAACTCTTGTGCATTGTTTTATAACTTTAGACGAAATTTAAGTTGGCGTTCTCTCTTGCAAAGGAGAGAAACACTCCACACCTTTCATGATGAAAGAAAAGGTGTAGTAGGATCCCTGAGATTTTTTTTTGAAAATTACAATTCTTACCTGACAACAAAACAACGTACAAATGAAAAATTCAATTAAAAAACGTTAAATATAATTTATAATAATGTTATATTGTTAATATAATTTATAATAGTATTATAATGTTACATAAAATTTATAATAAAGTAATAAATTTAAATATAATGGACAACCTTCATGATTTTTTATGTCATATTTTGATAGCGGGTCTTAAGGTGCCAATTTTTTCAACACACTTAAAATCGAGAGGAAAGACGAGGTGACGTCATAGTCATGCACCTGATATGTTTGTGCGTTAAATATTTGCATTACTATGACGTCACAGTGTTTTGATTTTAAGACCATTTGAGTTTTCAAAAAAATCGGAAAAAAATCGATAAGTAATCATGTAATTAAATATTGTAATTTAAAAAAAATCACGAAATGTTCTACAATAAATTTTAACCTCTTTTTTTTACTCCAATCCTTGAATCCTTCAAATTCCTTGGTACTGCAACTTTAACACACGTAAGCGTGTTAAAACAAGTAAAAAAACAAGTAAAACAACGGATATCTTTATTTATGACAATACGATGTAAAAATGTACTTATCTATGAAATTTACTACCGAAGATAAGAAAATCAATGCCATGCTATCAAAATGTTATTATCTATTATCGCCATCAACACATAATCGATGGAGCTTAGCTAAGCAGAGTTGAAAATAATCTTCTAAATAATGTTTACTAGAACCTATTATCACACCCTATTTAATACTGTACAGCGTATTAATAGCGAGCGAATTATTTCTCCGTAAAGGCAATATCGATTAAAATTAACCTACTTATAATATAGTTTGTATTTTATGTATGTAATAATGTATGGATAATAAAAGGTTGTTGGATTCATAGCAAACTATTATAGTGCACAATAAAAAGGAGTATTATTTTTAATAAGTTATAACGTTATAACTTTATAATAAAAGAATTATGCAAAATAAAAAAAAAACTAAACTAAAAAATGTAATAATAATGTGGTACATAATAATTATAACATTTAAAATAAAATATAACAATGCTTTTAACTCGTAATTTTTAATATATCTAATTTTGATTAAAATCTTAATAATAATAGATAATTAAGATCAACATGTAATCGTTGTTGTTTTCAGTGGTTTTCTTGCAGTTTCGAACTATTTATCATTTTTATAAATGTAATACATAACCGAGTTTATTAAATGAATTTAATCTTCTTCCTATTTCATCTTAAATTCACTTTTAAGCTCTTTTCTTGTCTAATTTCCTCTTGATTTGAACCATTTTAGAGGAAAAAGAGAGAGAGAGAGAGATTACGTCTTCTTTCCTCTTTATGAGCATAAAACTTTAAAAATATATAGTCTCCATTTTATCCTCACTTTGAGCGAAGAGAAATAAGGTGTGTTTATGTGGTAAAAAGATTAGGTTTATAGTGTTTATACGTGTAAGGGATGAGTTGAAGACTAAGATTTTCAAATGAAGGTATAATTTGAAAAGTTACAGAACAAGTTAACATGCAGTGTTACAAACAGGATTTTGTTCACACATATAATTAATTACTTAATTCCAAATTGTAAAAACTCACCAAACGCCCGAGTTACCTTGTTATAAAATAAAATCTGCTAGTCCTTGGGATTGAACTCATGACCTTCAATTCCAAGAACTTTACATAATATCTTAGAATCAATTCAAGTCAGAATCTGAAACCTTTTCCTCAATTCATTTTCCAACCACGTCTAAACCTAATCTTATTACATCAAAAACTACTCGCTAAGAATAAGATGTAATTTTTCCTCTTCAATAAGACGTATACATATGTTATCATCTGAAGTGATGCACCATTAATTTATAGACGATGAAAAATCTCGATTTTCAGTTCGTGATAGCAGCCACCCTCCGTGTTGCCTCTTTTTGTTGCTTTTGATGCGATTCCTACAACGCCACCGTGATCTGTGACCTCGCAATCCGCGGAGAAGTGTTCACCATTGAACACGAACATGAGTGATATTTCTTTGTAATGAACTCAAGTATTTGCCTGGGTGTGACTGAGGGAACCATGAAAACCTCAGTCAGGATGGTCGGAAGATGCCAACAATCAACTCACAAATGCAGGAGTTTATTAACTAGTCGCCATACCGATAATCCATTGATCACGAATTTCCATTTAGCGCGAATTTAGTGCTCGTACTATATACATACCGTGAATATTTAGCTAATTTATTAGAGATGGTTCTTTATTTTTGAAAAATTATCTTCAACTCATCTACAGCACGCCTAACCTTATTTTTTACGTATTTTTACTTCCAAAATAATCTCATTTCTTGCTTGCTCAAAATGAGATTGAAATGAAGACAATATCTTTCATTATCTTTAAGAAAGATGTCGTCTTTTTGCCTCCCGTTTTCTCAGAAATGGTGCAAAACAGTGAAGAAAAGACGAGGTGAAAAATTGTAATATAAAAAATGAACTCCGTACTGTAGATAAAAAGCTTAAAGGGACATTATAGGACAGTAAAATCATGTATGTATAAAAAGTTTCTGAGAGATATGTTAATGCGAGAAATGAGTAAATTTCCGTTTTTGCACCATCCCCCGAATTTATAAAAAATAAATAAATATAGACAGCCGCAGGGCAACTGCACAGGCAACATGGCATTGATCATGGCTTAACGGGAGGAGGGGAAAGTGAGTTCCATGAAAAAGAGGCAGCTGTGTTGCCTTTCGTGATTGCTGACGTCAGCAATCCGCAACATTAGTTGCCCGCGACCGGCTTACCCTGGGGCACTCGCCACCATGCGGCATGTATTTATACTCAGTTAAGGCGGATTTACATGGCGACGCGAATAATGCGCACTTGCTGTAACATCCATTGGCGGCCATATTGGGCGATTAAAAGAAAAAGAGCATCGTAATTAACGCGATTCCCAGCGAATTCGCTCGCCGCATAGGATTTCACAGCTTATGTGACAAAATCGCGTCGCGTCGCTGTTGTCGCCATCTGAATCCGCCTTTAGTGGGTAACTTTTAAATAAATAATACTTATTTTTATCGTCCCCTGTCCCTTTAAGTGCCTATGATCGAACCCACGTCTTTCAGAGTTAGTGGGCACATCACTGCGATATGAAGCGTTAGCTGATTTATGCTAATTTAATAACCTAGTTAAAATCACCCCCAACTTATCCTATAACCACGTATATATCTTTATTTTTTTTAAGACACGTAGTTTCATCCTTTTTGGGACACGGATTAATTATTGCATTTTCAACCGCCAAGTAAGATGTAGTTTTGTTCTGAAGAGATGCATCAGAGGACGAAGTTTAACTTAAAAAGACAAAAAATAGTTGAAAGTATGAATTTTATTTGATCAAAAGTATAAAAAGTTCTGACGTTGCCTGGGATCGAACTCACGTCCTTCCAAGTCAAATACTCCACGTGTTTACCAAAGATGTACTTTGCTACAATGGTGGTCGACGTTAAACTCCCTGGGGACACACAAGAGTAAACGCGAGGGACATTTCTCGAGGGAGATCATCGTAACATACTGTCTGAGCGAGCATCACGCATCGCTGCACAAGGAAATTGCCACGAGATAATCTTGAAACGATTTAGCAGCCTCCAGAACTGAACTGTACACTCTTCGCCTTGGAAAATGTCCCACTTATAACCGTATACAAATAAAACGCTATCTGATCTGGTGTACGCGTGCATCTAAAGCTTCTTATATGAAATCGTACGTTTCTCATTTAGAACCAGTAGTAATTTTTTTATCATAAGAAGTCATACCATATGATACGATGCAAAGGCAGTGTGCGACCGTCCATATAAACCCTAGCATTACCAAGGAGAAGGGTGTCGGATCGACCCGTAAATCTTTAAAAGCGAAAAATGTTAAATATTTTGTTATTTGACTAAAAATAACATCACTAACATCAGTATCCAGCATTTAAGCTGACTTTACTCTAAAATGCTGCATTTCTAAAAATTTTTACCTATTTTGCTACATTTTTGTTATGAAATATAATTTCATCATGTCAGGAAGGGTTTCTACAATTGTCAGACAGTTCTTCTACTTAGCCTATTTTTCCTTGTACCACTGCCATAATTCCTTAATCTTTATGCCATGTTATTATAACGAGGCATGGTTAGAGCCGTAAAGAGATGTTTTTCGAGTTGGGTAGTTTACAGAAGCTGAATTTTCATCATCTCTTAATTATTAATAGTTGTAAAGTCTATTCTAGTTTATTTTCCTTCTCTTTTGTACTTTTTCCGTGAAAGTAACAATTGCATGATATATTCTGACTTTTCCTCTTACTGAGCAATATTTTAATAAGTATTTTAAATAAGAGTTTCACGAATTACATTTTATACATTAATACATCCATAATTATAATTGAGTATCGACCTCAATTTTTTTATTGCAGGAATGGATAGAGGGTGCGAAGTTATGATACTCTGATTTTTTTCAGATTTTTTAGAGCCCGAGAAGTAATTTTAAAAAATTATTGAAAGTCCTTTTTGTGTCGTCACGTGGCGGCAATTCCCATCTTTTTCTGAAGGAGTGGCATCTCGTGACGGTACAAAAAGGAGTTTCAATAATTTTTTAAAAATACTTCTCGGGCTCTAAAAAATCTGAAAAAAAAATCAGGGTAGCATAACTTTGCACCCTCTATCCATTTCTGAAATAAAAAAAATTGAGGTCAATACTCCATTATGATATTTTTACAAGTATTATAGTTAATAAAATTTACCTAAAAAGAATTGAGTATTTTTTTAATAAAAAACAAAATATAATTATATCCAAACAAAGATATAAGTAAATAAAATAAATTAACTTTCAAACTTAGTGTTTTTTTTTATATAGGTTATAATTTCATAATGGTGTGTTTCAGTTTTATTATTTTTCTAAAATTTTCCAAACGATTTTAACAATAGGGATATAACACCGCCATTCTAAAATTAAAATCATATTCTCATAATTCATGTTTCGGGAACAATCATTATTATTTTTTTTTTTTTGCTAATTTATTTTTAAAAAATCACAAGAATTTTAATAAAGGTTTTTAAAATAAATTAATACAAGTAATGCTGATCAAAATTTATTTTTATTAATATATTTTTACAATCGATAAAATAAATTCATTCAAAAATATATCCTTTAAATCAAATATTTCAAATAATTACCACACAACAATTACATAATAAATGGGGGCACCACTCGTTTTGTGCCAACGTTCCTTATGCAGGTGGACCCAATGTTAAAGGGATTAGTCAATCACGTTCAAGTATTATAGGCCCCATAATACAGCGAAACTTTGAACGACCCATCATGCAATGATGTTTTGGAAATTTCGTGGTGCAATGGAGCATAAAAAATTGACGCAAGAAATGGACGGGTAACTCTTGTGCAAGGAATTCTTGGCAAATCCTTAGACCATATGAATTACAAAATAACATAGAAAAACAATAAAAACATTGATCACTTGCTGCCTGCACCCCGCGTTATCGATAACTACATCGCTAGGCTGAAAGTCGTGTGACTGCAGAGCGAAAGTGTGCACCTGGTTGACTTTGGGGTCGTTGAAGGACAGTGTGACGTTGTACGTGTCTTTGATTTGCTCCTTCAGCAAGGTGGTGAAAGAAATCGGAGTGTACGTGTTTTTCATGGCACACGGGGCCACTAAGTTAGTACTGAAATTACCGGACACCGTTAGGATGGAAAAACTAGTGTATTCAGAATATCGAGACAATTCACTGGAATCTGTACAGCTCATCTTGTCATCACTGGAGCAAGCTACTAAACCACATACTTGGTTTTCCCAAGACAGATCAAGAGACGAATGAAGTTTTAAACCGTCAAATGCCAAAAACTGGTAATAAATTTGTAATGGAGGAATGTCGTGAAATTGATAATTAAGCTGACAACATAAAGTATTGTGGCAAATTTCGATTTGAGTTGTGACATTTTCATAAACTACTGGCACCTTCATTGCATTGTAGGAACTTATGTCTTGAATGTTAAAATCTATGGCTTTCCCCTCCACCGTCTCCTCCACCAGTTCACTAATTTTGTGTACATTAACCACAGAAGTGATATCAGATTCCATGGTAGAGCTGTTCAAAAAGTCGTTGTAATGCATGGAGATGGCGTATCCCTTTCCGTAGTAGTAATTTCCACATCCGGAGAACCCTTTCCCGGGATTCAGATAACAGGCCGTCATCAAGTTGATTCGTTTGTCGTGAAACCATCCGTACTGCATTTGGACCGCTGAAACAGAAGGTTTTTCAAACCCCAGTATTTCCAAGTTGTTTTGGTGTAAATTGGAGGAAAAAAGACGTATTTTTTGTTTGATTTTTTTACACTAATTTTTTTACTTGAAAACGTTGTAAGGTACGAGGAAACGAGACGTTGAGAGTAAATTTAATAAAAAATAATATTTGAAGCAGATAATTTTCAGAACCTACCACAAAATAACATAAACAAATAAACTCATAGAGCTCTTTCATTCAATTTAACTACCGGTACGTTTTGATTGTCTTGCACCAAATATCTTAGATACTTGTCATTATTATCATGGTATCAGGTAATACGTGATATCTGGCGGATTTGTCGACATTGCTGCGAAAGCACATAGATGCACATTTGGAGGGGTGGCAAGCATCTAAAATTTGGGCTGCGTTTTTATTTATCCTACTTGAGATATCAGGCAAGTATAATAGCACATAGACGTCCCAAGTTGAAAAAATGCGTCTTCAATATATCTTTTACACGTCTAAACTGAATCTTTTTAACTAAACACACATCTTATTTCCTCCTTGCTCAAAGTGGGGATGAAATGGAGACAATATTTTTTCATTTTATGCTCAATAAGTTGCCTTTTCTCAATTTTTTCCTCCAAAATGGTGCAAAATGCAAGGGAATCAAACGAGGGGAGAGCTTAAAGTAGATCCTTTGAGAAAAAAAGGTTGAGTTACTATTTTCTAAAAATAGCTGAAGTGGTCCTGTAAATCAAACCGAAATCCAAAAAATTCTATCTCACAATACATAGGTTTGCCAGAAAGAAAAATCCAAAGTCAGAGTGAACACGTCGCTTATCATGGGGCCTTACCCGACAAAGACCCACAAATATCTAAAAAAAAAAAAAAATACACCGTTAGGTGGTATGAAAAAATATAGCGATATTCTATGACCCAAGCTTTAACCAAAAACCGATTAAAAAAAATTCGCTCGAATCCATTTTTCCGTAAAAAAAAATAATGAAAAATCTTAAGGGAATTAACATGGTATAGATTCTCTTGAATTTTTTACGGTAAAATGGATTCGAGCGAAATTTTTTTAATAAGTTTTTAGTTAAAGCTTGGGTTATAGAACATCGCTATATATTTTTTATACCACCTAATGGTTAATGGTGTATTTTTTTTAGATATTTGAGGGTCTTTGTCAGGTAAGGCCCCATTTTAAGCGACGCGTTCACTCCAATTCTGGAATTTTTTCTGGCAAACCTATTTGAGATAGAATTCTTTTAATTTTGGTTTGATATGGAGGAGTACTTGAACTATTTTTAGAAAATAATAACTCAACTTTTTTTTCTGTTAGCGAAAATAAGATGAAGTTTTTTTCAACTCGGGGTAAGATCTAGAAAACCCAACTACGATAGCTGCGATAGGTGCATGTGGAGAGAGGTTTAAGTCGAAGAAAAAAACGCAACAGAATTAGTAAAACATATATCACTGTCTCGCTAGTACCTGTGAGGAAGGGCAGTTCTCCGGACCACGCGAAAGGTACGAGAATCTCCGTGACGTCACGACTCAGCTGATTGGCGGGTGATTCAAACATGAGGTCGAAGGTCGCGAGCAGACCGAAGGTCACCCCAAAGTGGGTGGTGAAGGTCGAGGTCTCCACCTCAAGGGGAGTGTCCAGGGCCGGCTCTCCGTACAGATGAGACTTCCGGTATCTGAGAAAGGTCGTGAGGTCAATCACCCTGACTTGGAGTATCCAGGGCCGGCTTTCCACACAGATGTAGCCTCCGGTAACTGAGGAAGATGAATCACCCTATCTTGGAGTGTCCAGGGCCGGCACGCCACATAGATGTGGCCTCCGGTACCTGAGGAAGGTCGTAAGGTCAATCACCCTGACTTGGAGTTAGACACTTCAAGTCAGGATGATGGTTGGCTCGTCATACAGCCAACCATGTGGCTTCCGGTACCTAAGGAAGTCACCCTGATAATTGTTAAAAGGATGATAGGGGAGGAAAATAATAAACCATTGGATTCATGACATTTTTATTGATATTTAAATGCAGCACTTCAATAAATAATGTACTGACAATATTTCACTGACAATTTACCACGCAAGAATTGGAAAAGACGTTGCATGACTATAACAATACTGCGTATTTTATCTTAATTTTGATTATTTTTGTTAAATATATTTGAAATTTTTGAAGGTACATAACTCGAGGTCGTCTATCCAAATATGAAGCTGTGCATCTCCAGCTTGCCCAAAATTAATACTTTGACCTTGCATTTGTTTCAAGTTTTGTGCCAAATAGCGGCAACGTCATAAATTAGCAAGTTTGATACAAGTACAATCAAATTCAAATATTTTATTCATCAATTTCCAAGCATACAAACACAAACATTATAAATTGTAGCACTTTAAATGAAGGGTTAGACTTGTCGAAAACAAAACATATTTAAAAATATGTTACTTTTTTATTACAATTTTGCAGATGACACCAGTTTTAAAGTTAATAGCTTGTATTCATGAGAAATTATAAAAATTACTAATGACCTAATTACAGAAATAAACTTTTGGTTTCAGTCAAATAAATTAAAGCTTAATGCAAATAAAACTAATATAATCAATTTTCAATTAATGAATAATCAAACTAATGACTTTGTTAATTCAGTAAAATGTGATGAAGAAATTTTACAATTTTCTGACCATACAAAATTACTTGGTGTTATTATTGATAAAAATCTGAAATGGGAGCAACATGTTGATTATTTGTGTAAAAAATTATCAAAAACTTTATTTGTTTTACGTAGGCTAAAAAAATTGATTGATATATCAGTTTTGAAATGTGTGTATTTTTCATATTTTCACTCAATTATGTCTTATGGCATTGAAATATGGGGCAATGCTTCTCAATATTTAATACAGAGAATATTTGTTTTACAAATAGCTGCCATACGTATTCTTGCAGGTGAGCTGCAAATTATTGTTCAGAGAATTAAATATACTTTCGCTGCCTGCTTTATATATTTTGAAAGTGTTGATATTTGTTAAGAAGCATCCTCACTATTTTGTACATTGTAAATTTGTGCACAAATAATCTACTCGCCATAAAGATCAGTATATATTGAAACGACATAGAACAGCTGCATATGAAAATGGACTTATGTATAGCTCTCAAATGTTTTATAATCATCTTCCAGTTAATATTAGGAGTGAAGAAAATGTGATTGTGTTTAAGAAAAAAGTGAAAGATTTTTTATTCCTTAAGAATATATACAAAGTGGATGACTATATTAAAAAATAAACAATTATGGTTCTGATTGTGTATTATATATAATGTTGACTTGTCTATGTTGGTAGATTAATAAAATTCTTATTTCTTATTTCTACTAAATAACATATTATGCACTATAATTTAAATTGCATATAAGCCTTCACACTATAAAAACTATAAAACATAAAACAAGTTATTTATGACAAATAGTTTAGCAGATTGAACCTAGTGTAACTTTGAGTTGTGTGCAATGAGAGTCATCACAACAGGGATACGAAACGCAGCCACTGAGAGACACTGCTTGATTAAATGAGCTTTTCCTCAGCGATCAAATCCCTTCGCGATTTTCCCACGTAAACATGGCCGATATATGACATTGAAGCAAGTGCGCTTTCCTCGCCCCGCCAAGCTTTGCTGGACATCACTTCATGGAAAAGCACCTTCAGTGCTGCCTCAAATGCTAGCTGCCGAGATGCTTTTTTGTAATTTTAGGTGATAAATCACTCGATGAATCAATATAAAAGCATTTTCAGCTTACCCCGCCCCAATATTCTGGTAATAATCTAATAATCTGGGTAATGTCCACGGTACCTTGCTACGACGGTGCCGCTTCGGTCGAACGCCACGACCGTCCCGTGGAGGTACAGTCCATCCTCGCGACACTCCCCCGTGCATTCCTCACGCTCTATCACGCTCGCCACGACGTACACTTGGTGTGTGGAGGCCAGGCAGGACAGTAACTGGACAGCCTGGAGCGTATGAGAGAGAAAAGTGGTTACATGGTTGATTTTGATTGAGGAGGTGTTATATTAAGCGACGTAAAACGTCCTAAATGCAATATTGAGGAGTTTTTACATGGGCGATGAGAAACGACCAGTGAAATTTTGAGGTGTTGTTACATCAACGACAATCCTTCCCAGCATTCGCCTAGTGGCGACTGAGGGAAAAATTGAAACCTGAGTCATGATGGTCAGTAATTGATAGAGAATGCCATCAATCACCTCCCATATACACGAATGGGTTTGTTTTATAAGCAAATGACACATGGAAAAGTGCATGATTAGCTACGTGAGAGGATAAAGTTAATTTTTGTTACTCTCTCTTAATTAAGTGCCAATCTCAATTTCATTTCTACAGAACACCTCCTAAATCCTGAATGATGAAAACTCACGATTTCCGAAGTCTCCTCTGAGAACGTCTCGCAGGGTATTACACCTTCCTCAGGTGCAGGAACGACCTGAGAGAATGCCATGGCCAGGTCACGGTCCCTGGCTGCTACCACGCTAGACAGTGCGTACTCAGGGTACAGGATCACGTGTCTACCCTGGAAATAAATGTTCATGAGGTATTCAGGGTACACGTGTCAACCCTGAGGCAAATGAACAAATGAAATTTCGTTACTGCGTATTTGGATATAGATAAGTCATATATTGTGTTCTACAATGTAAGCTCTTTGGATAAGATAAGAGTGTACTGGTTGCAAAATCCTCTAATGAACAAATTTTCGAGAATGGGTTACTTATTGAATCGTTGTCTAAATTGGCTATAAAGCGAAAGATTGCATGGTTGCAAAAACCTCTTCATTAACAGCGGGAACATGGGATGTTGCATGACTATGACGTCACAGTGCCTTTAAACAGGCGCGGATCCAGAACAAAATTTTAGGGGAGGGGGGGCTGCCACCATAAGGCCAATGTTAAAAAAAATATTGGACTGGGGAAAATGCCTATATTGCCCATGCTAAATCCAAAATTTTGAGGGGAGGTGCTGCAGCCCCCCCTGCCCCCCTGTATCTGCGGCTGCTTTTCGATATTGAACGTGGGATCAAATAAATTTAGAGAGACTCATGGATATAATCCAACCATTTCTCAAGTACCAACTTACAGTTATGAACGATGGCAGCGCCATTTCCATTATCTCCAAATTCTTCGCCAATATTTTTGCAGGCGAATCCTCTTCGAAATTCCTGAATGGGTTCACACTGATTCGTGAAATTCGGTAGGTGATTCCTTCAGCCTGCATGAATAATATCAACTTTTAAACTTTTTTTCTTCCTATTTTTGCACAATTTTCAAGGAAGAAAGAAACATCGTTTCCTCCTATATTTAACGTGCAGTGTGTGGGAGCGTTCAGCAAGGGAACATTTTAAGAAGCGTTTATCTTACCTGTAGTGATTGTTTCAATATTAATTTTTAATGACAACAGTTCAATATACGTAAGATTACCACCGGAAATAGCCGGAAGTGCGAGGTTTCTGGACATTCTAGTTCAGTTTTGAAACTGAAACTTTTCAAAGGCATTTATATTATATTATGAATTATGAATATTTGGGATTGTAACCTATTTGCAAAGTTTCAGAGTTTTCGTGCTCATAATTCTGAGAAAATCCGGCCACTCGGTGTTAATCCTACATTTGATGAACTGAATTTCTTTCAAGGTCATTTACCTTGGAGGTCACGGCGATGTCCTCGGTGCTGAACGTTTGTGTGGTGATGACCAGACTCAAAACTAAAATATGAACCAACATCTGAAATAAAAATTTGGCGTAAAGTCTCCCTACATTGTCAATTTATATTAAAACCAAGTCCGCACTCTGTGTTCCATAGCAGCGATTATCTTAAGAGGCATTCACAAAGCCTTAAGGCCAAATTTAGGGCTCGATAATTTAAGACCAGAAATTTTGGGTCTAAAAAGCATGCCTAAAATCAGGCTTTAAATTATCGAGCTTTAAATGTGGCCTTAAGACTTTGTGAATGCCCCTTCTTATAACCGTCTTGTGTTTTCTTTCATGTCCCATTTAGTTCAAAGTTTTAAGGGTAAGATAACGCCACCAATGTTAAAAAAATTCCCTCACACGAAAATTATGAAAACAAATTTAAATGTTCTTCTCTACACCCCCTATCAGTATATGTCAGGTATACAAATACGATCTAGTTTTTGAGTTATGAATTTTTTAAGTTGACTACTTTAACATGGAGAAATAAAACTTCCATGTTAAATTATTAGTCAACTTTAAAAATTCATAACTCAAAAACAAGATGGTATTTGTATACCTGATATTTTAGCTACTGATAAGGGGTGTAGAGAAAAACATTTTAAATTTTTTTCATAATTTTCTTGTGAGGGATTTTTTTTTTTTAACATTGGTGGCGTTATCTTACCCTTAATTACGATATTTTTTAAGCTGCAATTTGCAAGCTGCAAATTCAGTTGATTTGTCAGTCTAGGGGCGCTAGAAATTCAAGATAAAGTTAAGGTGAAGACAGAGTGCTTAATTTAATGTGGGACCATTTTTTTCACGGTGCACAAATTAGCAAATAGGCTTTTTGAGTCAGCTAATTCTGTGGTATCTTATCCAGTATTATTTGAAAGAACTTTGTTACATTCTTGACATCACAGCAAATATTTAGAGGACAATAATTTTTTATTTTCTTCAAATCAGTTTACTCCTAAAATCAAGAATATGATTTAGTTTCAAATTAATAATTTAACTTTGACCTAATTGAATTGTTTCAAATGATTTCTAAAATGATAGAATTTTTCCACGGGAAACAATTGACGTTGGAATAATTACCTTTGTCCTGTTTGTTCGCAATTCTTGCTAGTGTTCTCTTTTCGGTGCATGGATTTTAATTATATTGTCTAGACGGTGTTATCAGCTCGACTGACCATCTTGATTACTTGTACTTGTGATAACAATTTACCTCTCCGAACTTGTGAAAAACTAATATAACAAAGCAACATATACTGCGTTATCATGGCATTAGAGATAATGATTTCAATTAATAAATTGTAAAATCAATATCTTGATAAAAAAGATTGTTGCACGTGGATTTTTTTTTTTTTTTTTTTTGCGTACTTTAAATGTGGACAAAAAAATGATGTTCCTAATTCGATTATTTCGTAAAATATTGTTGTGAATATTCTTAAGTTTTAAGGATCTACAATTTACAATTATTGTAATTTATTTTATAATTATAGGTTAAATATTTTTTAATTAATTAATAAATATTTATATTAAATATAAAAAAATCCAAATTATTAATTTTTTTTTACTTATTTTTCACTAATAGCACGTAAAGTAATTTAATAAATATATTTAATGCTTAGAAAAATATTTGTTTTAGTTTATTTTATTTTTAAAACAATATTTTCATAAATGAAACGTTCACACGTCCGTATAAAATAATTTTGAATCACTTGATTCAAATTTGTTTAAAATTGGTTAGAGTGGTTGCCATCGTCCAATTCGAGTGTGTCCAAAAGTAAAGAGAATATGTAGTGATCTTCAACGCTTCACTTAGTTTCACTAATGTAAGTAAAACGGATATATAAAATATAACATATTTAAGCGAACTGTATATGAAACTCGTCAAATATATATTATTTTAGTTTAATTATTCTTTCTAAAGTATTATGCTGTGGTATATAAAAGGTAAAGAAAGTATCAGCCGTCAGGATAGCATAGAAGCCTCAGGTTTCCTCCAACTAGTATACTTTGGGATAATCTACTTTCTAACCAATTAGAAGTGCGCATTTCTTTATGCTATCCTGCATTTTATTAAAAAGTTGACGGTCTGTTTCGGTCTATTAAGAGAGGTGATATTTACAATGTTGAGGTTTAATTACACCTTTAGGTCGAAACACCTGAGAGGGTAAGCAGCTGCGTCTCAGATTTCCAGCCTGGCATTTGTCCGATTTAACTGAGGAAACCTCAGTCAGGATGGTCGAAATCATCCTCACGAGCGGCCATAGTTATCGCGAGAAAAGTCAAGCACAAAAGTTTAGATAAATTCAATTTTCATTAAACTTTCTCCCCTCGTTTTTTTCTCCTATATACATAGTATCAACCTCAATTTTTTAATTGCAGAAATAGATAGAGGGTGCTACTCTGATTTTTTTTTTCAGATTTTTTTACAGACAGGGAACTATTTTTAAAAAAATATTGAAAGTTCATTTTGTGACGTCAGTAGGTGGCAAGTCCTATCCTTTTCTTAAGGAGCAGCATCTCATGACGTCACAAAAAAGACTTTCAATAACTTTTAAAAACAATTCCCGGTCTGTAAAAATGTGAAAAACATCAGGGTAGCATAACTTTGCACCCTCTATCCCTTTCTGCAATAAAGAAAATGAAGGTCGATACTACATGGTGCAAAAATTATGTTACAAAAAAGAAGAAAATGACTAAATGAGCATGAAACGTTTAAAATTCTGTCTCTATATTATCATCCTCACCTTAGCAAGGAATAAATAAGATATGATTTTTTAAATATAAAGAGGTAATTAGATCAGGTTGAGACATGTTTAGAAAGATTTAAAGTTAAAAAAAATGTCTTTCATACCACAGGATTTGAACCCATGAACCTGTGATGAAAATTCAGACACGCAACCATTGCGAAAATATGTGATGAAATTATATCAAATTTAGCTTCGTCGTATCACAAGAATTTGTAATTTGGAGAGTCATCCCCCCCCCCCCCCCTCCCCCAGATTCCTGAGGCAAGAGGAATATATTTCGTTGTAATGAAGTTAAATCCAAAGATTATCACCTTCAGTTAATTAAAATCTCTTGTCGGATTTACGACCACCTACAATCAAAATAATTGAGCATCATGAACTGCCTGCTCTGCAGCTTCAGGACACAGAGATTTGTAATTTTGGGAGAGAACACCCAGTCGGAAATCGTTCTAGTTCCCCTCCATAGACCACGTGACACAAACAGAGCAAACGTTCGTGGTGTCCAGAGGTGTACGTCATAATGTCATGTAGGTTAAATGCTTTCCATACAAAGCATGTCACTAAATTTTTTTACACGTGTAAAGCAAAACAATTAATTTAGGTATCAAAAGAATAATTTAAACTACTGTGTATACCAATAAACGGCCCCAAAGAATCCGTCCGAAAAGGACTTTGTCCAAAAACGGAATCTGTCCGAAAGAGAGGCGGTGCCAACGAGGAGTGGGGGGTTCTTAAAACATGTCGGAAATAAGTGGCAACACTGTAAACGAATGATTCGGACGTATTCCGCGTTCGATCAGTTTCCTCTAATTACGAAAAATTATAATATTGCTAAAATTAAACAATGTAACAATTTAGATCTTAAAAATGCATTTAATTACTAAAAGTGCAATTATTACCAAATTGCAGAGACCAACTATATTAAAAAAATGAGAATGAGGAAATAGTCCGAAAGTGGAAACTGTCCGAAAGAAGAAACCGTACGAAAGCACCAGGTTATCAATAAAGAGGAGAATTTGTCAGAAAATTGTATATAATTTTATAGCATAGAGGAAACTGTCCGAAAGAAGGAACCGTACGAAAGCACCAGTTTATCAATAAAGAGGTGAATTTGTCCGAAAATTGTATTTAATATTAAAGCAGAGAGGAAACTGTCCGAAAGAGGAAACCGTACGAAAGCACCAGTTTATCAATAAAGAGGTGAATTTGTCCGAAAATTTTATTTATTATTATAGCAGAGAAGAAACTGTACGAAAAAAAAAATTGAAATATGAGCCAAAGCTTTATTAACAGTGGAATCCTATGGCGTATATAGGATTTGTTTGGAGAGGGGACGGAGATGTTATGGGGTGGAATTCAGGGAGGACTTATCCGCAACTATAGCACATTTGCTTAATAGATTATCAATAAATCACCATATATATGGAGGTCCAAGTACCTCCATATTTAAGATATAATCCAAGATGGCATCCTAATTAAAAAATGTATCCAGGTGGGTGAGATGTCCACGAGATTTAGCCGCGCGTTTAGTTATCCACAATTATTTAGCCAACAGGTTTGGCTAATTGAATGGACTATTTTCATCAATTTTTTTTTTTCTAGCTCAATCGAAAGAGGAGGTCGCAAAATACACCTGTGACTTTTATGTGACTTCTTTATTTGTACGGCATCATGGTTAAAAGACAGATTCCGCTTTCGGACAAATTCTTTTTCGGACGCATTTCTAGGAACCCCAATAAACACTTATTATTTAATTCATAAAAAATTATGTGAAGGAATTTAAAGTTTAACTTTATTTTCGTATTGTATGTAATTACGTAATAACATGCATGTTTTAAATAATTAGTAGCTAATTTGTTTAATTAACAGATGGTTTACTATAATATTACAAATGAACTAAACTGTGTAGAATCTCTCTTGTGCTCATAAGGACTTAATTGATTAACAATTAATTTTGATCCTAGATTACAATGTCAAATAAATCATTTTTAGTTTGAAAAAAGTAATATTATTAATTATTTTAATGTTCTGCACTTACTTTAATAATAATTTATGTAAGTACTGTTATACAGTTGTTAAATTTTTTCAGTGTATGGCTAATAAAGTGATATAATCAACAGGTATATTTTCACCACAAAATAATATAATAATATTTAGTTTATTTTTTCCTTAATTTAACTGAATTTAATCTCCCGGCTCTTCGTGAACCCGACCTAGCATTTTGTGAGTCCCTTTCAAATCGGAGGGGGGGGGGGGGAGGGAGGGCAAGGCCTATGGCAATGCATCCCAGCATTTGCCTTGTTGAGACTGAGGAAACCATGAAACCTATACTATACGGTCATTCCAGAAGGAGGAAGGAATATCACATATTAAATTGAACTGTAGTTGACAAAAATATTCCAATCTATGCTGGGAATATTTTGATGTCTCTAAGAAGGAGGGGAGGGGGGAGAAATGACCTGTAATAAACTTAAGTGGTAAAAATAGTGAAAAGTTGTTAACGCAAAAACTAGTTAGTAATATTAAATCATATCAAAAGCTCAGCGATTTACACAAATAAATCAAAATGATTTTTTGATGAACCCATCCAACGAACAACTACGATTGAGGTAGCTTGACTTTTAGGATGTGATGAACACCAGTCAATGCCATATTTCAGTTGCTAGTAGTTTCATTTTATTTTTCTGCCTGTCTAATATAGAAATATTTTTTGATAAATATAATGAATAATGACCATTTTTCAAAAATAATTTCATTCAAAAGAAATTTTAAAGGATTGTTCTTTTCTCTTCTTGATCGTTTATTTATCAACACATATTATAATTCACTCCTTTGTAATTTTTGAAGCAACAAAGAAGGAAGCAACAAAGAATTTTCAACAATGCTGCCAGCAACAATCAGTCAGATGTAAACAAGAAACGTCAGAACGGAAAACTTAGGAATCGATCAACGCTCGCTATTGTGTTTTGTTACATACAATATTGAACGTTCAAAGGTAACATTTATATATAAAATGATGGAAGTTTAGGTGAAATAACCTAAAAGATATTTTACCATTTGATCAGTGTAAAAAATTTTAATACTTTAAAAAAAAAAACCTTAATATTTTCAATTTTTAGTAATATTATAATATTTATTTTACAATAAATAATATATTTAATAAATATAAAATTAATAATTTAATTTTATAATAACTATATTATTATAAAATATTTTAAATAATGTTTTTATGGAAAAAATTATTGTTCTATTTAATTAATCTAATTCATTTAGATTGATTGATTGATTGATTGATTGATTGATTGATTGATTGATTGATTGATTGATTGATTGATTGATTGATTGATTGATTGATTGATTGATTGATATTTTGGGGCAATTGACACATTTTGGTAATGTATGCCCCCATTGTAATACCATCAATATCAAAATCAAATAGAAATAGAAGCTGCTTGAGTTTCGTTTGAAACATTGGAATTTATGTTGAGCTGATTTAACTGTAATTATGAAATTAAGTAAGGAGAATTGTGGACAATATCACAAATTTATTTCGATATTACCGAATATATGACATAAAAAACTTTTAATTATAAGAGAATGGTTGCAAATTCCATTTGAATCTTTCTGTGCAAATCCTCTTTAATCAGGCGAAGCTAGAATAAATTAAATATAAATGAAACTGGCTTAGGCCACGGCCTTTTAATCCATCCTGGCATTTAACTTTGACTGAGGAAACCATGGAAACCTCAGTCACGATGGTCATCAATTAATGGAGGATGCCATAAATTACCTCCCAGATGTTCGAGTGGGTGTTCTTTAGCAACCGCCACTTGTGAAAAGTTTGGCGGTGACTGGGATTGAACTCACGACCATCCGATTTCAAATCGTGTGTGCATATACTACTGCGTCAAGTGCCCAGTTCAGTTTAGCACGTTTTCATCAAGTTTAATAAAAAACTTCAACCATTGATAAGTTAAGTCTGAACG